>CM062805.1:1262179239-1262633984 GCA_031772625.1 Pinus tabuliformis
TTCAAACCACAGTCCAGATGCCTGCAGGCCAACCTGGTACAAGTACGGTTGTTACTACTCAACCTCAATTTGTTCAACCTCCGTACCAGGGACAGTATCAACCTGGGCAAGCTGCCCAACAACCGGTTTACCAGTATCAACCGTATCCTGGGTACACTTATCAACAACCTCAGCAACCCCAGTACGGTCCGGTTAATCCTGGTTTTCCAGGAGGATATAATATCCCAAATGCGACTCCTGTTCCTAGTTATCCTGGATATCCTCCTCCTGGGGCTGGTATTGTGACTCAGAGTTTTAGAGATCCTAACCGGCAGTTACCGTTTATTGCGACTTTAGATTTACCCGACTTGACGCGCCTAACGAACGATCCAATTCAATATCTTCAGTTCTGGCCGCCAATGCCAAATAAGTTGCCCAGCGATATACCCAAGTTCGAAGGTAAGTCTGGAGAGGATCCGTCTAATCACGTGATGACTTACCACCTCTGGTGTGCATCAAATTCCATCTCAGATGATTCCATCCGCTTACGTCTTTTCCAGCGTACACTCATTGGTCTCGCAGCCAAGTGGTACATTGAGTTACCACGGGCCTCTTTTTACAACTTTAGCCAGTTAGCTACCTCGTTCTTAACTCATTTTCAGTTACCAGTCAGATACGATAATGGTACAGAATTATTAACTTCGCTAAAACAATCGACATCCACGTACATTTCTGATCACATCCATGAGTGGAGACGTCGAAGGAGATTAGTGAAAGTTTTTATCCCGGACCAAATCTTAGCTGAATGGTTTGTCAAATCATTATTACCAAGAATTACTGAAGATGTAGCTAAGGCCGGAGTAGTTACTGAGGAGCAAGTCATTGCTCAGCACAATACCTTGACTTAGTTTACACTCAGTCGGGTACGTTACACGAGAAAATTCCGGATCTTCCAAAGTCAAACCAAATCGCTGCTGCTCCTTCGGGATCTCATGCCGCTGATGGTATGATTGGTATCGTGACTACGAAGAGCAAGAAGAAGTCTTCCAAGGCTTCAACTACTCCAATTATCACTTTGCCTGATTCTCCGACAGGAGAGTCTTCTCCTGAACTCACCGCCGACATTCACGCCGTAGAGTCATCTACGGCCAAACCAAAAAACGGTGGAAAGAAGAAAGGAAAGAAGAAGGCCAAAGCAGACAAGGCTCCAAAGGAGAAAACGGAAAAGTCGGAAACCAATGACGAAAAGCGCAAACCTCGTTATCCTTGTCTCATTTGTGAAGAAGATCATTTTACGAGAGACTGCCCTCATCGGGCCGAGGTAGTGAAAATAGTCAAAGGTTCTCCCACTCCTGCTGTGTTAAAAAATCCATTTCCAGAGCAGGAGAATAAGATGATAGGTTCTTCTTCGAATGCCAGTGAAGAACCCATTTTGATGATGTCTCATGTCAGGATTGCGACTCGATCGCAAGATTATGGTAGTAAGGCTCCTGTTGATGGTAAGGAAGCAGAATCTTCTCACTCTAACCCATCAACCTCAGCTCCTGGTTCCGATCCACTACAGATCGAAAAACCTAACCCAGACTTAGTGATTAAGCCGCCCGCCAAGGGTGTACTTCGAAGGTCTGCTTTCAATCCACATGCGAGAGCAGCCCAGAATTACAACATTGTTGAAGACTTAGCTGTTTCACCTTCAGCAATGTCGGCACTCGAAGTGCTGCAATCATGTCCAGCGCAACGAAAATTGCTTTTGTCGGCTATCGGAGCTGTCGATGTTCAGGACCCGAACCTAATGATCTTTGATCTAGAAAATAGTACACCACGTCTCCCCCATCAAATGGCTTTCCAAATCCAGTGATAGTCAAAAACAGGCCTATTCATCGGACTGTGATTGATGAGGGAGCTTCTACGTGTATTATGTCGATTCAATGTTGGAGATCGCTTGGTTCTCCTTCGTTGAACCAATCCCCCACCATCCTTAAGGCCTTTGATGGCCGTGGGTTCCGTCCGTTTGGTATTCTACAAGAATTGCCTATAGGGGTCGAAGGTAAAACCGTTAGTCTGGATGTGGAAGTGGTTGATGCCCCTCTAGACTACAACCTTCTTTTGGGTCGAAGTTGGTCATATGCTATGACAGCGGTCGTTTCATCGGTCTTCAGAGTCATTAAGTTTCCACATAACGGTAAGATCGTGACTATTGATCAGCTGACATACTTTTCATCCGACCCAACCTCTTCAGAAACTATCCAGCATGTTGGTAAAACGACAATCCCTTATAGGGACATTGGTGTAGGTTTAGTTAAGGATTCCGGTTTACTGGGAACTTTTCCTCTCCCTCCACTCAATGCAGACCCTTCGTTTGCAACGATTCATATGATCACGTCAGAAAACATTATTTATGATGATCCTTGGTATGTTCCCTCTGACTCTGAGCTAGATTCACTCGGTGATGTTATGCCGTTGAGTCCGTATGAAATTGCTTATGAAGCTCTTATGTCTTTTACCGATTTTCATTCAACCGAAACCGACCAAATGAATGTGGTCAGTGAAGAGTCACTTTTCACCTCACCCTTAGAACGGATAACGTTTCCCGAAGAAGTGTCATCTGACGAACAACTTCGCGAAATCCTAAGTGTAGATGATCTACCATGGGAAGATCTCCATCACAGATCTTCGTTTTTACCTAAGGATGATGCATTTGAAAATGATTTTTCATCTATCTTTACCGCTGAATATGTCAAAGACGCTCAGGATCCAACGAAACATTCTGATTCAGAGCTGAATTTAGGGAATATTTCTCGTACTATTCCCATTGATATTTCAGTGAAGCCCGGAATCGAGGAAACATTCATATAGGTGCCGCATGTACTGAAGAAGAAATCCAAACTTACAAGGCCCTATTCCAAGAATTCCGCGACGTGTTTGCCTGGTCTTACGAGGAAATGCCAGGAATCGATCCTGCCATTGTTGTTCATGAAATCAAAACCTACCCGGATGCTAAACCCATTCGGCAACGGTTGCGTCAGATTCACCCTCGAAAAGCGGCTGCGATTAAAGCAGAAGTCGAAAAGCTGTTGAAAGCAGGTTTCATTTATCCGATCCCGTTAACGGATTGGGTATCGAATATTGTTCCCGTCAATAAAAAACAAGGAACAATAAGAATCTGTATCGATTATAGGGATATCAATCGAGCTTGTCCAAAAGACAACTATCCTACGCCTTATATCGATCAAATAATTGATGATTGTGCCGGAAGTGAGATGTTTTCCTTCATGGATGGTTTCTCAGGCTATAATCAAATCAATATTCTACCTGCCGATCAACCAAAAACGGCATTCATTTGTCCATGGGGGACATTTGCTTATTGCAAATTACCTTTTGGGCTTAAGAATGCCGGCGCTACTTTTCAACGGGCGATGTCTTATGCATTTCATGACATCAAGCACATTGTGCAACCCTATCTCGATGATTTGCCTGCTCATTCTTTACGTCGAGCTGATCACCTTGTCCATTTACGAGCAATCTTTATGAGGTGTAGGCATTATCGAATTCGGTTGAATCCCCACAAGTGTGTTTTCTGTATAGAAACAGGTCGATTGCTGGGATTTGTTGTTTCAAAAGCCGGCATTCGCGTCGATCCCTCGAAAGTCGAGGCTATCATCCAATTGCCTCCTCCTTCGAGTTTGCGCCAACTCCAAAGTTTGCAAGGGAAAGCGAACTTTTTACGCCGATTCATCCCAAACTACGCCGAGGTCACTAAAGGTTTTACACGGTTGTTGAAACAGAACGTACAATTCTTTTGGGACGAGATTGCCCAACAATCTTTTGATGCATTAAAACACGCGTTGACCCATGCACCGTTATTGCATCCTCCCAACTACAACCAGGACTACTTCTTATACCTCGCAGCTTCGCATTCCACCATTGGAATGGTGTTAGTTCAAGAAGATGAATTCAAAGCAGAGCATGTGATATATTATCTTAGTAGAACCTTAAATCCCACTGAGTTAAAATATTCGCATGTGGAGAAATTGGCCCTGGCAGCCGTTCAAGCTGTCCAGCGTTTTCGTCACTACATTCTTCTTCGCAAAACTACGGTTATTTCGGATTGCAACCCTATGATTTATATTTTGACAAAACAACTGCTAGGGGGCAAGTACTCTAAATGGATTGTCATCCTGCAAGAGTTCGACTTGGAGTTCGAGAAGTCCAAGTCTAAGAAATCTTTAGTTTTTGCGGAATTGATGTGTGATTTCCCGAGTGCTGACACAGAGACTGTGGCAGAGGAGTCCATTGCGGACGAATCTTTGTTTCTTATTAGCACTTTAGATCCGTGGTATGGGGATATAATCATCTATCTCCAAACCCAAACCTTTCGGCCTGAAGCTTCCAAGGAAGACCGTCGAAAAATTCGGTTTCGATCCCAGCAATACAGAATTATTGGAGATACACTTTATCGCCGGGGGGCAGACTTAGTTTTTCGACGTTGTTTAACTCACGAAGAGGCTGAGAGAGTTTTGAATGATTGTCACTCTGGAGCATGTGGCGGTCATATGTCTGGGTATGCCACAGCTCAGAAGGTGTTGCGCGCTGGCTATTTCTGGCCGTCTATGTTTAAAGATTGTATCCTTGCCGTCAGAAAATGCCACAACTGTCAAGTGTTTGATCGAAAGATGCGCGCTCCACCTGCTCCTCTCCACCCTATAATTGCCGCTGGTCCATTCGCCAAATGGGGTATTGACTTTATTACTTGTAACCCTCACTCGGCCGGGGGGCATGCGTATATCATCCTCGCGGTTGATTATTTTACAAAATGGGCCGAGGCGATGCCTACATTCGACGCAAGCGGCAAGACAGCTGCAGTTTTCGTATTCAATCATATCATAACTAGGTTTGGTGTCCCACAAGCAATCATTACTGACCATGGAAGCCACTTTCGAAACGTCATGATGACTGAGCTTACAAGCCAGCTTGGTTTGCGCCACGATAGCTCTACTCCTTATTATCCGCAAGCCAACGGTTTGGTTGAGTCAATCAACAAAGTTCTAGTCATCATGATTCGACGGATCATTGGTATCCATCGAACGAATTGGCATAACATGTTATTTTCGGCGCTATGGGCATATCGAACTTCAGTGAAAAATTCAACAGGTTTCACCCCTTTCCAGCTAGTTTATGGCTTAGAAGCTGTGTTACCTATTGAATGCGAAATCCCATCACTTCAAATGGCTGTCGAATTACTTCCAGCTACTTCCGAAGAGGAGAAACGGTTGTTATACTTGGCTAAATTAGATGAGACTCGACGTGACGCTACTTTAGCTATCGAGACTCACGCGAAACGAATGAAAGCTCAGTACGATAAAAATGTAACCCCTCGAAGTTTTTCGGAAGGAGACCTAGTACTATTATATGATCAAGCTAACGATAAGCTAGGTGCCGGAAAATTCGTTCCCATGTGGCATGGGCCCTACATTGTAAAGCGAAAGCTAGCAAAAGGGGCTTATGAGTTAGTTGATTTTGATGGGGACTCTTTGGGCAAACCCAGAAATGGACTTTACCTAAAGAGGTATTATGCTTAAAATGATGGGTATGGAGAAATTTTTAGATAGGTTAGATTTTCTTTCTAGCTAGCAAGTGTGTTAGTTTAGTCAGTGTGCTTAGCTTAGCAAGTGTGGTTTTTCGTCATTATTCTGGCTTATCTTGGTTTTACTCTTGATATTGTAGATGTCGACGCCTCTCCAAACATACATTGGATTTGCTGATGGTGCTTGTCGTAGTACACGAAATATCTCTTCCGCAGCTTGGGTTATCTATTCGCCCTCTGACGAGTTAGTTTCTATGCATGGGGTAAGCCTCGGTCAAACAACGAATAACATTGCAGAATACAGTGCAGTGGTTGAATTATTATCCGAATCTATTTCATTTGGAATTCGACGTTTGATAGTGAGGTTAGATTCTGAACTTGTTGTATTACAGCTTAATAGAGTTTATGCCATTAGAAATCCTGTGTTATTAAGGTTGTTTTTGAGAGTGCGTCTCTTGGAACGTGAATTTGATTACATTGAATATCAACATATTCCAAGGTCCTTGAATACATTAGCAGATGCAATTGCTTCTCGAGTGTTGGACAGACATTTATAATAATCATGCAAGTAAATTTAAGAACATTTCATCATACATGTTAAACAAGATAAGCCGGTAATAGTGATATATATAGATAGAAGTGTGTCAAAAAATATATACATCGTCTTCGATCATAGGTTGAAAACACCTTATGATCGGCAAAATGATAGTACAAAAAGTCAAAAATGTCACATGTGACTACAAAAGTGACTAGTCAATCACTGGTGGTGCTCTCTGTACGACACCACTGCGCGGGCTACCTTACGCAAAAATCTCCTAAACGGTCCAGGGACCGCGACTACAAAACGCTGAAGCCTGATAGGAATGTCGTCCATAGTAGTCTCAGGTATATCTGCCGTGAGACGCTCTAGATCATGCTCCAACTCGGCTAGTACGTCTGCAGCCGCGTCCTGTGGGGCCGGTACCGGTGCAGCTGGATGTAGTCTATCATAAGGCCGGAGGTTGGCTGGACGCTGTGGACCAACATCTGCATTTTGAAAAAGTTTTACTATTAGTTTTGAGACGATATATATAAAAAATACAAAAAATACATAATTAGGAAACTTGTGAAAATAAAAGTACCTCTGTCGTCCCATTGTTCTCCCTGTGGAAGAACCATGTCCGGATCACCTCTGAAATCCATTCCGGCATAAGGAAAGTCCTGTATCACAAAAAGCTGGCCCTCTAACCAGTCAAAGTAACTGTCTGAGAATCGAACCACTGCCGCACCCTCGTCAGGATGCCGGGCCATCACCGCAACCCATCGAATCAGCTTTGGCTCCCGAGGACCCAAGTCATCAACAGTGAGTTGCTGAGGGATCAGCATTGGAACTCTCTCCAAGGCAAAGCTCACGACTATAGGCCCATATCCAAAAGTCTTTAGTCGTCCGTTCTTTGCCTTGGTCAGTTGGCTCTTCATATGAGCCGACACAGCTTCACACCAGTTGAAAATGGTGCCTTGGTAACAGTCAATTGCCATCCGCATTTGGGATCCGGAAGCAATGTGCAAAGCGGCCGCGCCGCAAATTCTGGTGACCGTGAACGCAATGACTTTGAGTTCAGGCAGAGTGATGTGTTTTATCTCTATGCCTTTTGAATGGTGAGCCCCACGTGTGCACCAGTCCTCGCGAAGACTATCAAGGGGTTGGCCACCCGGCCTAGTCCCCGCAAGATTGAGTTGCTCACCTCTGTTGGGCAAGCCAGTGAGAAAGTATACATCCGAGGGCTCTATCTCGAGCTGGTGCCCTCCTATGTAAAAGCATTGTTCTTGCACGTTCCATCGCTCAACCAGCCATTCCAAGAATCTTACCTGGCCCCTCATGCCCGGTATGGTCCAATATTTGTATAACCCGCATGCTCTTAGGGCATCCAGAGAAGGTTGGTGATTTATTGCAGCTTCATCTTCCTCTACATGCTCTCTCTCTCTCCAGTCTAACATGATTAATGCCCTGCATAGCAAAAAAGACAATTAGAAATTGATTTGAAGAATTTTGGTGGTTTTTTGAGGGAGTTGGGGTTTTGAAATGCGCATTACTCGGAGGACGCACCCCAGCTTTGTAGCACAGGGCGTCCGGACGCAGCTGGCCTGAAGGCGGGCTGCGTCCCCCGACCGTTTTCCCGTATGAGAAAAAGTCGGGGGACGCAGGTCACCCGAAGGGCACCTGCGTCCGCCGAGAGGCGCATTATAAAACCCAAAACCCCCCAAAAAAATGAAACTAAGACCTAAAACTTAATTCTAAACGGATAGAAATGCAGAGTAGGATGTGTAAAATACCTGGATGAAGCGGCGTTCGATTCCGACGGTCAGATTTTCCACAGCGACCACGGGAAGTTTCTTGTCAAAAGCTCCTTTTTCAACCTCCAAAGTCAAACGGTAAAAATGACATGGTAAAAGGTCTTTTTATAGGTTTTTTGGGTGAATTAGTTCATTTTTTACCATGAAAAGATGTTTTTCGACGTATTTTTGCCTATTTTAAACAGGTATGAGTAATGTGTTGCTTTTGTACAGGACAAAAGGACTTCGAGGGAAATTGTCATTTTTCACAAATAAAAATATCAGAGTCATCTTTTAAGCCCTTTTCTGACTCCTAAAACATGAAAAGATCGCCGAGTGTTTCTTTTTCACTCGTTAAAACGGAATTAAAAGACGGTCCCCTTTTAGCTCTTTTCTGACCGTAAAATCAGGAAAAGATTGCCGGGTTTTTGTCGTTTCAAACTCGATAAGGAAATAAAACGACGTGTCCTTGATCGCTTTTTACTTTTCAGGTCGACGACACTATCATGAAAGTACTCCTTGGTCGCAAGATCAAGCGGTTCCCCCAGGTATTATTTTATACTTTTTCGGGCTTGAGGGACACAAATTTACGAAAAAGTTCAACTTGGAGTTTCCTTAAGTTTTTCAGACTCTCTAAAATTGAAAAACGCCGAGTTTCTCCTATACTGGGCTCGTTAAACTTTTACAGTAAAGGACCTGTTCAATTACAAACAGGAACGAACCACTCCTTCCTAGGGTTCGAATTTAAACTAGGTTGGACTCGTCCGAAGGATGAGCTTATAACCAAGCATATGTTATCCTCCTCAAGCTTGTTAAAAATAAAGAGGTACTTGCCAGAAATGGTGGGGGAAAAGAGAGAAGAATGAGCCTATTTGTTACCTTTATCTCAAAAGAAACTTTATTACCACTCTTGAACACAACACTTTTGCATTCACCTGGGTTGGGAAATCTTTTACCTCACAGTTGACCAAATCACTTTGAAAGTCTTTAACCGGGTTCCAGGGGTTAACTTTGAGTTATTCGTCACCAAACCATCTGTCGTGTCGTTATGTGTTCAAGAGGTCTGCAAGCAAAACTTTCATCTGCAAAATACTTGTCATCCATTTGACCATCCCTGAGTCAGTCCTTACAGCAACATTTCTTCAACTTGAACAATGATTTCGTGTTGCAGGCTTGCCTGCAACGAGTCGCTTTCTATCGACATCGACACATTATCTAGAAAGATGACTTAGGAATCGACAGTACCTTGAAGTCTGCATGCATCAATGGCAGGTTTCTCGCCTTTGACGACAGTTTACATCATTGACTTTCGATCAAAGGATTCCGTGAAGTGTTCGACATCAGAACATCTATTCACATTTCACGGGTTGTGCTTGGTACTTTGAGAACCATTGACATTACTGGTGGTCTCTCTCACGCTTGTTAACAGTTCACATCATCGACTGGTAATCAAGTGGTTTCTAACATGTTCGACATCAAATCATTTAATCACATGCTTAGAATCGTACCAATTCGGGAAGTAGAAGTGAAGACCCTGGATCTAGTTTCTACCATCCAGGCTGCGAGGAGTTTTGTATTCATTATCTATGTAGACTAATCATAAACAGATGGCTGCGTCCATACTGTGTCTACAAAAGTCTATAAAATGATGTACTGCAAGATCATTCCTGTATCAGAATAGTTAGTCCATTAGTTAAAGTTTTGAATCTGAGTATGGGAATGCCTACCTCAGTGATGATATAATCTTATACATGTATTTTGTGTTGAAAATTGCAGGTTCCAACCAGGTCATCCACAAGACAATCCTTGAAATGATAAAGCGCTTCACCCTTCCTAGAATTACAAAACCCTAATCTATTCCAGGCTTCGCACTTTAGGGGGCAATCTGTTACACTAAAAAATGTCACCTTGACTACTTACAGTTAGTATGGCTCAAATCAACAGTCATGCTACCCTCTTAGGCAAGTCTATGCCTCTGTTATCCATCTCAAACTCAAAGAAGAGAGAAAGTCTTGTAAAAACTATGTTTATCTCTGGGGTCGCAGGTTCTCTCTAGTCTTACCTGCGGGGACGCTGACCATGTTCACAAAAGCTGCGTCCATGGACGCTCTGTATGTAAAGGGACAGGTGCGTCCTTCTGTAAAAGGCAAAATGCGCAAGTTTTATCTTGAAAAAGTTACTTGTGGTTACTTCTAGAACATTCTAGAGGTCGGTTTGATGAAATGGATGCGCCTCCAGTTGGTTCATGTATCTCTATTAAGAGGGAACTTATCCCATCAATAAGGGAGCTATCCCACCCAAAGAGGGGGATGATCCCATTGATGGTGGACCTGAATAACCTCTTTACAGCACTATAAATAAAGACATTGAGCCAGAAGGAGGGGAGGTTGGAGCTATACATTTTCTTTGGGTAAATGCTGCAGGATTTAGGTCTTCCATTAGAACCTTTGTGAGGAGAGATTGTCTTTACATGATTCTACTTGGAAGTGGGTGAGCTTTGTCAAAGTAGAGGAAAACCCTTGATGGACCCTGGGAGGAACTTGCACAACACCAAGGCCAGGTTGTAAGAGTTTCTTTGTTTCGTTATTAATACAAACTGGTTTATTTTTCTCAATAGCTTGTGTTAATGAGTTATTTCATGTGTTCCTTGGTCTGCATGTTGAATATATGTTTTATTATATGAAATGCAAGTGCTTGGTAATTGTTTGATTGTTTGTGGTTGCAGGAATTGACATGAAGGAGGAGCTCATCCGGATCGTCAAGAACGGACTTCAACAATAGCGTTTTGGAATAAGGTAAGCCTAAACACTTGTAGTTTTCATATTGTAAAAGGTGTATTTAGAGAAAGATCACTCCATTTTGTCTTGTTTGTCATTAGAACGTCTTAGACTTCTAGGAAGGTCAACCGTGTCCGCACTTTTGACCAATTCCGTGTGACAGTATCGCAATATTGGTATTAAAGAAAAAGATTTTTGATTTGGAGAGATTAACTTCCATACTTGTGGCCTTTGCAAAGATGTTTAGGATTTGTTTATATGTTGTAGCTTCTTTGACTGTGGGGACTCCTTGTAGCATAGTATCGTCTACAAATTGTTGATGCGTTAGAGCCTGACCATTCTCAGTTAGTTGAAGGCCATTAATCTTACCTGTTACTTTAGCATGCTTGATGGACCTACCAAGTCCTTCCATCATGAGAATGAAAAGAAATGGTGAGAGTGGGTCTCCCTGTCTGAGGCCTCTGGAAGGACAAAAAATCTTTGAGGGAGAGCCATTCACCAAAATGGACAAGCTGGAGGAAGTGACTAAGGCCATCACCCACCTGACCCAATTATGATCAAAACCAAAAGCAATAAGTACCCTCTTAATATATGTCCAGTTTACCTTATCATAAGCTTTGGCTATATCTAATTGCATGATCATTCCAGCCTGCCTTTTACTACTTAAGGAGTGAACCACCTCTTGGACTTGAATGATGTTGTCTAAAATTTGTCTGCCTTCCACATAACCAGATTGCTCCCCAGACACCAGGGTAGGAAGCAGAGGTTTAAGTCTATTAGCCACTACTTTGGATATTATCTTGTAAACCACATTGCATAGAGCTATGGGTCTAAACTTATCTCGAGTTTGAGCAATGTCCTGCTTAGGGATAAGGCAGATAAAGGAGGTATTGAGCACTTTCAAAATAGTTTTGCTCAACCTGGAATCCTCCACTACATTCGCAATATCCTTCTTTACAATATTCTAGCACGCTTTAAAAAAATCCACATTAAAACCATCCGGGCCTGGTGCTTTTCCATTCTACATTTCCTTAAGGACATCATCTACCTCCTTTTCAGAAACTGGCCTATTTAGATTGAAATTGTCCTCTCTGGAAACCATCTTTGGTATATTTTTAGTTATCTCACTGATGGATTGTTCTCTATCTGCATTGCTTTCCTGAGTAATGCTTCGGAAATGTTGAACTAACACATCTTCAATATTCTCATGGGAGGTGAGAATATTCCCTTCTACGTCCCTAATTGAAGATATTATGTTGTGCGTTCTATTCGCCATGGTGGACTTGTGAAAAAATTTCATGTTACGCTCCCCTTCTTTTAGCCATTGAACTGTAGACTTTTGTCTCCAAAAAATTCCTTGTGTTTACACAAATTATCCCATTCTTGATGATACTTATCCACTTGGTTACTTTTGACTCTATCAAATCCATCCTTGATCAGAGCTTGGTTGAGAACCTCCATTTTGTTTTCAACAGATTTTTTCTCCACAAAAATATTGCCAAAATCCTTTATGTTCCAATCTTTTAGTTTGACTTTGATATGCTTTAATATTTTATGAAGAAGAAACATTCTTGTACCCTAAATTTGTAAATCTTCTGCCCACCATTCTTTAATATTGTTGAGGAAATTTGGATGGGAGAGCCAAATATTTTCAAATCTGAAAGGTCTATTTCTGAGAAAACCCATACCTTTGATCTCCAGTAGGACCGTCTAGTGATCTGAGCCTCCAAAGGGGAGAACTTCCATTATTATTTCCTTATTTGTTAGCATCAGATCCTCAGAGATCATGAATCTGTCTAACTTTGAGGCTACCTGAGACTCTCCTCCTCTTTTATTATTCCAAGTAAAGAGGCCTGTATTTGTTTCAGTATCTACAAGGTTCATATTGTCTATAAAGGTTTGAAACTCTAAAGAGTCTTTACTTAGAATTCTGATTCCTCCTTTTTTCTTCGAAAGAGATTTGATCATGTTGAAATCCCCTCCCATGATCCAAGATATTCCTGCATGTCTGTCTCTGAGATCCACCAGTGAGTCTAGAAACTTGAGTTTGTCATCTATTCTTTGAGGGCCATAAACATTTGTGACCAGATAGTTGTACCTGTCTCCTACAGGTTGAATAACCACTGATAGATAGTTCCTGGTAGCTTCAACGTCTAATATGATGATTTTTAGAGGGTTCCAAAGAGTGAGAATTCCCCTCGCTGAATCCTCTGCTTTTACCTCTAGAAACTCAAATCTATTGAGCCATTTACTATGGATTTGTCTTAATTTTTGAATGGAACATTTTGTTTCTTGGATAAAGATAATATCCGACATTTCTTGTTTCATCCTATTACTAAGAATTCTCTGCTTTCTCTTACTCCCTATACCTCTGATATTCCAAGATATCAACTTCATGATTAAAGATTTGTAAAGGAGTAGCTGGCTAGATCTTTCATCTTACCTGAGTCTATCATTAGCTTGCCACATTCCATCAAGAGTTCATTTTGCTTTTTCCTGCCTCTTTTCTTACTTGGGTTTCTTGTTGCTAGTCCCGGAGTTGTTTTCATTGTCTTCACCCCTCTATTATCCTGCTTATCTATATATTTTCCTTTCTCCATCTCATTAGCCTGTGTTTTCCATAAAAACAACTGCTGTATTCTATTGAGCTCTTCTTGAGGTACCGAATCCACTCCTCTCGTGGCTCCCTGAATCAAGAACCCTTCCAGATCTAGGTTTTCTTTATCAAGGATCTCCTGTAGCTCATGGTCCTCAAGGTCCATTTCACTCTGGGTCATCTCCTGATCCATCTCAAGTTCTGTATCACTCATCATGGTTTCTTTCTGATAATCAGTTTCCTGAGTTTGGTTACATTCTACTTCTTTTTCCTTTTCCCTAGGATTTCCTTCCATTGCTTGATCTTCCTTTGTGATCTCTTCATTTTCCTCAAGAACTTGGAACTTGTTTTGACTGGCCTTTAGCCCTTCCCCTTGATGTTGCTTTGGTCCTCTCTTGCCGCCTTTTCCTTGATTTACCACTTTCTAGTAGCTATCTGTTTCCTTCGCTGTGTTAGCCTTGCTGTTATTTACCACTTTACCGAGTGGATAGTCTCTAAATAGATGCCCATGTTCATGACATCTACGACATCTGAATGGAATATGCTCATAGTCTACTGTTTGCACCCATTCTTCATCAAAAACTTCCAGGATCACTTCATCTGGTAGAGCTCCTGATAGATCCATTTCCACACATATCCTAGTGAAGGAAGTGTATTTCCCTCTTCTTGTGGCTTCAGAAGCTTTGACAAAATGACCTAATTTATTGCCTATGGCTGTTAACAATTCATTTTGCCAGTAATCAAGAGGTAATGAATAGAGTCTTACCCAGACTGGTACCAAAGTAAAAGTCTCACGTTTCGGGACAAAATTCATCATCCATGGCCTCATGTAGAGTCCAGCTGCTGCATAGAAGTAGGGTCCTCCTTCAAATACTCTGTCCTTGTCTTCAATATTCGTGAACACCACAGTGAAGAATCCCTTTGACCCAAGATGAAGGTCAATGCTCCCTTTAGGTTTCCAGTGATATTTGATCCATGTCTGTAATGCTTTTTTAGTGGGCCATAGTCCCATGAACTTACAGATAATAGCATAAGTTCTCATGTGGTCCCTGTGTGCCTGCAGAGCAGGGTCATTTAAAATAACTTTGGGTGTGAACTCAACTTTGGGTTTGCAGGGTCCCTTTTGTTTCTTATCTTTAGTGCCCTGTTTTTTGTCTTCTACCTCCTTGTCCTTTGTGCCATTGATTTCCTTATTGTTGGCTTCTACTGTTTCCTCTTCCTCTGAAGTACCTCTAGCATTTTCTAGAGGTTTCTTACCTCTACTTGCAATGGCCTCCTTGAAGGAGGGAGTGGCTCTCCCTCCTCTGCGACCCTCCATAGGGAACACTGTCTGCAACTCGCTGAAACCCTAGAAGATTGCCTTCGTTGTTCCGCTCCCACCTTTTCCGAGTGAATGTTTCCAAAAGGTGAGCGAGCTTGGCCCAAGTAAGCATCCCCGCGACTAGTCCACGCCCTCGCTCGGGTTTGAGCACAAGACCTAACCATCATGACGAGTCCGACTTTACCAACCAGCCGCCTCCGCCGCCCTTTGGATGCAGATATTTTTGACTAAGCATTGTCAAAATGAAAATTCGATTTCCACAGAGACAGGATAGGGGTGATTGATAATCCCTTTATTGTTGAGATGGAGTGTTGAAAATAACAACAAGAAATGCTAAATATATAAGTGCTAAAAATGACATTGCTATAAATAGAATTTCGAGATACATTCCAATTTTAGTTAGTCCTTGAAATAAAATTGAGAATTAAAATTCGAATTTGACATTAGCAGTTGTTTGAAAAATAATTAATTCTTTCATCTTGAGTTAATTAGTTGGAGAAAATCAAACATGAAGTCTATGTGAGGGCATGCAACAGTTATCCCTTTGATTGAGGAAGTTATCCATTAATTAAGGAGATAAGGATGAGTTGTAATTTGAGTTGTAATTAGTTAGCTCATTTAACTGAGTTAAGTCCAGCTAGATTAGTTCCAATAGTTGGAGGAACTGATTGTGAGTTTAGTTAGTTAATGCATGCATGCATGTAACTACTGCACTTCAGATAACTGAATATTCTCTCATAAATAACTCATGCATGTCAGTTCTGTCAGAGACCCAGTTGAGATCAGATGATGGGACAGTGTACTATCAGTTGCAGGAATATTCCATTGAGGATATCCCTTACATGCAAAAGGAATTCATTCCTTGAGGATTGCGCAGTTATTTCTGAGTTGTGTGAGCTGTGTGAGGTGAGAATTCACACAGGTGGCAGCATTGGACCCCAGGAGAAGCTGCGGAAGGAAATAGAAGGCTTAGAGGATTATGGGAAGGCACATGTTGTGTCTATTCAGTCTGTGAGCTGTATTGAGGGATTGTACTGAGAGCTGGATAGCTTGTGAGCTAAATTTTTGTGTAACCCGGAGATATTTCCACTTGTATGATAATACAGAGATCGGGGTTTTTTAGCTGAGGCTTTCCCCAGAGTATTCTTCTGTGTTCGTGTGTGATTGATTTCTCATTCTCTGTTATATGTGTTTTATTGTATCTTTCTCATAATCGATTAAGCTTCCGCAAGTTTGTTTGTAGAAGTACATCAAGTATTTTGCTTTAGTATATTGCATTATTAGGTGATCTACAGTGGGAATTTCTACAAGAAGTTGATGTACCAACTAACCCCAATGAGGCTCACAAACTTTTGGTGCTTCATCTCCTAGGATTTGGTTTTTTTATGTTTAGGGTTTTCCATTGTTTCTCAATAATAAAAAGGCCATTGAGCCTCATTATAACACAACTCAAAAGGCATGTAGTTGTCACATATCTTCTAAGAGATAAGCTATCATCGCCCAAGCTAGTTTGTTTCCTTTATGCATGTCAACAATTTTCAGTATTTGTTATTATTTAATTGAAGTTCGGTTTTCATTGTATCTTCATGTTTATATTTAAATTTGTATTTCATTTCATTCCTGCATTAGAGCGATCTGTTATTTCTCTGTTTTCTATGCATCTCCCCAACAAGATCGAGGTATAAGGAGTTATTACTTGAATTGATTGAACTCTTGCAAGGTTGGCCTCGCCGGCCCCAATGACCTCCCATGGCAGGAGAAAAGAAAGATGAGGGAGTAAGAGATCCTTTCAAACTATTGCTCGAAGAGGCCCTCAACCGATAAAGGAATGTGATGATGGATAAATTTTCTCAGATCCTTTGGCAGGTATTAGCGAGCAAAGCACCTTCATCCAACAATAAATTCAGAGGTGTCGCCCCCTTTTGATGTACAATTAACTTTGACATTCCTATATTTGAAGTCTAAATAGACACAGATGTTGTAGATAGATGATTAAATCTGCAGGAAGGATATTTTTCAGTCCATAATTTTCGAAAAGGGAAAATATTACTTTTGCACTCCTCAAAGTCTCCCCCCACATCAAGGACCAGTGGGAAACCTATTGTAAACAGAGGGACGAGAAGTAACCCTCATTATTTTCAGTCGCACATACTTGGAATCTTTTTTGAGATGTTGTCAAGGAAAAATATTACCTTGTCGGGAGCTATGAACATAAGTACAAGGAATGGATCACACTGCGGCAAGGAATGGACCAAGGTGTGCTAGAGTTCACAAATATTTCTCATACCCTTCACATAAAGTTGGTTATAAGGATTTTGAGTGGCATATGGAACTCAAGTACCGCAACTATATGCACAAATATATCCAGGACAAGATAGAGTTCTTGGACATCTCCTTGCTTAGCGCCGCATATCGATATGTTGTAAAGATTGAGTATAAATTTAAACAGAAGAAGCGATACTTTGGATTTGTGAATCTGAAGCAGGGAAAAGGTGCCCCTAAAAAACATAGCAAAGGACAAATCCAAGGTGGGGTGACGTAGGAAAACCCATCGAAGCCACAAGTAAAGAATAGCACCATGAAGACGAAGAAGGACACATTAAAATTACATGAGTTTCACAAGAGCCCCACTCATAACACAAATGAGTGTTGTGCCATGCAATGCCTCGTGGCTGCTCTGAAAGCTTTAGAGTCAGATACATGTTCTGAATGTGATTTGGAACTCAATAAGGGGAAGTAGATTGTCAACGCAAATCCCCTTTCCATTGTTTCGACCACTAAGGTCCAGAAGATTGAGCCCAAAGATCCAAAAGAGGGTGGGTGTCTCTTCCACTCACATATGTGGGTGAAGGTTTCTTTGCTATAGTTCATTGTCGATAGTGGAAGCCAAAGAACCTTATCTCAGCTAAGGTTGTGAAGCAGTTGGGCCTATTGACAATACCACACCCACAACCTTACACCATCATATGGCTCCACCAAGGGAAATATCTACGTGTAAGCCATTAGTGCCACTTGCCCTACAACATCATGCCCTTCACGGATGAGGTATTATGTGATGTTACTCCCCTTGAGGTTTGTAATATATTATAAGGCTAAAGATACTTATGGAAGTGTCACGTTGTGTATGAGTCTGGGCCTCACATTGTTATTATTACTTTGGGAAGTAAGCTCTACAGGATATCGAAGGTATTTCCACCCGTGAAAATTCCTAATCCTCAAGGAACCCCTACTGCAGCAAATTTGAATCTACTTCACTCGCTTGATTTTAATTGCATTCATCAAGTTATTCTTTTGAATAGTAAAGAAAATTACTTCTGCATCCTACACTACTTTAAATTTGATTTACATGAAACAAGGAAACTGAGCAAAGAACAATATACATAGGACACAATTATTTTTGAACAAAATAGTCCTCGAAAAAACCCAATATGGGAAAAACGATGCAGCAGCTCTAAGGATTTATTATTATGCAGGAGAAAATTTTGAATACAAATGTAGGATTCTCAACTAGCAATCCTTTACAGAGAAAATACTAGTGGAAAATCTGAGTGGGTTTTACCTCACTTCACCAGATAGATTCCGGTTGATCCGACAACAAGACTGGCTAACCCCAACCCCTTTTGCGTTGGCCCTGTGTCAGTTCTTCTTCCCACTACATTAGGTTTCCCGGAAGTTCTAAATTTTTGCGTGGAAGGCATCTTTCTCCTCTGCGCTAGCCCTTTTGGCTCCGCATCAAGGCTACGTGGGCCCAGACTGGCCCAGCGGCGGTCCTCCTGGCTACTGCGTTGCCTCCACAAACTTCTCTTTGCCTCTCTATTAATATTCTCTGGAAAGTCCTTCTCCCAAATTCTCACTACCCCTCAGCTGCAATATCTCCCCAATCAAATTCCCTCCTGAGAACTTCTCACCTTCGAAAATCGATTTCCTCAATCTCCTCGTGTGTGTCTAACTGAACCCTAAGCCTCCTTCTTATACTTTTCTCATTGAGTCTTCAACGGTCAATATTAAGTATCTAACAACGGTTAAGATTAAAACATTACTTGATTTTCCTTCTAGATCATTCTCACCCATATTTTGATCAATACCCATTAATATTTTGATTTTCCAAAGTTTAGACTTAGGAACCCCATTAAAAATATTAATTATTTTAATAAAATACAATCCATGTGGAATTTCGCCAAACGGTTTCTGGGTTCTTTATAACTCATGTTCCTTAGCATATCCACGAATTTTCAAGGCTAGAGCATGTTCTATGCTACCAAAAACTAACATTCCCTCTTAGTTAGGAAAGTGCTTTAGCAACAATATCCAACTACATGTTGCTTTGTTTCTGAAACACCTCATTTCCACATTGTTGCTGCCATTAACATTGTGTTGTTGTTGCTACTGTACTTCTATCCATGACACTGGCACTGCCATTGTTGCATCTGTGCTACAACTCCCTCTCAAATGTTACATTTGTTATGCTGTTAGCACTGCCACTCCTAACACTACATTCGTACTGCAACTCGGTTGCTGAGAGAAGCAACTGAAAAACATACAAAATCACTGAACTTAACTATGTTCATCATAATACCATGAGTTTTGGAATCTGATTGCTACTAGTCTCTGACCCTCTGAATCTTTTGCGCTGCTACTGAGTTCTGCACTATTCCATCTGCATTGTTGCCAACCTTGCTCTGCACTGATCAGTCCTGGTCTCAAGCTACTGCATCTGTCCTCCAAACAATCCACTAGATCATCTGAAACTAATTCCATCTCACTATTGTTTAATCTTGGGCTCCCATAGCAAGGAATTGGTACAATAGGTGGACTCCTCAAGGATCGTGCCCACATGTAGTCCTCCTGACTACAACTCAATATCGCCACATTTTCCTCTTGGAGATGCGTTGGAACTCATGGAAAACTCCTCTTTGTCAATATTTTTTGGAGAAGCCTTAGGATCATGTTTCTCATCCTTATCCTTTTGCTTCAAAGGACATTGGGATGCAAAGTGGCCCACCGCGCCACATCTGAAACATTTCACCTTTGAAATGTCCTTCTTTCACTTCTGCTTCTGCCATCCATTTGATGTTAGAGCTTCATTTTCCTCCTCCTCCTTGGTCTTCGTGCCATTCTCACTATTTCCATTGAGGTTGACCTTAACTAGGCCCCTCCTTAATTCCTCACGTTGAAGATATGCCCACATCTCCTCCCATGAAGGTAGTCTTTCCCTACCCAATATACTTTGGACGAAGACTTGCCATTCATCTAAGACTCCATTCAGGGTTATTCTTACCATCACGATAGACTGAGGAGTGGACCCCATTGCAAGAAGCTGGTCTCTAGTGTCCTGAAGATGTTAAAGATAGGAGTTAACTCCTTCTCCCTTCTACATCAAGGTATGTTGCAACTTCCACTCTACGTACATCTTCTATTGTTCAGAAGGGCCTTCATACAGAGAAGACAAAGCTTCCTGCATCTCTCGGGCTGTATCCTTTCCTTGCAAGTGTGAGATGACATATCTCGAACTCCATCGATAATGAGCCTCTTCGCCTTCCCCTTCTCGGCCTATTACTTATTCCTTTGATCATTGTCAACAGGAACAACCATAGTACTCTTGATGTAGGCTTTGAGATCGCACTCCTCCAAAAAAAACTAAGATTCTGGTTTTCCATATGACATAGTTGGAAGCTCCTTCCAACCTATCCTGATCTCTGAGCCCATGCGATGCCATCTCACCCAACTGTTGAACTGACTCCTCTAGTCACTTCTCAGTTTCCCAGCAAGCGAGAAATTCAATTTTTTTGGCAAAAAGTTCTCTAAGGAGAAAATTACCCTTCTATGTGTCTTCGCTCTTTTCTGACAGATTTCTGCCCCAACAGAAGCTACGCCCTACAAGCACTGTTCTGAGGCTCTTCGTCACTCTCTCTACCTCAAAAAACTCACGAACTGAAAATCGTACCTCTCTATCGACTCTCTTAAAGAGAGATTTCCTCTGAATCTCGGCTTCCTGACAAGGATTGCGCAATCCCTTCGGGGGGTTTCAAATTGCTGCCAAGTACAGCTTTTGGCCTCTATGCTCAGCGTTGTGTCCTATGTATCTTGTTCTTTGCTCAGTTTCCTTGTTACATAGGACACAATTATTTTTGGACAAAATAGTCCCTGAAAAAACCCAATGCGGGAAAACCGATGCAACAACTCTGAGGGTTTATTATTATGTAGGAGAAAATTATGTATACAAACATAGGATGCTCAAATAACAATCCTTTACAGAGAAAATACTAGAGGAAAATATGAGTGATTTTTACCTCACTTCACCCAGCAGATTCCGGCTGATCCGACAACAAGGGCTAATCCCGACTCCTTCTATGTTGGCCCTGCGTAGGCCCTTCGTCATCCTTTCAGGATTTGCGTAAGCTCTTATGCCCATTGCATCAACTTTCCCAGCTGTTCTGAATTTCTGTGTGGAAGACAACATTCTCCTATGCATTGGACCTTCTAGCTCTGTGTCAAGGTTGTGTCGGCCCAGATAGGCCCATCGTAAGTCCTCCTGGCTGCTGCGCTGCCTCCACAAGCTTCTCTCCACCTCTCTATCAGTATTCTTTGAAAAATCCTTCTCCCAGATTCTCACAGCCCCTCAGCGACAAGATCTCCCAAATTTATTTCCCTCCTAAGAACTTCTCACCTCAGAGAATTGATTTCATCAATCTATTTGTGTGTGTCTAACTGAACCCCAAACATCCTTCTTATACTTTTCTCATTGAGTCTTCAATGACTGAGATTAGTCCTCTAATCAATGGCTAAGATTAAAACATGACTTGATCCACCTTCTAGATCATTCTCACCCATATTTTGATTAATACCCATTAATATTTTAATTTTCCTAAGTTTAGACTTAGGAACCCCATTAAAAATATTAATTATTTTAATAAAATACAATCCAGGTGGAATTTCACCAAACGGTTTTTGGGTTCTTTAGAACTCATGTGCCTTAACCTCTCCACCAATTTTCAAGGCTATAACACATCTTAAGGTACCAAACAATAACACAACCTACCTCCATTTCTTTGATCTTTGCTAAGCAATGCAGTAAGATCATCTCCCAAACCAGGAAGTTTGTTTTTGTTTCTGATTCCCTCTCAAAGTAAGGGGAAGATTGTGGCCAAATCCATGGACCCTAGGAAGGGTTCCTCCATGCAAAAAAGTAGGTGGATAAGGTTATGAAAGAATACATGTACATCTTCTCCTCACCCATAGGGGTACCTTTGCAATCTCAAGAAAAACATTTGATCAATCGAACTCCTAGGGCACCTCTACCCAATGGGTCAAATGCACAATAGCTGGCTCAGTGGAATAAAGATATTGAAAAATATATGAGGCTTATCCTACAGGGAGTAAGAGACCATGTGGTTTAAAATTTGGATGGAAAGGAGACTGATTTTGAAAAGTGGAAAAATCTCAAAGACCTATTCCAAAGAAGCAATGATGCCAGGAAGTTGGCATTGAAAGATAAGCTCAGGAACATTCGAATGAATAAAAATGAAACTATTGTTCAATACCTATCCATATTCACTCAGGTGAGAGATGAACTTGGAGGAGTTGGAGAGACTGTGCTGCCATATGAACTTGTGAGCTTAACACTCCTTGGTCTCTCAAAGTCTTGGCACAACTATAAGGATTGAGTTAATGGAAGAGACAAGCTCCCAGACTAGGAGAGACTTTGATCTAACTTGGTGCAAGAGGAGATTAGAAGAAACACTAGAAGAAAAATTTGCTTTAACAGGTAAAGGAAAGAAATCCAAAGGAAAGAAGGCCCAAGGAAAGGCAGAATCCAGCGAGAACCATGGCAAGAACAAAGATCTTAGTAAAATTAAATGTTTTCACTTTCATGAGTATGGACATTATGCAACCAAGTATCCATACAAGAAATCCAGTAAGAAGCCTACAGTAGCAGCAAGAGGAGATGCTCTCACAACACAATTTGAATTGGATTTCACCCTCATTGCTTGCATGGAAAGTACTGTATGAGGTAATGTATGTTACCTAGACTCTGGTGCTTCATTTCGTATGATAGGAAATAAGGAGTTCTTCATCATCTTGGAGGAGAAGGACCTACCATTACACATATAACTTGGAGATGATGGAAGGTATAGTACCAAAAGGATTGGCATTATAATCTTTAAGAGGGATTCAACCTCCCATATTCACCTAAAGAATGTAATGTATGTGCCTGGTTTGAAGAAAATCTAGTTTATGTAGTTGTACTTGAAGAAAGAGGATATGTTATGGTGTTCAGTAGAGGGAAGTCATATTTGAAGCATGTTGATATTGGAGAAGTAAAACAAAATTGGTGTTCGGGTTAACAAATATTTACAAGCTCGAGGTGGATGCATGCACTACATTGAGTAGCAAGGCAGAACATATTCAGGGCCGAGATGTTGAAGAAATCTGGCATAGGTGAATGGGACACCTACTGGATGGAGATTTGAAATAATGTAGCATATCACCACCGAACTTCCAAAATAAACCCTTGATCAACATGATTTTTATGTTGAAAAGTGTAACTAGGTTTGGTCTTTGGAATGACATGTAATTATTATTTTTATGTAATTGATGAAAATAAGAAAAATAAAATGATATTGTGCTTGTTTCATGGGTTTCATGAGCAAGAGATTTTATATTTAGATGGCTCCAATTGTGAGCCTTTAGGATTTTTCAAAAGGGCTAATGTCATGTCTGAAGAACCCTTTTTTGGCACATTACACATGTATTTAAGATTGTCTAATATCCCTCCAAGACAAGCACATGGTTCTCCTCTTCAAGTCAGCCTCAAGATGAAGTAGATTGCACGTGTCAGCTCACCTAGTGAGAGACACATCCCTTCGTTGATGCCATGTTGGCTTATATAAATGGGAAAACCACTATATATATCCATGAAGGGTATTCGCATTTCCATAGTAAAGTTATTCATATTACCTCTTAAATCAAGATGTCAAATTAGAAGGAACTCAAATAGGGAAGGAAGGGACAACGAGGATTTGTTTAGGGTTGATCACAGTCAACAAAAGTTCAGATATATCTTTGAATTCAGGTGGGTAGTTATAGTGGTAGTTCGGATATCATTACAGTCAAGAAGTTTGGATGGAAATCGAAGAGGTGATGAAGGGAAATCAAAGATCTTTCAAGGGACAACAAGGTGTAACTACAAAAATCATAGTGCAGACAAAGTTTCACTGTAATCTCTCGGTGTAATCTTTATCTCACAGAAGAGGTATTTGGTGCCACCACAGGAAGAAGGTCACAAGTGTGTGACAAATTACTATTGCAAGGGGGAAGGTCTTGGTGCTATCAAAAGTGACTATGGCTTAGTGATATCACTTCAAAATTCGATGCTACTAAGGAAGGAGAGTTTTTGCATCCTTGATAAACTCAGTGACCACAATTCAGTGTCATCACATATGGTGCAAAATTTGAAGTAGAAGGACTTGAGAGAGAGTAAACGAGAAGGTGGAAGAGGAATTTTGTCTTGGTATTGGAGTGGCTAATAGGTCAAGGGTGTTGGTCTTGGTATTTGTCAATTGGAATCTCTATAAGAAGAATTTGTGTGCGTTTTTCCTCTCAAAGAATGAGATGTTTTGGCCCTAGCTGATAACCTACATTTTGTGTCTCTTGTCTATTTATGTTCATGCATTGGTAGTTGTTTGATGAAGAAGAACACTAATAAGCTAAGTGAAGAAGATCCTAATCTAAAGAAGTAAAAAGTACTCACAAGCAATCATTAATGGAAGAGAAATCACTTACATACTTGATGCCCTAGGTTTCTCGACAATTTTCAAGGGATGCACTCTTGCAAAATATGTCAAATCCTCCTTCTAGGGTCGAGATAGTAGAGATAAATCCAATTTGGAGCAAGTTAACTCAGCTGTGTGTGGACCATTTTCTATAATATAAACTTCAAAGAACGGATATTATGTGATCTTCATTGATGATTTTTCCCGCAAATGTTGGATCTATTTCATGAAGAAGAAAGATGAAGTTTATTCAAATTTTGTTGAATTTAAAGCCTTAGTTGAAAATGAGACTAGAAAGAAAATTAAATCCATGGGAAGTGATAATGGAGGAAACTATGTGTCCAATGCCTTCAAAGAACTATGGTCCAAGGAGGGTATTAGAAGGGAGTTGATTACACTTCACAACCCACAACAAAATGGGGTTGCAGAGAAGAAAAATAGAAGTATTGTAGGAGTTACTAGAGCAATGTTTCATGACCAGGGATTACAAATATCCATGTGGGTAGAAGCTTGTAACAAAATTGTTTATTTTCAGAACATGAGCCCTCACAAAATTCTTGGTATGATTACACCCGAAGAGGCTTTCTCTGGGAGGAAACCATATCTCTCCCACTTTTGTATTTTGGATCCATAGCCTATTATCATGTCTCCAAAGATAGCAGGAAAATGTTGGAGCCCACTGAAGAGAGGGGAATCTTTGTAGGATACACAAAGGCACCTCATATTTACTCGGGATCACTGTGACAAGTAGGGATGTGAGATTTGATGAGAAGAAATCCATGAGGATCTCTCTAGAGCAAGAGATGAGCATACCACTAGAGGAGGAGATTCTAGCTCCAAAGGAGGAACTTAAATTAGATCCACAAAGTCAAATACTACTCAAAGGAAAGGAAACATTCCAGGAGGAGGATGTGGAGCAGCCACATGTGGAGTAGAGAGTAGATTGAGTGGATGCAGCCACTCACATAGAGCCTTCCAGAGAAGGGAGGAAGAGGACCAGGATAGTTGACAGGTTGGTGCAGGAAGCTTTAGAGTAGATTTGAGCTCCTAGTTCCTCACGCAAATAGATGAGATCACCAGAAAAATATACCAGATATGTGACACTCATGTAAGAGTTGATTTATTTTAAGCCATCTTCTTTTTAAGAGTGTTGGGCCTCCAACTTGTCATGATTTTGTTGATGAAACCATCCATTTTCACATCATTCCATTCACCCATTGTCATCATTTTTAACCATATTTCTTCATAAACGCACCAAATTCCCGCATACATGTTTACATGGTTTGTTATTATTATTTCCATTACTTTTAATGAATTAAGAAGAATTATGCACAATTTTACTAATGATAGTTTGATAGTTCAAGTTTTTGTAGTTTAGTCAAGTTTTTGTAGCTATCTCCATGGTTGAGGTAGTAACACCACTCTAGAAGGAACTCTGATTCATGGACATTTTTTCCAAAGGTTATAATATGGATCTTTATTGGTTAAATTCCACCCATCTCGCACGTGTGGACCTCCAACATCAAATCAAAGGAAATACACAGCAGTTTTGACCAGTCAACTTCGACCGCATTTTTTGAGCCAATTAAAGTGAATTTCGGAAAAAGAAATCATGAGTTTTGTTCAACCCAATCAAGTTCTCATTGAGAAATTTTCTCAAATTTGTTACTATTTGAGATATTTTCAAGGTTCTTTGGAGCCTTATTTTGCATATTACGTGGATAAATGGTTTTTCAATTCATCATTTAATGCACAATCAACAAGAGGCTAGAACGAGATGTTCTTTAGCAAATTCATGGCAGGAAGACCATTATGAATAGTTATGAGCTCATATTTTATCCTAAAATCCTTCAAAACATATTTGATTTTATTCTCAAATTGATTTGTTGAGATCTCATGGCCAAAATTCATGCAATGAAATTTTGAGTTTCTAGTTGCTTCAGAGATTTATAAAACAACGTAATCTATTTGATAAAGGGGGATTGTTATTGTTTCAAAAATTATGTTTTGCAATTAAAACTCTATTTCACTTAATGTTCTTGTTGTGCATGGTATCAATGTGTATATAGTCATATAGAGGAGTCATGTTGTTGCCTACATATGGCAGGAGGGTCCCCTCGAGTTGTAAGGTTTTTATTATTTGCAGTTAGCATTTCAATTCTTTGTTTTCTATAAGATTTCATTAATATTATCTAACTGCTTAAGTTTTGATTTTGAATGAATGTTTATATTGAGTTTGAAGCAGGATTGTTTAATCATTTTTGTTGTAAGAAGAATGAGTGAGCTGAGACCTCTTATGCAAATGAAAGTAGTTTGACAGAGTATGGATTGATATAGATGTGTAGTGTAATATGAGTTATTAAGTGAAGACGATTTCAATTTCTAATTGGTGTGATTGTAGAGTTAATGTCCTTTTGAGTGATTTAAATTTAATTTCATTTTCCATAAGCAAATGTGATAATTTCCTTTCTGCAAGTGTGATCTTTTTTTTAAGCAAGTGTGGTTTTATTCTTTTGAGCAAAGTATAGTGATTTTGGTTTGCAATTAATTTCTTTTAAGTGTGATCTCTTTCATTTTTGTTAAAGTGTTACATATTTTATTTCATGCAAGAGTGATAGTTGTTAAGAAAACATGTGCATACCAATATCTCAATTTAATCGCTTGAATAATAAGGACTTCTAGCACATACATTGCACATACACTTCATTAGTATACTAGCACTGGTTGACAATTTATGTAAGTAATTTAATTTCAATTAAATTACCAAACATTTTGGCGTCGTTGTCGAGGAAGTGTATATAGGAGTCCTTTTATTTTCATTAAAAAAAACTTCAATCACCTACCACCCCCACTATATCATGTGGTGCACTAAGAGCCACACATCCACATCATGAATTCTTATTTTTGCAGGTAGAAGAAGAGGTAAAAAAAAAGTTTGAATAAATTGATGGAGATGATGACAATGAGGAAGATCCTTTTGGATTTCCCATTCAAGAAACTAATATCAATGTTCATATGAAGAACATCCCTCCATCTGTACTTCCTAACTTCAAAGGTATGAGATCAGAAGACCCGGAAACCTTTCTTTTTGAATTTGAAATAATTTGTAGATCTTATGGCTACTCATTGCACATTAAAAAATTGAATCTGCTTCCGGTAATTTTGAAGGATAAAACTCTTAAATGGTTCATGACTTTAGGAACCAATGCTATAAGAACATGGGATGATATGAAAATAGTATTTTTTGGAAAATATAAAGATTATTGCATACACCATGACCTTAGAAATGAAGTCTTTAAGATGAACCAAAAAGAGGATGAAAGCCTAGAAGATTTAGTGGAGAGATTTACTTATAATATCAAAATATCTAAATTGCATAATTTAGGATCAGACACATTAAAAACTCTCCTACTAAATGCTATAAGGGATGAATGGATTGATCTTCTTAACTTGGTGGGAAAAGGAGATGTCTCTCAATTGTCATTTCAAGAGATTTGTGAATTGTGCAAGAACATATCAAGAGGAAAAGCAAAGTATGGAAGATCCCCTTAGGATCCAGTTATGGAAAGAGTAAGTAAGTCGACATTAGTATTGGTAAGTCAAACTAAACTTAACAATTTGCTAGACATTTTTGGTAATTTAAATGAACAAATTGATATGCTAAGAATGAAAAACAAGCAAAAAGTTGAGATTGTTGCTTCATTTATATTTTGCCCTAAATGTAGAAAGAAACATGCTTTTCATGAATGTCCACTTGATAACATTAAAATTTGTGAAATATATGCAGGATCACATACTACTAAATATTGTCCATCATTACCAGGGTTAAAGGCAGTTTACCAAGGATCAAATCAAACATTGGAACAATCATATTATGTAGCTCCAAGAAGACCATGGTAGACTCATCAATATGGTATGATGCAAGATCTTAATTCACGTTATGCACAACAATCTGAAATTAATTGGGAAACACACTTGCCTTGGCAACCTTGGCCATCTCAATCTAAACCTAAAAACCAATCACAAAAGTGTGCCTTCTTGCTTATTCTGATGTTGATTGGGCTGGCAAGGGCCTTACAGAAGAAAAAAACTGTATCCTCAATATTTTCCTCACTATCCACAATACCAATATCAAATCTATCCATTATTACCATTCACCTCCACCACAACATCAGTTTCACCCTCATTCTACCTTAATTCAAACTTTCTCATTACCAACCACACAAGCACCCCAAAGATCCATTCCCACCCAACTATGTGCACAACCATTTCAAATACCCAATAATAAAATACCTCAATCCACTTACAATGTTAAGGTATTGCAAAATGATTCATGAGCTATTATTGAAAAACAACAACCAAAAGAAGAAGATTCAGATAAGGTCCAAGAATCATGGATTCTCGTTGAAGAGAAGTTGTTGGAACCTGAGATTAAAAAGTTTCATGCACGCCTATCACCATATTCTATGAATGGTGATCACATATCTGAAGACTTGCATGGCATGATAGCAAGAAGCCAAGGAAGACAAGATTATATTGAATCTTGGTTCATGATAGTCATTGGATCCCAGTACTCCATTCTTTAGTATCTTCTGACATAATCTCAATCAAGGCAGTTGGTCTCTCATATACTAGTACATATCAAAGTGTATCTTTCAAACCTACATATGAGTTTATCTATCATCTTATTACACACATGGTTCCATTTGAAGTATTCATACACTTGAACAAGATTTCTTTTTCAAGTAGAGTAGGACATATCAAAAAAAAAGTTAAAAGAAAAATAAGTCTTATTGAGAAAACCAACTTGTTGGCGCAATTGGACATGAGCTTTGCTTGAAAACCAAGAAACTGGCGAGCAACGTTCACAATAAGTGTTGCAATTTTATGATGGTTTCAATATTTTATTATGGTTCTTCAAATCATTTCTAGTTCTATGGTCGATTTGGCTGATGTGGGATTCATTAAGGCGTACCTCCCAATATATCTTGTCCCATCAACCTCAACCCTTATCTGGGATCAAGGTTAGAGATTATTTGGAGTTCCTTGGAACTTGCATACATCAATGGAAAGCCTCCTCGTTGACAACAATGGGAATACACCATTGTCTCTTGATTGTCAAATCTTGCAAGTGACTCGACTTCAACACATTCATTCGTCCTTGTCAAGATGTACTTAGGTACCTTGACACTCATTTACATTATTGGTGAGTTGTCTCCCACTGGTTAACGATTTTCATCAGCGATTGGCAATCCAATCATTTCTTTCCATGCTTGACTTTAGCACATTCATTCGCATGTTAAGAACTGTACCATGAATTTTGGTTTTGATGAAGACTATATGGTTTTATGGAATCAACAACAACTTGCAACAGTATATTTTATTGGTTTTGTGTATCAACATGTAACTCATCTTTTTGTCATTCAACAACAGCATGATGGCACCACTACAAGGTGTTTTCATTCATTTTATTTTCAAAGCAAATCAATAAAATTGGGTCTATTTCAGTCAATATCAATTATGTTTCATGGTTTCTACTTCATAATGCAGTACACAATTCAAATCAACAGTTCAAACTCGAAGAAAACAACTTTCTGAAAAAATTGACATTTTCTACAACAACCATGGAAAGTTGCAGTTTCTGCAGCTATTATTGTAAAAACCTACCTTTTTTGTTGTAGCACCTTGTTCCAGAGGAAGTTTTGGCACAAATATTGCAAGAGATTGGAGCAAAAATAAAAAAAATTATGAGCTACTGGGTTTTCTCGGAATATGGTAAATTGAGTAATATGCGGGCATAATTCGAAATAAGTGCATTTTTCCAAGACTTTTCATTGGGTTTTTAAGGTGAATTTTCATTTTTCACCGTTGTGCACAAATTAGGCCAGATTTCGTATTTTTGCACAACAACATTTTTTCTTCATCAAAATGGGATTTTGAAGGCATGTGGTGGTAAAAAAGGTAAAAATACACCATTTTCATTTTGAAGCACTTAATTTGGCCTTGAAATGAGTTTGTGGCATATGTTTTTGTTAGAACATTGTGTAGCGTGAAGGGTGAAATGGGGCAGCAATTGATTTGGCCATATCTTGCAAAGCATGCATTTGTTGGTCCTAAAATTTTTATGGTAAATGTATTGAGCTAGGGTAAATAAATACACAAAATTTCAAGAAATTCCAGTGTGTATTTTTCAAGGAATTGCTCACTTTCACCTACAACCATTTCTCAAATTTCTCGATATTTGTGCACCCATTGGCTGAGATCTTTTGTGGGAAGATTCATAAAACTAATGGTAACAACTTAGAAAAAATTAGGAGAATCTAATTTTTCGTTTAAGAGATATTTATTTTTTTTTTGTTACAATAAGGGGACAAAATCTATGGAACAAGGTCAAAATGATGGTCAAAGCATCATGTAATAGACTACCTGAGCCAAATCAACACCAAATTATCCATCAAATCGTGTTATATTCTTCAAATCCAACAAACAAACTTGAGGCAAAACTAGCCTTAAACTTTTTAATTTGTTAAAAAAATTTGAAATTGTAATAAGAAAGCTATTGTAAAACATGTGATAGATGTATTTCACCCTATCATATCCACATTCTTCAAACCATTTTCTCAATCCTTCATTCATATTCTACTTTGCATGCATAACCAATCCCAATAATTGTTTCCAACATTCATATCGTATTGGATACTTTACAAACCTTGTTATGGTTGAACCCCATACCATTATTGCATAATCTTTTCCTTCATAATGTGTTATGTTTGCCCTAGTAAGAATGTTGTCTCCCACCATTCTCTTGTTTAACTTTCTCTTCTTGTTGTAATACAAATTGATTCATACTTGATGAACAATTTGACCTTTTTGGCCTTCATATGAGACTAATTCAAAATATGGAGATGATTCTCTTAATGAACCATCATAGTACATGAAAAAAAGTACATGGAGCACCTCAATTATGTGTCATATTGTTCATCTTCATATTTTTAATGGAATTCAAGAAATGATGAGTATAGAGCCACAAGAAGAAGAAGGTTGCAACAAGGATTTGTTCACACACTCTTGAAATCACTTGGAAGCATATTTTAGGCTTTGATAAGTTGTACAACCCTCACCAACAACTCTTATTTTGTGTTATGTGCAACTCATCTTGTCAGAGATTCACAATGGGAAGTTTGCTTGCATTAACAAAAAAAACACTCATGTTTCACATGAAGATCATTCATTAGTTGGTGAGCTCTTGAAGAAACTATTTGACAACATTGTTGAAGTAGGATTGGCTGCTATGAAAAATGTTTCTATGCATGGATGATAAGAAGACAAGCATTATGGGCTGCAATTTATGATCATTTCCAGCCATGCTAATGGGATGAATTTCACAAGGATGGAAAGCACATTCTATGGATGTAGTAAGAGTCTTGATTTGTTCTTCACAATATGGAATTATATGTGCATTCTACCAAGGATTGAATAAATTTTGCATAGTTAAGTTGTTAGGGTCCCACCCTAACCCCCTTATTTATGTAATAGGATCGAGTCATAGTTATAGTTAAGTAAAGAGTCAATAAAGCCCATATTAATAATTGTAAGTGGTTAATCCGCATTTAATGACGGGACCACAGTTAGTTGCAAATGGGCCATGGTATTAGATAGTTGGCATTAATAAGAACCATGGTATTGCCCCATGGTATTGCATGTATGAATCCTATATAAAGGATAGAGACTCCATGCGAGGAGCATCATGTCTTATTTTGTAATCGAGCTCTGCACTATTGGAGGTTGCCCCATCGAAGAGGCAAGTGAACATTGCTTTCTGAATAATAAAATACTTGCTGTTATTTCTCACTGTTCTATGTTCTGAGTATATTTATTCACATATTTGGTATTCTGGTATCGTCTTGTAGGTTAAGAGCATAACAAGTGGTATCAAAGCGCTTTCCAGGGCCGATGGGATCTCCAATTTTTAGCAATTTTTTTTAGCTAAAGACGTGTTCTGGCGTCTTTAAACCACAGGATCTGTCGTTGAGCGCATAAACCTGCGGATTTGGGGAGGCATGCACGCAAGAAATACAAGAGGTGGTCACGCTTGTTGGACTCCCTTGTAACCCCTGTGGGTACCCCTTCGAGTAGTAGCGCATTAGACAGAACCACACACGGACTGTCTTCCAAGTACCCTTTGGGTATATCAGAAGCCCCCTAGCTCCCTTGAAACCTCGCCATAGATAAACTGTCGGTCATCTTGCTGCTATAGTACACCGAGAACAACACTTGGAGAGATTACTCACCTGTACGATAGGGTAGTCGGGTTGTACGGCTAAGGGTACGGTTGATCCTCCTTGGTTAGTGCCCTGAAAAATTGGGCCGAGTACTACTATCAGACCCTTATGTATATTGCGATCTGTAGCACCTGACACTCCTTGAGACCATAGTTCCCTTCTCTATCTCTGGATCACGCATAATCTCTGCCAGATCAGATCTCGCAAGTGGAGTTTTGCAACAGTAGTAGCAATCAATCCTGTAGTTCAGATTTATCAGAACTTCCATTCAGATCTATTAGATCCATTAGATCCGCAGTAGCAATCTGTTCCGCCGTTCAGATCTATCCGATTAGCCATTCAAATCTCTAAGATCCGTCAGATCCGCCATCTAGATCTGAGTAGTTGTGTGGGTTCCTATACCTGGGCGTGATTTTTGCAGGACTTTTGGTAGCATTGACATTTCGGGGATTCGACTACTGCAATATTCCTAAGCAAGGAGTAAAACTCCATTAGGAGTTTTCAAAAAAGAAAAGAGAAAGAGCCTGAGACCCCCCCACAGGTGCTTATTGGTGACTTAGCTCATCAGAATCAGGACAACGAGCTGAGCAAGGTGGTACCATTCAATTGTTAGAGCCAAAAAATTCGGGCGGTCCCAAAATTTCCAGTACATCGGATCGGTGCATGGTAGAAACTAGAGCTCAAGCTATGGCGAATGAGAAGATCGACAAACTTGAAGCATCCTTGAAAGACATCCAAGACCAGCTAATGAAAATAACTACAACACTCTCTATGGGCAAGGCAAAAGCCTGCGAGGAGGCATATATTGGAAATGAACACAGTGAGGGTGAGTCTAGCCACTCTCTTCACCTCTGGGGCACCCATCAACAATCCCGTCTGCGACCACCCAAGCTGGACATGCATAAATTTGATGGCTCTCACCCGGCAGCATGGATAGCACAAATGGAGCAATATTTCAATATGAATTACATCCTGGATAATGCCACTCAGCTTAGTGTGGGGAGCATGTACTTGGACAATGAAATATGGAAATGGTGGCAATGGCATCAACGTTGCTATGGAAGGCCCTTGACTTGGGACACATTAAAAAAAGCGCTTATGGATCGCTTTGACCATGACTCTGCTTTTATGGGTCGTCTCACTAAGCTTCGACAGATTGGAACAATGGATGAATATATTAAAGCCTTTGAAGCCTTAACTTTCCGCGCTTTAGGTCTACAAGATGAGTTCTACACGGAATGTTTTATCAGTGGTATTAAAGATGCCATACAAGCTCACGTCCGACTGCACCACCCTCCCTCATGGCTGGAGGCTTGCAAGATAGCTCGTGAAGTAGAACGTGCGTTAGCGGCCCAATCCAATCGCCCAAATTTCACCGCCAAGGGTCGCCCCCCACAGGCTCACAACACTACCCAAACACTTAAGGTTCAAAAGGTGTCACCTGCAGAAATGGTGGAAAGAAGAAAGCAGGGATTATGTTACTACTATGATGAAAAATACTCCCCCGGGCATAAATGCAAGGAGCCCAAATTTTTTCAAATTGATGCTACTGATCACAGCTCATCGGAGGAAGCCCCACCAGTTGAGGAACCAGAGGAAGCAGAAGAGAACAACCAGAAGGAAAATGTACCTGAAGAACCAGTTATTTCGCTGCATGCTTTGGAAGGGATTTCTTCACCTCAAACTCTCAAAATCAGAGGTTTTATTAAGCATCACCCAGTAGTAGTTTTGATTGATAGTGGAAGTACACATAATTTTATCCATCAAAAAGTTGCGGAAGCAGTGCATTGTTTTGTGCGAGCGGTTTCTAACTTCCAAGTCCAAATTGCTGATGGGGGAACAATTAAATGTGAAGGCTGCTGTGAAAATTTCAAACTTCAAATGGGGAATTATCAGTTAAAGACCCACATGTTTGCCATACACATGGGAGGGTGCGACATTGTCCTAGGTGCTAAACGGCTTCGTACACTTGGCCCAATCACAATGGATTTCCAGGAGAAATATATGAGCTTTAAGCAGAACAACCACACACATACCCTCCGCGGACTCCAGGCGGGAGCTCCCTCTACCATCAGTTCACATCATATGGAAATATTGTTAAAAAAGGGCCATCATGGAGTTATAGCTCAATTTAATGCCATCCAGATCTTCGAACCCAATTCTCTTCTGATTCATCCTGAGATACAACAGATCTTAAATAACCATTTTCCAGTCTTTGACAAGCCTCATGAGCTTCCACCCTCGAGAGGGGAACATGATCATAGCATCACTTTGGTCCCAGGGGCCCACCCACCAAATGTGTGCCCATATAGATATCCGTTCGCCCAAAAGAATGCAATAGAAAAAATAATCAAGGAACTTTTGGAAGCAGGCGTCATTTGTCCAAGCATTAGTCCTTATTCATCACCGGTGGACATGGTTCTCAAGAAAGATGGGGAATGGCGTATGTGTCCAGACTTCAGGGCCCTCAATAAGTTGACAGTCAAAGACAAATTTCCCATCCTGGTTGTTGATGATTTGCTGGATGAACTAAATGGGGCTCAATTCTTCACTAAGCTTGATCTTCGCTCAGGCTACCACCAAATTCACATGAAAGAAGTCGACATTCCAAATATTGCTTTCAGAACTTATGAAACCCATTATGAGTTCCTGGTCATGCCATTCGGTCTTTGTAATGCCTCATCTACTTTTCAGAGCCTTATGAACCACTTGCTCAAACCATATCTCAAAAAATTTGTCCTCGTTTTCTTCGATGACATCCTCTTCTACAGTCGCACTTGGGCCGCACATCTTCAGCATGTAGATCTGCTCTTACAGCTGCTCCGCGAGCATAAATTATTTGTTAAGATGTCCAAGTGTTCTTTTGGCATGGAAGAAGTTGAGTATTTGGGCCACATTGTGGGGCGTGAAGGTGTCAGGGTGGACCCCAAAAAGATCCAGGCAATGCAGGATTGGCCTCAACCTAAGACCTTGAAGAGCCTGAGAGGATTCTTGGGTCTCACGGGCTACTATCGCAAATTTTTCTGCAATTATGGTCGCATTGCGAGGCCCTTCACTCAAATCCTCAAGAAAAATTCATTCCTTTGGAATGATGAAGCACAACAGGCCTTTATAGCTCTAAAAAATAACATGTGTTCCACTCCAATCTTAGCACTACCCGACTTCACCAAATCTTTTGTCATTGAATGTGATGCTTCGGGTACGGGTATTGGGCCTGTTTTAATACAGGAAGGTCGACCCTTGGCCTTCAGAAGCCAACAACTAAGTGGGAAGAATCTGGGACAATCTACTTATGAGAAGGAGATGATGGCCATCTTACATGTAGTAGATACTTAGCGACCTTACTTATTGGGGCGATGCTTCCAAATCCGCACAGACCATCAAAGTCTTAAATATTTTTTGGAGCAATGCCTATCCTCACCAAAACAAAATAAATGGCTCGCCAAAATGCTGGGATATGATTACGAGATAATTTACAAGAAAGGGCGCAAACATATTGTAGCAGATGCATTATCTCGCCAATTTGAGGAGGAAAGTACCCTGCTCGCAATTTCCCTTCCCATTCCAGAATGGATTGAAGAGGCTCGCAGGGAATGGTTTTCACATCCCTGGCTCTCCCAACTCATTACTCAATTGCAGGCGGATCCAAATTCCACCAAGGGCTACTCGTGGCAGGATGAGATTCTTTGCTACAAGGACAGAGTCATAATATCACCAACATCCACCCTCAAAAGCCACATTTTGGTGGAGTTGCACTCATCCCCCATTGCAGGACATTCAGGCTTTCAGAAGACGTATGCTCGCACTCGAAGATAATTTTTTTGGACAGACATGAAAAAGGACATTCTTACATTTGTAGCAGAATGCGATGTCTGTCAGCACCACAAAGGAGAGACAATCAAAGCAACATGCACATTACAACCATTGCCCATCTCAGCATCAATATGGATGGAGGTTTCTATGGATTTCATTACAGGTCTTCCAAAGTCAAGAAACAAGTCAGTCATCATGGTGGTTGTGGACAAACTTTCTAAGTATGCTCATTTTTGAGCCCTACCCCACCCTTTTACACCGACTTTGGTCGCTCAATATTTCATGGATCATATCTTCAAATTGCATGGCATGCCCACTTCCATTGTGTTTGATCGTGACTCGGTCTTCACTAGTAATTTTTGGCAGGAACTCTTCAGGCCACAAGGTAACCAACTAAAACTCAGTACTTCCTATCATCCACAAACTGATGGTCAAAATGAAGCAGTTACCAAATGTCTAGAAACCTACCTTAGGTGTTTCACTTCAGAAAAGCAACATCTCTGGGTATAGTGGTTACCTCTAGCTGAATGGTGGTATAACACCAACTATCATGCCACCACAAAAATGACTCCATATGAAGCAGTTTATGGTCAACTCCCTCCTTCCCCTACTTCTTATATCAAGGGGTGCTCAAAGGTATAAGCAATGGATCAACTCCTACAGAACCGCACAATCATGATCGCCCATCTTAGTGGGAATCTTCATCAAGCTCAAAACTGCATGAAGCAATAGGTAGATTAGCATCGCTCAGAACGCCAATTTCAAGAAGGGGATTAGGTATTTTTGAGGCTGCAAACATATAAGCAAACATCACTCAAAGACAAGGGTTTTCAGAAACTATCTCCAAAGTTCTATGGACCGTATCAAGTACTTCAGTGCATTGGAGAAGTGGCCTACAAGCTAGCTTTGCCACCCATTGCAAAAATCCATCCAGTTTTCCATGTCTCATGCCTCAAGAAAGTGATTGGGAACAATTGCAGAATTTAAACCAGTCTACCTGAACTGGATGAAGAAGGGTAAATCTAGCTCCAACCTGAACAGGTCCTGGACACATGAGAACGGCACCTGCGTGGCCGCATGATCAAGGAAGTCCTCGTCAAGTGGAAAGACACCTCTCCGGAAGATGCAACCTGGGAACTAGCCACTATTCTTCAACAATTTCCACAGCTTTAGCCTTGAGGACAAGGCTATTCTTATGGGGGAGGGCATGTTAGGGTCCCACCCTAATCCCCTTATTTATGTAATAGGATCGAGTCATAGTTATAGTTAAGTAAAGATTCAATAAAGCCCATATTAATAATTGTAAGTGGTTAACCCACATTTAATGACGGGACAGTTGCAAATGGGCCATGGTATTAGATAGTTGGCATTAATAAGAACCATGGTATTGCCCCATGGTATTGCATGTATGAATCCTATATAAAGGATAGAAACTCCCTGCAAGGAGCATCGTGTCTTATTTTGTAATCGAGCTCTGCTCTCTTGGAGGTTGCCCCCTCGAAGAGGCAAGTGAACATTGCTTTCTGAATAATAAAATACTTGTTGTTATTTCTCACTGTTCTATGTTCTAGGTATATTTCTTCGCATATTTGGTATTCTGGCATCGTCTTGCAGGTTAAGAGCATAACATAAGTAGTGACAAGAACCTCATAAATAGTTTCCAAGTTATTGAAAGAGCTATATTTAAAAAAAAAGCATGAAAATGCAAAGGCTCTGACAACAACGAAAAAAATACTTGGATGTGCTACGTTGTGGGCACCCTTACCCTTCACACAAGTTTTATATGATAATGTGCAAGTGGCTAATAAGTAATGTAGGGATGTTTGTTTTAATTGATAAGAAAAAATCAACAGGCATCGCTTCTACCTTTATTGCATCCACGAGAAACCTAGTATGTGAAGACTTCAACTTGTTTGAATTTCAAAGGAGGATGGGTAACTCTTATTTCCTACTCTAATGATACAAAAAGCAAGTGTAGAAACAAAGAGTTATGCTACCAAATTAGTAAACTTGAAAAACGGAGAGAGAAAAGTGCATCTGATTGAGATAGAGGGTCAATATTGCTCTATTGGAGCTTTGGTCAAGGATTTAGCTGAAATGACATATTAAAGGAACACAAGGAACCAGTTGGATTATGAAACTTTACAATGCTTTGTTTGCATGAGGACATGTAAAATCTCCAGTGTGGGGGATTGTTGGGCCTCCAACTTGTCATGATTTTGTTGATGAAACCATCCTTTTTCGCATTATTCCATTCACCCATTGTCATCGTTTTTAACCATATTTATTCATAAACGCACCAAATTCCCACATACATGTTTACATGGTTTATTATTATTATTTACATTATTTTTAATGTATTAAGAATAGTTGTGCATGGTTCAAGTTTTTGCAATGTAGTCAAGTTTTCGTAGCTATCTCCATGGTTGAGGTAGTATCACCACTCTAGAAAGAAATACAACACATGGAAATTGTTTCTAAAGGTTCCAATATGGATTTTTATTGGTTAAATTCCACCCAACTCGCACATGTGGACCTCCAACATCAAATCAAAGGAAATACACAATATTTTTTACCAATCAACTTCAACCGCATTTTATAAGAAAATGAAAGCGAATTTCGGAAAACGAAAACATGGGTTTTGTTCATCACGGGCCCAATTAGTTATGTTTTGGAATTTTTCTCAAATTCGTTACCATTTGAGATATTTTTGAGGTTCTTTGGAGCCTTATTTTGTATATTACGTGGATAAACAATTTTTCAATTCATCATTTAATGCACAGTCAACAAAGAGGCTAGAACGAGTTATTCTTTAGCAAATTCATGGCAAGAAGAACATTATGAACATATATGAGCTCATCTTTTATCCTAAAATCCTTCAAAACATATTTTATTTTATTCTCAAATTGATTTGTTTAAATCTCATGGCCATAATTCATGCAATGAAATTTTGAGTTTCTAGTTGCTTCATAGATCTATAAAGCATTGTAATCTATTTGATGAAGGGGGGTTGTTATTGTTTCAAAAACTATTTTTTGCAATTAATACTATGTGTCACTTAATGATCTTGTTATGTGTGGTACAATGTGTATATAGTCTTGTAGAGGAATCGTGTTGTTGCCTACATCTCACAGGAAGGCCCCCTCGAGTTGTAAAGTTTTTATTATTTGTAGTTAGCATTTCAATTCTATGTTTTCTATATCATTTCATTAAGTTTATCTAAATTCTAAAGTTTTGGTTTTGAATGAATGATTATGTTGAGTTTGAAGCAGGATTGTTTAATAATTTTTGTTGTAGGAAGAATGAGTGAACCGAGACCTCTTATGCACATGAAAGTAGTTTGACAGAGTATGGATTAATATAGATTTGTAGTGTAGTATGAGTTATTTAGTGAAGAAAATTTCAATTTCTAATTGGTGTGATGGTAGAGTTAATTTCCTTTTGAGTGATTTAAATTTAATTTAATTTTCCATAAGAAAATGTGATAATTTCCTTTCTGCAAGAGTGATCTTTATTTTAAGCAAGTGTGGTTTTATTCTTTTGAGCAAAGTATAGTGATTTTGGTTTGAAATTAATTTATTTTAAGTGTGATCTCCCTTATTTATGTTAAAGTGTTACATATTTTCTTTCATGTAAGAGTGATAGTTGTTAAGAAAACATGTGCATAACGATATCTCAATTTAATTGCTTGAATAATAAGGACTTCTAGCACATACAATGAACACACACTTCATCAATATACTAGCCCTAGTTGACAATTTATGTAAGTAATTTAACATCAATTAAATTACCAAACAAAGAGCTTATTTCCCAGCAGGTGTTGGTAGATGCCATGGTGGAGGAGTATTAATCCATCATGAAGAATTATGCTTGGGAGGTTGTGCTTAGACTTGAGGGAAAATTTGTTATTGGCTCCAGGTGGGTGTACAAGGTGAAACATGCAGTTGATGGAAGTGTTTGGAAGTACAAGTCCATATTTATAGCCAAAGGCTTCTCATAGGTGGAGGGGATTGATTATGAGGATAGATTTTCCCCTGTGGCAAGGTACTCATCTATCAAGACCATACTTGCATTGGCAGCACAGTTTGGGTGTAGGATCCACCAAATGGATGTTGAGGCTAACTTCCTCAATGGAGTGGTGTAGGAAGAGATCTACATCGAGCAGCTTGAGGGGTTCGAGACCTTTAGCAAGGAGAAACGTATGTGTAGGCTCAAGAGAGCCCTATATGGTCTCAAGTAGGCACCTCATGCTTGTTACACTCACATAGATTCCTATCTAATAGGATTAGGTTTCACTAAGAGTGAAGAAAATCCCAATCTCTACTACATTATGGTAGGTTCAAGTCTTCTCATCTTAGTCCTTTATGTGGTTGATTTTATATTGACAAGATATGACAGGTTGATCTAGTCTTGTAAGGAAGACCTTGCAAGAGAGTTCAAGATGCAGGATATGAGTTTAATGCACTACTTCCTTGGCTTAGAGGTGTGGTAGGGAGATAGAGAGATATTTGTTGGACAAGGGAAGTACACCTTTGAAATCCTTCAGAGATTCCATGTGTAGGATTTCAAACCCATGGACACTCTTATTGGTACTAACTAGAGGAAAGAGGATGCTTCTATAGGTGAGGTAGTAGATGGCACTATCTATAGATAGTTGGATGGGTCCTTGTTGTACTTAGTCAACACAAGGCCTAATATTTGTTTTGTAGTGAACCAACTTAGTCAGTTTATTGTGGAGCCTACCAAACTTCATTGGAAAGCAACAAAACATGTTCTAAGATACCTCAAAGACACAACATATTTTTTTTTATGGTATAGGAAGACTGATGGAGTGAAGCTCCATGACTTCATAGATGCAGATTGGGTAGGGAGTCCCTCAAATAGGAAGAGCACGCCAAGATCAGTCTTCAATGTTGGGTCAAGAACAGTTTCTTGGTACAACAGGAAACAAATATTTGTATCACTGATCTTAGCAGAGGCCGAGTATATGGATGTTAGTCAAGAAACATGTGAAGCCATTTTGATGAGGAAGATCTTAGTTGGTCTCTTCAATTAGGGGATGGAGCCTACATTGATTCACTGTGACAATCATAGTCACATACAACTCTATGAAAATCTAATGTTTCATGATAGGTCTAATCATATAGACATCACGTACCATCACTTGAGAGATTGTGTAGCATAGGAGGATTTTTATGTTACAATAGATTCCTACAGAGGAACATGATGCAGACATTTTGACAAAGGCTATGCCAAGAGGCAAGTTTGAGTTCCACAAGAATAAGATTGGGGTTGTTCATAACCCTTTTCTTACTAAGAGGAAGTGTTAAATTGTAGCAAGAAAAGGCTTTGTTTGACTTTTTCCTTAGTCAAATGGAGAAATTCGAATTTCCACTTCAGTAGGATGACTTGAGTTGCAGTTAGCAAGAGTGACATGGCCAAATCACTCAACTAATTCAATCAATTCGATTTTGTGGGCAAGAAGTAGAGTTGTGCATGAGTTGATTGCTAAGATCTAACAATCTATTGGAGTTATATTAAGTGAAACTTAGTTATATGCGATATAGTTTAGAATAGAGTCAATATGAGTTCAGTTGAGTAGTTGTAAGTGTTGTTGAATCACTGATCTCTCAGTTAACTAGTAAATGTACTAAAAATATCCCTATTCATGCATGCAACTTGAATTTCCTAGTGAAGTGGAGGAAAAGGGCATAACTATAATCATTATTGTATACCAGTGAGTGTACATATTTTACATTGAGCGAGTGAGCTAATTCTCTTGGGATTTGCGCAAGGAAATAGGAGGAAGTGGGAGGTCTATTTTACCTAAGTATTGGGAAGAGGAGACTAAGAGGCAGGAAACCAGTATTGCAATGTAGAGGGAGCTTCAAGAATTGAAGTTGTCACTATAATAGATCATTGTTCCCATCTAATGTAATATAAGAATAGGAGGGGTTTTCCCCAATTAGGTTCCCCAGTAAAAATTGTGTTCATTGTGATTGAATGATTACATGTATTTCTATTTTATGTTTTCCCTTCCGCAAAATTGAGTATAATAAATTTGTGTCTATTGTTTTCAATCTAAATTCATTAGCAGATGTAAATTTTGAGTTATTTCTACATAACTCTTTACATTGATCTCCAAGGTGTTATAGTCATATCTGTAACAATCTTCCCTGGTTACCTCCTACTTTTATATATGTGGTCACAACTATAAAAGTCAACATGGCAGCCATGACTGACTGAGATAAATCTTATATGAAATAGTTTTCTTGAAATTTTAAAAAATATATATCAAATATTGGTCTGAAGAGAGGGACACATTGATCCAAGTCTATGTGAAAGCAGAGAAGTGGGAGAGTGGTGTCTAGTGGCACAACAGATCGAACTATCGCCTAATAGATGGAAGGACATGATTGGGCATAGGAAAAATACCCATGTTTTCCATGTTTCACATCGAGAGTGAAGGAAAAAAAACTAGGTAGTCTCAGAGGGGGAGAAGACTCAAAGAAAAAAAAATTGGGAGCAAGAAGGAAAAGGAGACAAGAGAAAAGACAATCCAAAAAAATGTTGAGCGTGAGCGCGAGAGAAAATTTGGAGTTGCAGTCGAGTTCTATACTCTAGAATTTGGAGTGTGTTCCCTTGTATTGATGTGCTAACTTAATTGTACTACGATGTCCAATCCTAGATGGCTAGTAGGAGGCTTAGTGGAGAATGGAACTACAAGTGATTTCTAAATACGTTGATAAACCACTAAGTGCTTGTAGTATCATTGGTAAACCACTTAAGTGCTTGTTGAATTGGTTGATAAATCACTTGAGTGCTTGTTGTAAGCATGATAAACCACTAGGAAGGGTAGCTAAACCATTATGGTGCTTATTGAAAAGGATGATAAACCACTTAGACAATGGGATACAAGCTCATGTAGTGCTTGCCTTGAAAATACAAGTGATAAACTACCTAGATAGTAGATTCAAAATCCTAGAACTAAGCAGTACCCCAGTTGAGCCTTGGGTGAATTCCATGAGCAACCATCCCCTCATAATTTAGATTTGGCGCGAGGGTGGTCAGCGACAAGAAATATTGTGGTGTGGTTGGCATATGGTTGGGTGGAGGGTTGAAGTCCCTCCTTCAATATCCATCCATTTCAAGCTTTTTAGATAAGTATAATGACTTGAGTCTATTTGAATACGAATGATGAAATTGACAAATATGTCATTGTATGATTTATTGTTCAACATTATTGATGATAGGTTAATGAATTTTATAGTATGTTCACAATGGACAAATTGCCTTACATTTCTTTATGATTATGTTCAACCTATAACATTAAGTGAATGTTAACATTTTCATGAATTATAGGGTTTCTTACATGAATATGAATGAATGTATGAAGTCACATAATTAACCTATTATTACAAGTGATTTCCTTTATCATATATGCTTGTGAATTTTTTGGCCCATTGTCTTATTTAAGACTATAGACTACCTCTCACATGATAAGAATGTATCTCATATGTTTAATGTTGTATAAAGATTCAAATTGAGCTAGTAGTTACTAATTTAAGAGTAATGTGATGATTTATGGTTATAAACACATGTATATTGTTTTGATGTCTTTGGATTCACAGAGTAAGCATGGTTTAAAGTTTTCTTGATAAACATGGCCTTTGGAGCCATTTCCTCTCTTTCTCAGGATCTAAACTTAAGCTTTTCAGTGCCAATGAATCTCTTATGGTCATGGAATAATAATTTTGAGGGTTTATTTTCAAAACTTAGTTCTTCTTCCCGGAATTTAGTGTTATGGGTAAATACCATGTCATAAGGAATTTTAATAAAAAAATCCTTGTTATTCGGGGTCAAATGTCCCTTTTAGTATGCTTTTTATCCATATCAAACACCTCTTCATCCCCAAAAGTATTGTTTCTAACTGAATATCTTAGGTGGGGCCCAATGTTGGTGATTCACATGTGCAAAGGCCTGGATAACATCTAGGGATAGATACATCTACCAAATTTAAATCACATCCATATACCCAAAAGGTCAAGACGTTAAATGTTCACAAGTGGTTCGAACATTGTTGGGTTGAATTTCACGTTGAATTTGGGGGTTGGGGAAAATGGGGATGAAAAAGGTTATCCAACCCCTAGGAGGCCCAAATATAGTTAGACTCAGGTAATCCCCTTTCTTCATATTACTTGGGGACCATTTCAAACAATATCTACAATGTAATAGGCTTGATTTAAATTGGGGATCCAAAAATTTGGGTGTGACGAGGGTGCACACATCTTTGGAAGCCCAAACATGCTATATCCTAGATACAATATAGAGGGTCAGATATCAACCAATGGGACCCACACTAGATATGTTGTGTAAGTATAGATCTAGAGATTCGATGGTTTGGGGGTTCGTGGTTGTGTCATGAGGGATAGTGTTAGACAAGTTGGATTTCCTTGTATCCAGATATAATGAGAAATGATTGCATAACACAACCAAGAGGAATTAGTGGGCCCTACACCTTGTTCTAAAGTGGCAGCTCCACGTGGAACCTTGGTAGTACCCACCGTCCACTGCTTGTAGACGTATCCAAAGTGAAATGCAACACAAATGTAGCAATGGTAGTGAGTGGCAATGATAATTTCCCCATTGTTTTGGATCGTCAACTGACAGGGCCACCACCCCCCATCAAATCACCCTTGGATTGTAGTATGGAAAAATTAATGGTCATTATTTACTCTGAAACCCCCCTTTTCGTTGTGAGTTAACATGGGGGGTCTAACGTGGGGATTCTCACAGAAGATCCCACGTCCACATCATGGTAACACATTCACAGTAAGGACCAATCAATGGGCTATGTTTACCCCTAGCACCCCTTGGTTTGTCATGAGATAATAAGGGGGTTCAAAACTAAATATCGCTTGCGTAAATCCACTTTGATGTTTGAGAACTCGAAAATGGATGTAATGGGGTAATGTCGCAAGGCACGATGAGGATGGGCCAGGTGGGGCTCACGCTTGACCTAACATGGCAATGCCACATGGAAACTCAATGAAAATGTGTCCTGTTATGATTGGCTAAACTTCATAGGAGCATAAATTTCAATCCGAGAATCAAATTGAGATAAAATTTATATAGCCAAAAATCTCTTGATGATTTGATTGGATGGTAGTATCAGAATTTAATTCTCTAAACTTTTACAAAGGAGGATTTTTATAACCACACCTTCATAAAATACCTTGGAGGTCGAGTTAATTCAATAAGTAACACCTCCTACAACCAAGATGCATTAATGGGTTGGGAGGTAGTGTTACAATATCATCTGGTAGATTCTTGATTTCAAGACCTTCTTTACTATTGCTACATGTTATATGTTTATATGTTCTAGTCTTTTGATTTTCAATACTAATATTCTCCCACTTGTTGAAGTTCTCATTTGTGAAATCCCATGTTTTCCCATTTCTAAATCCCAACTAAAAATAGCTATCTATAAATCCAAATGCATCACTTCTTTTTCGATTTTTTCCTTTGAGCTTTCCTCAATAATTGGGAAGCCTGCTTTCAAAAAATCTCATCAATCTTTGATTTATCTCCATCTCATAGTTCTTGAAATTCATTACATGTATAAATCTCACCCTTTGAATGAAAGACATAGACATCCTATACTCATTATCTGTGTTATGATCCCATGTCAATAGCTTTGCTTTTGCATCTGTTAAACCAACATAAATGATATATTTGTATGTTTAAAAAATGGGGTTATTAGGATACTCTTTCATTAATTCTTGTCTATCATTTACAAAATGGTTTCCCCCAATCACGTAATATTTATAATCAGATCATGTTTATCTATTAAATTCATCCATGTTAAAAACTTGATCCATATCTTGGAGATCCAAGATCAAAGGGATTTGAACGTCTCAATAGAGAAGAGAAAACACACAATATTCAAGAGAAAGAAACTCTTTATTTAATAGGATAAATTGTTACAACTACATTATGTGGACCAATCTGGCCTTTTGCAAGGTGAGGCCTCTTATTTATAATATTCTTAGTGCCTTATTTACGTCACTCAATACCATGGGCAGATACCTCTTCTCTTTCAAATCAATCCTCCCCCTTTAGGAAGAAATGATTCCCATTGTGTCAGGTTCCCTCCTTAGAAGCTTATGTTGAATATGAGCCAATGAAGAGAAGGGTTTTGTGTGGCTAACCCATAATCACGGGTGTGTGGATGACCCAAAACCAAGTGACATTGAAGACAAGGGTTTTGTGTGGTTGACCCATAACCATGATGAATGAAGGTCTGAGGATAGAGTTACCCTGTAATTCTTGTGGGCCAACTGTGATACTAACAATGTATGACCTAGAAAATGGACTTTGATGGCAAGGGTTTTGTGTGGTTGACCCATGACCATGGGTTTGTGGGTGACCAATAACCATGATGAGCAAGGTTCCTAAGGTAGAGATACCCTATAATGCTTGTGGGCCAACTACGATACTAGCAGTGTATGGCTTAGAAAATGGATTTTGAGACACTTCACTTGTTGGTCTACCAAGGCATGGTAGAAATATGATGGCTTATCTGGTGTCTAATCTTTTTAAATTTTTATTATCCAATGAGACATTGTAAAGGATTCCTCCAAGAACTTAGGTTTCAAATTTTTGGCTCCCATTGTTGTGATTTGATAGTTCCACCATGACATTACCTTGACATTAAGAGGGGTATCTTGTTGCGGCGTCTGATGCTTAGTCATGACAACCAAACATTGTTGAATAATAGGATTGAAAGGTATCTCTTTCAGAGGTTAAATGCCCAATAAACATGGTTGGGGAGTAGGAAGAGCATCTCATACTTGTATGAGTGTAGCACACAACTGATGAAGAACTCCACCAAGTTTTATGTGTTCTGCAATCTTATCTTTAGAATAGAATGTCTGAAATATCAGTGCAATATTTGCAATACATGTTTTCATAACTATATGGTCAAATTTTTCTCTTCACCCATTCTAAAAGCATTATCACAAGATCACCTCTTATCATACAACACAAACAACTATTATTGAGCATGAAAATAACAGACGGTTGAAAATATTTGATGCAATCAGGAATACTGTTGTGGAATTTCCTATTTTTAATATCCTCTACGAAGCATACATAGTATGGGCACACACAACCCACAAAATAACCAATTAAAAAGGACAACAAAGAGACTATACCAAACAATTTTTGTGTGCACAAATCTCCATGATTTTCTTACTATCACACAGAACATTCCACTTCCAAATCCACTGTGAAAGAAAACATGGCTTGTGAGGTCCTGCTTAATAATAGGTTCCATTCCTTTTTTCCTACAACAAATCCCATATGTCCCGAGATGTTTTTGCAAATCCCTTGCCATATGTTGCAACATGGAGAAAGCCATAGTTATTCCCAAATGATAAGACAAATCCTATTACTCTGAGGCAACAATAAGCACAGGAAAACATAAATTCATCCCGATCTCCGCCTAAATTGAATTCCCATTCCAATACTCGTAGGTTTTCAAGGATAGGAAACAAGAATTAAACCATACTTATGCTTCCCAAAGAGGTACATTCTACTTTAATATGTTTTGGATGAACCCTGATGCTCAAATACTAGCCTGGGTGTTCAACATGACTATATATTTGTATATATAAATCATTTGTGTGTTATCACATTCTCTTATTTTATGTCAACATATTAAATGAGAGATATGAGACTAGGTTTCTCTTCAACATTAGAAAGCAGGAACATTTAGGTCAAAATTATCAATCATTTGCAGTATTTTTAGGGCATGGGTAATCCAAATGCTAGAGGAGGGGGTAAAATTGTTGAGGAAGAAGCAAGGAGACAATATCTAGAAACCCATTCAACTACTAGCTTTGGTCAGTCGAGGGAAACAGGTCATCTTAGCCATGGAAAATCCTCCAAGTCAATGGGGCATTTACCTCCTGATAACCTTGGTCAATCTAGATCTCCCGTTATGTTTGTTTCTTAGGTTCATGTAGCTCCACTCCCAAATACCACTGAAGGTGCACTTATCCCAAACCACCCATGGGCATACAACTCATCTACTTTTGAATATAAATTTTTTTGAATGAGCAATTCCCACTATGATAACATGGAGCTACAGTGGAAATGATGTGGCAGTGAAAGGTTCTTGGGATAATTGGACCTCAAGAAAGCCTTTGCACAGTGCAAGAAAATATTTCACTAATATGATGGTACTTCCATCTAGAGTATACCAGTACAAATTCATTGTTGATGGTGAATGGAGATATGTTCTCAATCTACCATGAATAACTTATGAGATGGTAGATGTTAAGAATATCCTGAATGTGTAGGACTATTTCCTGATGAAAAATTTGAACCTCCTTAATCACCATAATCAAGTTACAATGGTCCATTTCTAGCTCTAGAATACTTTGCTAAGGACCCTTCTGCAGTTCCACTACTGATTGTTCCTCTTCCGAAAGTCCTAGGGGTAGTAGCACAACCTCAACACATAGTTATAAACCATCTGAAATTGATAATAAACCCCAACATGTTGAGTGCTACATAATTCTAACTAATGACTTCTATGACTACCACAATCCATGCAACAATCTAGAGAAATTAAAATAGGTCCAACCAATAAGATGGTGGTGCACATCTAGAAATTTGGTCATTATAGCCAAAGATTCAACCGACAATTTTACTACATATTTTGTCCTGGAAGAGGTCCACAATTTCTTTTCCAATGGTGTCATGACCACGGGAAAAGTTGTTGGTCGCATCTCCTTTGCCGCTAAAAGTTAGCTCTAAATATGCAAATACAACACGTGGAATATGATTTTCGTCTCCAGTTTCATTAGAGAAAGTGTTGAAGGTGTCATCTCCTCCACCAATGGCCTTGTCTTTAGGCTTTTGGTCATCAGGTTTAATTCCATTTTTGATGCAATAAAGTTCCCAAACAAAATTTCCGACTTGGATACCGACTCGAAGAGTTTGGCATCAAAGAGGTCAAGCACCACATGGAGACTTAGGGCACGCTTGACAAAAACCAAATCCACTCCATCGAGAGGGACCATGTTGTTTCTTAATGCCAGGACCGTGATAGTCAACTATTGATTTCGTTTAAGATATCATGATTGAACTTGTTGAATTCTGGACATTTGGCCAAGATATTTGTGATGTTAAACACACTTGCAGATAAATCTCAATACAAGGAGAAACACAAATACAAGCCCCAAAAACTTCATTGTGGTGGAAAAATGACCCCATACCACTACAATAATTGATTCAGATACTCTAGAAACCAAAAAAAACCTGAGAGGACACACTGTGAAATGTTCTAAACACACTTCTCCTCCACCGAGAGACCACTAAAAGAAGAGAAATAAAATGATATGAGTACTCAAGTTGTTCAGTGGGGACAACTATTTCTAGAGCCCATCTTAATAAACCTAATTCAGAGATATGGCCATCAAAAATCGTTACACAACTGTTATGCAAACCGTGGTTGCCATGGATTTGTGACTTAGCCTGATGCTACTGATTCGAATCTTTGAGAGCCAAGAACAAAGAAATTTAAATTTCTCGACAGAGAATTTAAAAGAGAGAAACTCTATTAAATAAGAGAAATTGTTACAACTACATTGTGTGGACCAATCTACCCTTTTGCAAGGTGAGGCCCATTATTTATAATATTCCTGGTGCCTTCTTTACATCACTCAATGTCATGGGTAAATACCATGGGAAAATATCTCTTTTAATTTAGATCAAAACCTCCATTGGATCAACAAGAACAACATAGTCAACCACGTGTGCATATGAAATGTACTTCATCAAGTTGCTTCATATTCAACTAAAATATATGGACCCCATCAACGAAGTTGTTCTTACTCAATTGATTTCAAATAGTATTTTTTGTTGTGTAGATAATACCATCATCTAAATCAACACCCGGTGTTATTATTTCCTTGGTACCCTTAGAACTTTCACTATAATTTTCTAAACTTATCATGGTTTCTTCATCGCCAATAATATTAGATCTCATCCTTTTATGAATTAAAGGAGCTTCATCTAAGTTAAAAATCTCTTCTTGATTAATAATAATGGTATGATCCTTGGGCGTGGTCCTTTTGTGTTTCTTTTTTTACCTCTTCTTTGACGCAATAGTGGCAATATCATTGGCAACAATGCCAATGCCATCTTCATTTGGAGTCTCCACATGTTCAAATGTTACCTTCTTGTCCTTATGAAATCAATGCCTTTTCTTTTATTTTGCTTATTCCTTTTGCTTATTCATGTATCTCTACTCTTGTAGCTTCAACATAAGTTGCTCTTTGCTTCATTTTCCTTGCTTCTTGCTCCTTATCAATATGAAAGTTGCTAATTACTTCCATGGTGTCTTTATTTGGAGAATATATCCCAACCATCATTCTTTAAAGTCACACAACGAAGTCCTATTGAAATAAAATATAACATTTCTATGTTAAATGAGTCTTTAAAAAATAGCATGGTACTTATAATAATACATGATACATTAATGTGAATAAACAAACTTACTTTTGCTTTCTCATTGTCTCGCGTGACATATGTACACAATTCTATAAAACTTTCATGCATATTATATTTTCTCTTTTTGAAACAATATCTAGTCTTATTATATGTCTTATCTTGTTTCACAAGTGCATAAACAATTTTTGTACCCAACACCACACATATATCTCATAACAACCCAAGAAACTCATAATTAGATTCCACACATTCAAGCTCAACACAATATAGAATTACTTGTTATACATTATTGATTATTTTGCCATTCACAAACCAAGAATGCCCCATTTTGTTTTCACCGAACATGGATTTCCACTCCTTATCATTCTTCATTACTTTTTGGACTTTAGTCACTTGATCTTTTTCAAGCATATTAGCCTTTTTTTGGCTAGCATTCTTAGAAGTACTAGTTTCACTTTGGGACGCCATCAATAGAGGTCTTGGTCCAAATATATTCAAAGATATCTTCCTTGATTCCATTTTCCTAAATGAAAATTTAAGTATATAAGTTGTTATTTTAAAATAAAAATGAAAAATATTTTTATCATATTGAAAAAAAAAACAACCACTTATGATTATGAAAATAGCATGTTGGCTTAAGGGGGCCTGACCCAGGGTTAGAGTTATTCGCACCAACCAACAATAGCCTAACTTCTGCCCCTTTCGGCAACCCACATAGCACAGGCTGCAGTCTCACCCGAAGTAGTATTGGGGGATGCTAAAACAAGGTTTCTGCATCCAGAGACAGTGTGATAAGTGGTCTTAAGCTTGTGTCACTCATATCTATCTTCGCGTAGATCGGTATCCTTCTATGGCTCTCTACTGCAACTATAAGGAAATGGCTTCTAGACCTTTGAGATCAGACTTTATATACCCTAAGGAAGTAGTGTATCTGCTTTCGCACACTAATTAATAACCCTAGATTTGCCTCCACGCAAATCTATTGAATTCATCAGAAATCGTTACAGATTCAACATTTATCTTCGTGAAAACAAATAATTACTTAGTTCATGCATAACTACTATAGATTCAATACGTTCATGCAGTCTTTACACATTACTTTATAGAAAACATATCATTTAGAGACAAAACATAATTAACAATAATTCTCAAATGAAAGATATTTCTCCAAAACCAGTCTTTATTCAATTCCAACATTCAATTTACAGGCTTCTCCACCCTGCACACTCAGCTGCGGACTTACCAAGGCCTCCTGCACACTCAGCTGCAGGAGCCTTCCCCTTTCGCCTAAGAATAGGAAGCAGAGCCTTCCTGCCTTAGCACTACCCAAACAATCTCTATCTTGACTTGTCTAAGTTACTTAGTTACTTACTAACTTCCTCTTCTAGAATCGCTATGACTCAAATATATAGAATTTCCAATACAATATCATGGCCCGTCGCCCATGGGTGAGTCTCAGAACCGACCTATTTACTTACCCAAACAAGGGGCTAAAACCCTTTTGACTCCTATCTAGTTGCGTGCTCTGCATCCACAATTCATGGAGACTTTACATTATTTGCAAAACTTTTACGAAATAGGGTTAAACTAACCCCAAAAATGACCCTGGAGACCCTATCCCAATAGGCCCCCAACAAAAATATGGTGACTCGCCCTTGAGTCACTCAGTTGGCACCTCGATCTTGCTATGGAGGCCACCTAGTTCAACCTGTAAAGTTGTTATATCAGCAGCGCTCTGTACCACGACCTGCTACACTTCCTCGACCAAATTTTCTATCATCGGGCCTTCCACTGCTAGTTGAATTGTTCTCTGTGTCTGTTGTTGTACCTTTAACTTTTCCTGAATCGATAGGGTAAGCTGGAAGGCTTCCTCTATCTATGATTGTAATCTGGCCTTTATAAGGGCCTATTTCCTCTGTAGTTCTTCCGTCCGTGATTTCATACAAGGTTTTGAATTCCAAAAAATGTGTTCCATGATCACTCATCAATATCTTAGGGCATCAAAACCTCATGAAGACATATTCAAATAAAAACTTCACAGCAGTAGCAGCTGTATAATCCTTTATCGGTTGCGCTTTCGCCCACATAGTTAAATACTCAGTCGCAATAATGATATACCGTGTGCCGGTCTTATTACCTGGTGGTTGTATTGGACCTATAAAGTTAATGGCCCATTTATCAAATACTTGTAACGAAACCTGAGGATTTAAAGGAAATTCATCCCTTCATGAAGACTTCCCCGTCCTTTGGCAAGCATCGCACACCTTGTAGTATGCCTTAGAATCCTTGTGTAATGTTGGTCACCATAGCCCAGCACACAAAATCTTCTGTGCAGTCACTTTTCTTGCGTAGTGACCTCCTACCACTCCTCCATGTGCTTCCGCGAGGATACTAGAGCATTCAAACTCTGGAACATACCTTCGCAGTATATCATTTGTTCCCATCTTATACAAGTGACCTGCAATCATTGAAAAATCTGCAGCATGGACTACTAACTCCTTTTGCTAGGTAGAATAGCCTTCTGGAGTTGTTCCTATGGTTAAAAATTGAATGATATCGGCAAAAAGATCGTTCGCGATGTGCATCACAAAGAGTTGCACATCTAGAAGTCCTTCCTCCAAACTATTCGACTCTTCACCTATTTTGATCCTTGACAGATGGTCTAGTCCTGCATTTAGTCGTCCAAGCTTCACAATAACTTCAAATTCATACTCTTGAAACAACAGTAGCCATTGGCATATCTTCCCCCCCCCCACCCCAATGCAAGCTTATTGACCAGGTATTTCAGCACAGAGTGATCTGTATACATTTTAAAGTGACCACCAGCAAATAATGCCTGAACTTTCGTAATGTGTAGACCATCGTCAGCCCTTTGCGCTCTATAGTGTAGTAATTCTTCTCAGCTTTTGATAACTTTCTGCTCGCGAAGGCTATCAGATGATCAATCTCTCCTTCACCTGCCTGTGTTAATACCGCTCCAAGCGCAATGCAAGAGGCATCTACATGCACATGGAACTCTTTCTTCCAGTCTAGAAACACCAAAATAGGCATTGTCACCATCTTTTCCTTCATAACATCCAGTTTACGCTCACACTCATCATCCTAGCAAAACATCGCATCTTTCTTCAATAACTTCTCCATCAGCACAGTTATCTAAGCATATGCCTTGATAAACTTCCTATAATACCTAGTGTGCCCCAATGTCGTGCACAGTTGTTTTACATTCCTAGGAGCTTCCAAATTTACAATTACAGCAATCTTCGCAGGGTCCACCATCAATCCCTGCTTACATACAACATGGCCGAGCAAAATTCCAAAGGGAACACAGAATATGCACTTCTTCAAGTTCAGCGCAATTTGATACCTTTGACATGTATCCAACATAAGGCGCAGACTCGCAACATGGCACTTCACCAACCCAAACACAGTCCAATCATCAAAATACACCTCTAGAAATTTATGAATAAACTCTTTGAATGTCGTGATCACTACTCGGGAGAAAATTGCAGGTGCGTTCTTCAATCTGAAGGGCATTATGGTATATTGAAAGCAACCCCATTCAGTCGTGAAGGTTCTTTTGCTTCGATCTTCCAGTGCGATATTTATTTGATGATATCCCGAAAATCCATCAGTGAACGAATAAGCTTCCTGTCCGCCAACATTTTCTAACACTTCATCAGTAAATGGTGTTGGAAACGGATCATGCACGCATGCATCATTCAGCTTTCTCAGATCCACACATATGCGTATTTCACCTTTCTGTTTCTTTTCTTGGACCACCATCAGGCTCACCCAATCAGATTCCTCTACTAGCTCAATAATACTAGCATCCAACATCTTATCCAGTTCTTGGTGTGCCTTCCCTTTATATTTTGGGTTCAACCAATAAGGCCTCTTCTTGATAGGCTTCACATATGGCTTCAACGTAATCTTCATAACACTTAAATATCTAATGATTCCTTTCACATTTGAAAACTTAGTTGGGAATAAATCTTAGTACTCACGGAGAATCTCTGTTACCTTATCAACCATATCCTCATCCCAATAGTCTCCCGTCTTAGCGAACTTAGGTTCTGCTTCAGATCCAATTTTTACTTGTCTATTTTCCAAAGGTTCAAATATATTCGGGTTCGCCACCTTCGGTCCTTTGACTTTGTGCTATCCTTCAGTCTCTGGAATGGTAATATTCTGTGGATCTTCTTCTTCTTCTTCAGTCGTCACATTCTAACACTCTGGCGGATGGCGCAACAACATACTCCAATCCAGCTGAGCCCATTCTATTGGTTCCTCCGGTGTTATGAATATAGTGGATTTTATCTCTTGGAGTGCTTCATCAATTCTCTCAAACCCATCCTCAAAGATGAAAGTTAAATTTCCGTTAAAATGTCCCATTCAACTGTCCCATGGCGAAGCTCCGTCTCCAAATACCAATTCATTGGGATTGTATCTAAGGTATGACAAAAAATGTGCACCCATTTTGGTTGTGGTTTTGTTCCCCAGGCCTTAGTCTATCATGCCAAATGATCGCGTGGATCATCCTTCCCACTTTACTTTTCTGTCATCCGAGTATTAGCATATCCAAATATCAACTCCATCATCCTTTGGTATTCCTTCCATCCCACAAACTTTTCCTTGTGCGTACCTCTCAAACGAGCAGACATAGTGCACAACGCCAATTCCAGTGCCTGGAAGCGATGTTCTTCTGGTACTTCCCTTTCAAATTCATCCAAAAACAGCTCCACATCAGTCAAACCATCATAATGTGGAATATTTCTTACCTTAGTCGAGACACACAGCAGCGACTTGGTCATCATATTGCAACGGAGCGTAGATACTTCATGTGCGGGACCTATCCCTATCCCACACAATTCATCCATCATCTGTAGGATTGATCCAATCTTCATCTCGCATTGTTATATTGTATATCTAATCCAAATCGTCGTCAATTTCTACATAGTCATGAACAGTTTCAGTGTAATACGCTCCTTTTGCGGGATCTAATGGCACTACAACTGTTACACAGTAATTTGTCACCATCCCTGTTACTCCTCTTGTCGTACCTTGGAGGACTCATCCCGGGAGCTATAAGAAGTGACAAAGTCTAAAAACACTTGCATTATGTTCCCCTGAGTATGTACCTCATGTTCCCTGATGACACATCCTACAGATTATCCCTGAAAAGTGCTCTTTTTCCATTGGCGCAAGTCCACAGTATCTTACCCGCGCCAATGATGGAGATCCTCAAAAGAGGGCGCGACCATTGGCGCTCTGTCTTAGAGCAGTAGTCGCGCCAACCAAATTTGGTCATGCTTTTTGCTTTAACGCACGTCCGACTATTGTTTCCTTCATTACATGGAGCTTTTCTGAGGATAAAAAATCAGTTGTATGTCGAGCTCTATCCTATATCCATCTTTAATGGCTTTTGGGGATAATGTTAATCCACAAAAGGTGTCCCGGTTCATCGTATCCTCCTCCCTTCTTCATCTATATAAGCTTGTCCCTATGCATTTGACAAGCTAGTGATTAGAGTGATAATGGTTAGTCATGAAGTGCTAGATGTTGAGTTCTTGAGTTCTTGGAGGAATGCTAGTGAGTGCTAGAGAGGTTATGCTGCCGGAGAGGAGATGCATTGCAAGACACATATAGTTACTCGCCCAGCCAGGAGAAGGGTCAACGTCAGAAAAATGGTTGTAACTTTTCCTGTTTATTATTAATTGATGAGCGACTGCTATTATAGTTCCAATCTCATTGTCTATTATGGTGATGTGTTGATTTATTTCCTTTCTGACTGAAATATAGTTGTGCCTTGGTAGCTTTTATGTTGGTATCTGTCTCTTCCTTTGCATGTGCATGCGTTCGATTATGATCTGCTGGAGCGAGGGAGCGGGGATATCAACTTTGCTTCAATCATAGCGTTGGACTCCAGGTTGGTCTTCTTGATTCACCTTTGATGCATAACTAGGAACTTGCGTAGCAGCGTGGTTTGATTGTGGCTAGTTCTGTTATAGGCTAGTGGGATCGCCTCTGTCCGCAGAGGGGATTTACCTATCCAACAACAACCTTGAGCGACTTCTTCTCAAAGGTCATCTTCCACTTCTTCAAGTTGATTACCCCATTCATATCAATATCCCAGTCAATTCCTAGCAGTGCGGGGTATGGGTTACTACCATCCACTATTTCAATGACCTCAAAGTCATTCAAAGTACTTACGCCCTCAATGTCCACCGTTACACCATATAAGCATCCCGTAGGGATAATATTCTACTGATTTTCCATGCGCAACAGAATAGGATACCACTGAGTGCAGGTATTCCCATCCTTTCACATGTATTCTTAGGTAGGACATTTGCATCAAACCCCAGATCCAAGATTACCTAGTCCATTTCATATTTGCCTATTTGCGTGGTCAGCTTCATCTTGTGCCCCGTTCGCGTCTTATGTTTACCAATATTTCTTACTGTGCATTGTTCAGTAGGAGTCTTTTCTTTATTAGCATGCTTGTCTATTAACTCTTGCAACCCTTATATCGATTTCTGATCACACATAACTTCATACAGGTCTTTAGAAAAGTAGCTAGTACTGAAGGATCTACTTCCTACGTCGCACTAATATCTGACATTTTCTCCTAACTGCCTGAGGTAGAGTCCTCAGCGAAGTTTTTCTTTGCTTCCATGGAGGTTTCTTTGGCATGATTAAGATCAAAGTCGACTTCCTTCTCAGCAGCCTTGTGCACCCATCCATCATCCTCAAGTTGCTTACCTTTATCTGCAGTAGTCGCCATACCGCTTTTGGTCACTATATTTACATTGTGATCTTCTTCGCGGGCTCATCCCTCATCATCTGAATGTTATACATAGGCTGTTGGGGTTGTGCCTTCTTTTCTTGCATCTTTTCCATAAGAACTGTTGGGAGAGGGTCCCCTGGGCTAGTTTGGGGTTAAGATAACCCAAATTTTGGTACAATTTTGTAAATAATATAAAGTCTCTGCGATTTTTGGATGCAGAGCGCGTAGATGAGTAGGAGTCAAAGGGGCTTAGCCCCTTGTTTTGGATAAGTTTTGAGTCGGCTTTGAGATTCACCCATGGTCTGCGAACCATGGCATTCTATGAAAAAGACTATAAATAGGTGTGTCTTAGAGAGAAGAAAAGAAGAGGGTAAGATAGAAGAGTGAAGGGCCCGGAAAGGCTTAGAAGAAGGAAGGATCTGCAGCTGAGGGCGCAAAGGCCTAGCTAGAGTCTGCAGCTGAATGTGTCGACCCCTGCAGTTGTGTGCGCAGGGAAATTTGAGTATGTAATCCTTGAATTAAAGAGCAATAAAGAAAAGTTTTTGAAGAATTATCGAGTATTTATGTTCATGTCTATTTATGTTATATGTTGTTGATGAATGACTCATTTTATGAAATATTGATCAAATGCTACGTGATTCTCTTGAATAAGTCTTAATAATGTACGCAATGGATGTTTAATGGCTCCTAGCTTTGCGAAAATAGTTACTCGCTCAATTCTGTCCGCTTCTGGAGGGCAAGCTCCTGCCCATATCATTGGTGAAACCCCAACTCCCACTGTCCAGGTGGTCCAGGCCTCACTCGATGAGGCTTTGAAGTTTTCTGAAAGTTCCCTAATCTGTCGGTTCAATGGTTTTTGGCTGCGCTAACAGCTCTCCACAATTGGATCTGGGAGGTATGGAAGCCTGTCGTTTCTGATGAAATTAATATCTACCCCTGTGTGAGGGGAGACTTTATAGTAGATTTTGAAAAGCCTGAAAGCAGACAATGTATTCTAGATTCCGACCCTTGGTTTTGGAAAAACTCAGGCCTATTCATGAAGCCACGGAACCCATAATTCAATCCCTCAACAACAATCATAACCTCAGCACCAGTTTTGGTGAGATTTCCAAGCCTACCCTTGCATATTTGGAATCTCTCCTCACTAAAAGCCATTGGAAATGCAATTGGGGAATTTTACTGCAGGTGCCCAGAAACAAAGGCATATGCTCGAACCACCTATGCACGCATCTGTTTGGAAATGGACTTCAGCGCCCGATTCCTAACTGAAATAAACCTAACAAGTAAAGACTATGTGTGGAACCAGAAACTCTATTATGAAAGTGTCCTCTTCAGATGTCGATCCAGCTTTGAGACAGGTCATCTAGCCAAAAATTGCCCAAAAACCTCCTAGAAAAATTATGCTAGAAAAAACCACCACAAATCTACATGGTGGGAAGGAGCACAAAAAGAACACTACACTGTCATCAAAGAAGAATACTCTAGAGAAAACTCTGAATCACAAGAAATCGGGCAAGAAAGAAACAACTCTCAAGACAAGCAGGGAGAAAGGCTCCCCGCCCAACAACAAAAAAGTGAACTCGACGACTCATCAAGCATCAACAGTTATGAGGATTCAAATACCGCACAAAATAAATCTTCATTTAACAACAAAGCAAATCTCCTAGACCAAACTTATTCTTCGACTATCTTCAAAAGGACGAATACAATAGATCGCCAAGCTAAGACACCAATGTCCCAAGAACCAGAAGAGATGAAGGAGATGCAAGATAAAGGAAGTTGAAGATGGTAGAGAAAAAAAAGAAAGCTACAACACCAATCTCGCCAAGAAAGACGAGGAGCCAGACAATTAAAAACTAAGAAAATTATAGGTCCGATAGACCAATTTGGTCTCAGTGGACGTTAACCACTATCAACATCATCATCATCAATAATTAATTACATTCACGAAGACTTTGGTGACTCCTCTTATGTTTATTAACAATTTAAGTAGATTTGTGAGAACACCAATTTAGGATTGCTTTATGATGCACGTAAGTAGGTAAATTGATTGTTTAAAGTCCGCAAGGACTGATCATAGAACTTCGCGAGGGTCTGAAGGCTATTTTAATAGAGTTTCAGTAACGAGCCCGGAGAGTTTATCGATTCACGCGAAGGCAGATCAGAGGCATTGGAAGACATCACACTTGTCTCATGATGCAGAAAATTGGTTCTTGCATCTCCCCATACTGCTTGGGGTGAGACTGCAGCTTGCACTAAGTGGGTTGTTGCTGAAAGGGCCAATAGTCTAGGGTTTTGTTGGTTGGCACAACTAGCTCTGAACCTGGGTCAGGACACCCTAAGCCAACAAGGACCAGACATTCCTCTATGACATGGCCAAACTGTCTGCAATACTGACACAAGGGATGCGTGGGGCTTGTACAATCTCACGTGAAGTGCCCTGCTTCGCCACAGTTATAACAGATGACTTGCCCACACCCTTGACCTGGTCCGCTGCCTCTTCCTCATCCCCAGCCTTGGAATCCTTCGTGCGCTGCTCCTGCACCCTGATCCTGAGGCCAGTTTTCTTCTTGCATTCGGTAGGTAGGAGGTCTATCCATCATCAACTCATAGCTTCTACAATGGTATTCATCATGTCCCATATATTTATAGAAATTACAAAACAATTGTTGAGGGGTCCGTACAAACTTTTGCAGTAAATGGAAATTATCAGTCATGTGTTGTCCTGTAACCTAACAGATAGCGCACCACAGCACAACTCCCATACCTGCCCCAACTTTATTCTCTAGTTTTAGGGGAATAGGCCCTCCCCCAATAAGATAGTTCTTATAGACTAGGCAATGGTCCTTATCATGTCCATGGCTCTTACACTTCAGACACCAGACCTCAATGTGCACCTCTGGTTGAGATTCATTTCCTTTCTTCAGGCTCTGCAACTCCAAGTGCAAGCTTTCCAGCTGTGAGTGAATCTGTTGCACTCCAAGGTTTGTATCCTATATAGGTGAGGCATCCAACCTCATTGCGATCTCCGAGGCTTCTGATTGCATTGCTATTTTATGTTGTGATAGAGGCACTCTCAAGTGTAGCAAGAGCGACGCTATATACCAGTCATGATGTTGGGAATCCGTGATTATCATATTGGCTTGCCTAATCAGGCATTTCAACCTTTGATCAAAGTCCCAAGGTGTCTCATCTATCTTCTAATGGATTTCCTTAAATTCAATTATTGATTGTGCCTTTGACTTAGGCTTATTGAACTCCTTATTCAAAGCTCATTGGGTCTCTACCAACATCACGTTGGGGAAATCATTGCAATACTTGATGTACCATGTTAATGTGTGATCCTGTAAGGTTGTAACCAACTGCGCTTTCTTGATGTTATCATCCATAATCTGTTGTGTTTTCCATAAAACTCCTGCGACAAACCAAAATTTTCGGGATCTTCACTCCCTACCCCTTTAAAAATTGGCATTTTCATTGTGTTCACCATGTTGAATGGTGGAAGTGGAGGTGGAGGGGGTGAAGGTGTAGGTGTATGAGGCGAAGGTGGAGGTGGGAGTGGAGTGGGTGGATTAGGTGTCCTGCGTAATTAACTAAACTTCACTTCGTGGCATACTCAACACCATCCCTTCGTCGTCGCTTAAAGGGGGGTCAATGAGCGAACTATATTCTGGGCTTGATCCTCTGTTTCTTCTAAATAATCTCCCACTTCATGTAACCCCAAACATCAAGGTAACTACATAACCATATTTTCACATAACAACATTTTAATCCCAGTTTTTAAAGATTTCAACTACTTACGTCGCGGTCCTTTAAATAGCCTTCATTCTGCTTCTCTATAACTAATATTTATGTCGATCGCAAAATAAGTCACAAAACTTCCCAATGTGTGATCAATCCAGTGATCCACAACCGGTGCGATATTTCTTTCTGATGTCTCCTGACGTTGCAGCAGTTTAGGGGTCCACACTATGGGACCTTCAAGCCTCCACGTCCCTTGACTATCGACCAACTTAGACAACCACTCGTGTAGTTCCTCACGGAAGAAACATAAGAACACATCGATCTCGTCTATGTACAAAAATCTCTGCAACCACTGTTCCTTGGATAATTTAGGGCTTCTGTTCTCTTGGTTGCAAATACATGCATGTTTCGATCAATCCACTTTCTTCGTAGGAAATCATTTATCACATATCTCTTAGATAGATCCCTTTCCTGGAAACGGAACCATTTTTTGGCATGAGGGGGCCTGACCCAGGTTCAGATTTATTCGCGCCAACCGACAAAACCCTAACTGTTGGCCCTTTTGGCAACAACCTTCATAACACAGGTTGTAGTCTCACTCGAAGCAGTATTGGGGGATGGTAGAATCAGGTTTCAACATCCAGAGTCAATGTGATAAGTGGTCATAAGCCTGTGTCACTCAGATCTGCCTTCGCGCAGATCGGTATCCTTCTATGGCTCACTACTACAACTCTAAGGAAATGGTTTCTAGAACTTGGCAAAGGTCCATGATCAGACTTTATAGACCCTAAGGAATCAGTCTATCTGCTTTCGTGCACTAATTAATAACCCTAGATCTTCCTTCGCACAGATCTATCCAATTCGTTAGAAATCATAACAGATTCAACATTTATCTTCGTGAAAACAGATAATGATTTAGTTCATGCATAATTACTATAGATTCAGTAGGTTTGCGCGGTATTTACACATTACTTCATAGAAAACATATAGTTGAGCGACAAAACATAATATAAATAAAATTAACAATAATTCTTAGATGCAAGATATTTCTCCAAAATCAGTCTTTATTCAGTTCCAACATTCAATTTACAGACTTCTTCACCCTGCGCACTTAGCTACAGGGGTCCTCACACTCAGCTGCAAACTTACCAAGGCCTATTGCGTACTCAGCTGCAAGAGCCTTTCCCTTTCACCTAAGTATAAGAAGTAGGGTCTTCCTACCTTAGCACTTGCCCAAACAATCTCTATCTTGACTTGTCTTAGTTACTTAGATACTTACTAACTGCCTCTTCTAGACTCGCTATGACTCAAATATATAGCATTTCCAATACAATACCATGGCCTGCGGCCCATGGGTGAGTCTCAAAACCAACCTATTTACTTACCCAAACAAGGGGCTAAAGCCCCTTTGAATCCTATCTAGTTGCGCGCTCTGCATCCATGTTTCGTAGAGACTTTACATTCTTTACAAAACTTTTACAAAATTGGGTTAAACTAACCCCAAAACTGACCCTGGGGACCCTATCCCAACATAACAAAATAAATTAAATCATTATTTTATTTATATTTTTTTGATTACAAAAAAAATAAAAATCAATGATAAAAAATATAAAATTATAAAAAGTCATTAAGGATTTCGTGCACTCTTTAGGATATCATTTCGTAAAAAGGCTTGGTATCAAGCTCTCGGCTCAATTCATCCTAAAGTCTTGTATCCGGGAGTGATCGAGTTACAGTCTTTAATAGAATGATGTTCATCTTTAATGGTCATACTATTAAGGTTAAATGTATCAGTTAACCATTAATAGAATGACTTTAAAGAGAAGGTCAGACTATTGGAGGTGGCAACTATAACTTAGGTGTCAAAGTCAGGAGTCACATTTTTTATGTCAGGATTTTGATAAATTTTGTCGGTGTAATGTGGGCTGTTGGAGGCTTTAGGGTTGTTGGCGGGTAAAGGATTGGGTTGGATGTTGGCGGGGTTAAGGGTTGTTGGCGGGTAAAGGATTGGGTTGGATGTTGGCGGGGTTAAGGGCTGTTGGCGGGTAAAGGATTGGAGTTGTCTGAAGTCTACATCTCTCATCTATAAAAGATAAACGTTCTTGGAGGGCTCTGAGGGATGTTTGGTTGGAAGGTGGGGTGATGGGGCACCATCAAGGTTGGCCGAAGGCTCAAGGCTGGCTGAAGGCTCATTTGAGCCCGCCTTGCTTTCAAACAGGGTCACCATTATCCTCGAATCCCATCACCAGGCAAGGCAAGCTCAAATGAGCCTTCAACCAACCTTGAGCCTTCAGCCAGCCTTGATGGTGCCCCATCACCCCACCTTCCAACCAAACATCCCTCAGATCCCTCTAAGAACCTTTATCTTTTATAGATGAGAGATGTAGACTTCAGACAACTCCAATCCTTTACCCGCCAACATCCCTTAATCCCGCCAACATCCAACCGAATCCTTTACCCGCCAACAACCCTAAAGCCTCCAACAACCCACATTACACTGGAAAATTTTATCAAAATCCGGACATAAAAATGTGACTCCTGACTTTGACATATGACACCTAAGTTACGGTTGCCACCTCCAATAGTCTGACCTTCTCCTTAAAGTCATTCTAATAACGGCTCTTGGTTAACTGTACAATTAACCTTAATAGTCTGACCTTAAAGATGAACAACATTCTATTAAAGACTGTAACTCGATCACTCCCGGACATAATACTTTAAGATGAATTGAGCTGAGAGCTTGATACCAAACCTTTTTACGAAATGATATCCTAAAGAGTGCAGGAAATCCTTAATGACTTTTTTCACAATACAGTAGTTAAATTAATAATAATAATAATACTTTGTAAATAGAAAAACAAATTTATTGTAAATAAACCAATTTTATTTATATTGAAAAAAAAAATTAATAATTATAATAATAACTAGAACCGGTAAAAAAAACAATTTGAAAACATTAGAAAAAAATCAGTATAAACATTTAAATTTATAAAAAATATACTTAAAAATTAAAAAAATTTGTAATCAAAAGATTAATAATTAAAAAAATATATTAAAATTTAAAAGAATGAGAAAAAACTTGGAAAAGAAAATGAAATTTTAAAAATAAATAAATTTAAAAAGTAAAATTTTATAAACAATGGCACGATTTATACATATAAAATTTGATCAAATTGGTAGAATTTGGCAAATAGTTTTTGTTAGGTGTATTGTTCACTCCTTTACAAATCTAGTTGAGTGGCTAGCCTCAACAACTCAAAATGAGCTCCCAAACTTCTTAGGCCTTGCCAACTTCTACCATAGGTTCTTATTGGGGTTCTCTTTTATCCTTGGTCATTAAGTCAAGCGACCAAGGGTGGAGCTAAAGAAAAATTCTCTTTCTCTGAATCACAATAGAAACCATTCCAAGATCTAAAATATCGTTTATGTTATACACTAGTCCTCATGCTACCATACTTGCAACAACCATTTGAGATTAAGACAACATGCCTCTTTGTTACTGATGCATTCCTCACTCAATAGGGACATCTAGTGGTCTATCATAGTGAAACACTAATGGATGTTGTTCGCAGATACCTCAATTATGACAAGGAGTGTACTCAAATGTGCAAGCGCGTCAACAGTAGAAGTATTGTATTTTGGAAAATGAAACCATCATCCATACTAATCACAAGCCTCTACAATTCATATAGACACAACAAAAGTTACGAAATAGTTGCCATTAGAGGTGGTCCACATGAAATAATTCCATTTGAACATTAAATATAAGAAGGGTGCCACCAACCATGTTGGATTGCCTTAATCAACCACTAGTTGTGGCACCAACCATAGTTCTTAACTCCTAAGGGCGTGAGACCTTCAGATGGCCATAAGTATACCACAATGACTGATGGGCCCTTGAATTATACACTTAAAGGTCCATATTTCTTTTGGTTTCCTTTTATGGATGACTTGGAGTAGTTGTGAATACCAACCATGGATGCCCAAAAATAAACACTCCCTCTTAGCTAGGGAGGTATTCACCTTGACTTCCTCAAATGTCCTCTTTTTTGAAAAATTTCTCCATCACAAGAAAAGATTGAAAGAGCTTGCTATTTTAATGTATCCATCCACTTCATGTTTTATTCCAGAACCATGTGAAAGCATCCTACATCAGCAGCCTGCAAAAGATATAAGTTACCCACTAGTCAAATATCCTTTACAAATGGATCTAGTCACCCACTAGCCAAAATCTGGTGATATGGTCAATACCCACTAACCAGAGTAAACATAAGACTAGTCCTAGGTCACCAACTATCCAAGTCGTCACCTAGAACCAAGTCAGTATCTATGACCAATGGTGAAACCCTGGGCCCATTTACCATTCCCTCATGTCATCACATGGCACTTAAGTGGTAAAAATACTTACCTAATGCTTTGAGGCACTCACTCGACCCACTAGCCAAGTAACCCTTGGCAATATGGTCATAATATTATGGCTAGGGGAGCACTCCGAGCCTTGATGTTCTCTATCCAATCTCTCTAGCCACATTACATGGCTCCTAGTTAATACCCTTGACCTAGGGATAATAGTTTCCCCTTGATGCTACAACATCAACATTCCTCTAACCAAGGGAAGCATTCTTAACCTCCCAATCTTGTCCCTGAAGCAAACAAAATTCATCCTGGGACAAAGTATTTGTGAGAATGTCAACAACCTACTCATCTGTATAAATGTATTGGAGCCTCAATGCTCCCTTTTGTATAATTTCCTAGTACTTGATCTCAATGTGCTCCAACCTGCCATCATAGTTGTCTCTAACATCTAGTCAAACAATACTGCAAGCAGCTCCTTAAGCCACACTTCTTCACAACTAGTCAAAATAGTTGCAATATATTATACCTTTGTAGTGATGAGTGCGATAGATGTCTGCTTTTGATAGAACCCAAACATAAGCAACGTCTTGATGTGCTCTTCCTGTGTTCGACACTCCCTTCTCAATTGGAATCCATATATCCCTGCATTTGTAGTTCATCATTTGATACATATCTTAATCCATATCCAATTGTACCATGTTGGTACCTTGACACATGTGTCGCATGCTTTAATCAAGCATAAACTGACTAGCTTCCTTCACTAGATCCATCACCATAACTTTTTTTTGGTAATCTTCATTGCGTGCTCCCTCTAAAACAGATCCTGTAGTGGCAATCTTGATTGCTCCCTCTGCCACTGCTACTTCCTAATCACTGAACATATATATTTTCTAGAATGATACACTCATAAAAGACAAATTGATATTAAATAATTCTTGTCTCTAAGAATCTAATATGAAAATATCAATCCCATGACATCCACTTGGATGGTTGGTCCTTCCACCAAATCTAAATTAGAGTCTCTCAGGTTCTTCAGATTGGTCACCATGGAAGTGTCCATGGACTTGCAATCCATCATCCCAAGTCTCTGAAGGATATCAATAGTATACTTCCCTTAACTAAGGAAGCAATGCATCAAATCCTAGATCCTTCATCTCGAACTTAAAGGTTAAATCCCTCTAACATTAAATCAGGGCTTAACTGCTCCCTCTATCACGAGATACAATCCTCCTACCACTATTACTCCTTGTGTCACATGAATCCTTCAGTGCTTGTAAAAAACAAGTCATAAAATAACAAGATCAACCAAGACTCATAAAATATCCATCAATCAGCGAATACCAAATTTGAGGTGTCTATTAGTGTCTGTAAAAAGCCTTCTTCAATATGTAAACATGAGACTCCTTCTCATGTACATAAAATCCCTAAGGTTGTTATATGTACACTTCTTATTCCTCAATTACTCCATTAAGAAAAGCGGTCTACACGTCCATCCGATGCAATTTCCAACTTCTAATAGAAGCAATAGAATAATAGTTCTAATAGAAGTGTATTTGGTAACTGGATCAAATGTCTCCTCATAGTCCTCTCCCTATTTCTAGGAGAACCCTCTTGCCATGAATCTCGCTTTGTATTTTTCTATGTTTCCATCCAACATATACTTGATCTCGTAGATCCATTTGAAATTCACCACTCACTTCCCCTCAAGTCTCAACACACTTTCCTTCATCATGGAATCCTTCAAACTTGCTAGGTTGTTGCCTCTAGAATAGAAGATCTATCTAGCACAGTTCTAGATGTCAATACAATTTTTCCCTCTTGAAAAAAAATCACTCTATCTGAGTTTATGCTCGATCTTGGGAGAATCCTCTGGTCACAAAATTTGCTTCACTCTTCCTAGTGCTTCCATATGCTACCAGATCTTTAGCGGCCTTCACAAGGTATCCACAAACCTCATTAGGAGGTCATGGAAGAAATGATTATAACCAAGCAAAATAAATAAAGACAAAAGGCTAACAAATAATACAGTAATAATCAAGGAGAAAAGATGTGAAGTACTTATATTTTGATCTAAGGATTGTAGGGAACTATCAACTCCCTCTTGATCCTTTCCTTCTTGTAGAACTCATTGAAATCCATATGCAATCTCATCAAGCTATAAATGCTCACCCTCATCCTCACCATCAACTACTAATGCATGTAAATTTCTTTTCATTCCTTGTATAAATTGAATGAGCTTCATCCTCGAGTTATTCAATGGCAAGATAATATATCTTCATTCTAATAGGAATATGAACCAAGTACTTCATTGGAATTTGGCACTTTAGGTCTCGTTCTAGGGTTTTATGAACCTCAAGACCTTCAAATTGTTGGAAATATTGAGAGGGGGGTGAATCAGTATTTATTATTTTTTGTTCTAGTGATTGCCAAAAGCATATATAGATATGCATATGTATACAAAGAACACAGAAATCAACAATTGGAATAAATGCTTTTATTAAAAACTCAAGAGAGTGCAATGAAATAAATACAATATAAGTATAAATATTATTGTGAATAGTTGCCAAGCTCCAACTTGGACTTCAGTGAGGCTCCAACCTCCAGAGCACCAACTCTGTTTTGCAGTGGTTCTGCACTTAGGAGCACCTACCCCCAATGACTTCAGTCCTATTCAATTCTGAGGCTCCAACCTCTTGGGCTCCAACCCAACTTTGGTATACATTGGTATGATGCTGCACTCTATTCAACTTCCGCTGCTTCTGCTGCCATTTTTGCCTCTACTACTTCCACTATCTCATACTCAGGTTATTCAACACAACAACAACCTCACTTTTCTATGTTTTTTTTTTTGTTTTTATACATTCTCATGCCTTTGTCCATTCGTTTCCACTAGCTCGCTGGCTCTTTGGCTTCCTCCTCGCTCGCTTGAGCTTCGGCTTCCTCAACACTCGCTCGACCTTCTGGCTTCCCTTCTCCATTCACTTTAGCTTCCTCTGCGCTCGAATTAACCAATGCTTCACGGGACACGTTCAAGAGGAAGAGGGGCCGAATTACAGTAAAAATGATGCTTATTGAAAAAATATCAGAGAGGTCCCTCTTTTTTTTTCAAGTTCACGAGTCGTGAACTGTTATTTGTTTGTAATATAGATGCCCGAGATCAATTCCAGAAATGAGGCATTTCAACATATATATATATATATATATATATATATATATATATATATATATATATGACTTCTTTTATTCATAGATTTATTACTTCACGGAAACCATATGAACGAGGCTATAGCCATATAGAGGTCCCACATGCCACGTCATCCTTTTATCGCAATCGCTGCTTCCGGAGGTTCGCACATAACACAGTCGATTGCCAATGGCCGATTCCCCTGCTGGACACGATATTATATAAACTGCAGTTGATATTCTCGTCGGGTCCGCAACCGTTCATCGCAATCGGGGTTTGCCCTTGGCCGAGGTCCAATGCGATATCGCTATCGACGATCGCAAGTCGCATATGGTCAGGGCCTTACCTCCGCTCCGATTTCCCGATGCGATAATCGCTATCAGCGATCGCAAAGGGGCCACTTTGACACACTGTAACGCCCGCTTCCGAAGTGTCGATGCGATGTGCCGGACCCGATAGGATCCCAAATCTCCCGTGCATATATTTTCAAGTCCGATTTCCACCTGTGATAGTGTAACGACATATATACGCGAGTTTTTCCGCCGATAGTGTAAATACATATAGATACAAGTCTTTCTACCTCTGTTTGCGTTAAATGCATATTTATATGGTTTTTGGCTTCCGATAGTATATTTGTATGCATATAACGCTTTTATGGACTATACGGCTCCCGATGGCTCTGTCTTGGCATTGTTTGCTATTAAATACATCCATTGCTCCTCTGATGACTCTGTGCGCTCCTCTCGTCTCCATTGTGGCACCTCTGGCTTGGTCTGCTCCTCTTGCTCTGTCTGCTCCTCTGGTGGCTCTATCTCCTCTTGAATATTGCCATATTGACATCAATGAAAATCTGTGTCCAACAAAAATTTCATTGACACCCTTTGCAATTCCATGAAACTTGTCATGTGCAAATTATTATGATATAGACATGGAACCAATCATTGTCCCTTGAAAATAATTTGACACTGGTCCATTATAAGATGCCATCGTATCATCTCAAACCTTTGAATATCACCGACCACCTATGGATCTCATCACTGATATTTATTGCTTTATACAAAAGTACGTGAGATGTTTCCTTAGCTCCCTATAGATATTGGAGTACCTTCCTTGATAGACAAATCAAGAGGTATACTAGCCAAATTATCAACTTCGTGTAGACTATCTCAAATATGGAATTAATCATTCTTTGTAATGGAATTTGACCATTGATTACTACACAGGTTGTCCTCCAATGCTCACACAAAAGCTTCTTCCTTTGTTGACCATGTTGGTTAGTCCACTTCTATTACAACACCTTAACCCAAACCCTATTAGTCCTCCAAATTGTGTCCTCGTTCTAGGCTTGTTGTAGCTACCTACGACCTACTCCCTGAAGCCCTACTTCTCTTCCCCCTCACACCTACTTCTAAGGCCCTTTCTAAGTTCCTCGGCCCTGTACTAGGTTTGTGGCCTAGTTACAAACCCACCTAAATTACTCGACCAACAAAATTTCCTATGGACAGACCCTCAGCCTTGCAACAAAAGATCCTCGATATGTTTAAGCACAACTAATAATACCCTTGACCCTCTTCTAATGTTGTGACCTAGAATCCTAGTCATCGAACAAAACCTTCAAGGATAAGAACAAATCAAACTTTCCATATTACAAATGTTAATATCAACAAGTTTTTCTACTAAGGCTTGAAAGTTTTAGAATTATGAAGACACTCCCAAACTTGGCTTCTTCAATTCTCTTTAATGGTTTCTCTTTCACGTAAGCCCTAATACCATGTTGATTTTTTTAAGAGAAAATTGATCTTCTAATCTAATAATTACTTTCCAATGATTTTGTTATCATGTTGTCTTATGTCACATAAATGATTAATCAATTATACATAGAAAATGCCAATAGTAATGCAATAATGAAAATAAGACCATAAAGAGACAACCAAGCAAATAGAGACACAATTTTTCACATGGAAACCCAAACTCGGGAGAAAACTCACCAATCTTCTCTAGGAGAAATTATTCAATTCAACAATTACAATATGATATTCATAAGTCAAATTAGGTCAAACAAACCACAAAAATCCCAACGATCAAATCTGGTCAACACAACATCTTGGTCAAATTACCCATAATAAAGCTTAGTCAATTGCTTCAAAAATGAGGTGAAACTACCCATTACAAAATCGGTCAAAGCCAAAGAAAACTCTATCAAACTGACCTCAGAATAGCTTGATCAAAGAGTGGTCAACATTGGTCAAACTTCTTCTCCTCTCTCTCCTTCACATGTTTGAACAAAGAATAGATGATTTGTGTGATCTAAAATGTTTTCTAATGAGGGATTTTTTTGTATTTATAATTGTCTAGTGGTGCCCAAAGGGCACGTCTCCTTGTGTTGGGTTGACTTGTACTTTGGGGCCTATTACCCACCACCCGTGGGTAGTATCCATAGGGGAATTTTTTTTCTCCTAGATGGTCCTCATCCGGCAACAGAAAACCCCCTGTAGCCACTAGATACCTCGATGTGCCACTATCTGTGCCACTTAAGCCAGTCGTATGCTCCCTTGCCCATCAGTTATGGTCATATGTTTGAAGGTGGACCTTCCAATCCCAAAGGTATGGCTTTTCATTGTGTTGTTTGTTATTTTTGTTTAATTATCATGGGCACTTTTGGGCATGGATTATTGGGGGGATTCAGAGGAAAGAGTGGGTTTGATTTATACTCTTGTCTCCTCTGTCCAAATTGATGGTTAACCTTGTGTTCCAATCCCATGGGATATCCTCTATTGGCCACTAGATTTAGGGGTGGCACTACATGGGAGACCTCGATTTTGGTTGTGTGCTCCCAATTCTAGACACCATATACATCACTCCCCTTCACTCATTAAAACCCCATTCACCATATTTACTATATGGGTCCACATTTGTCCATTGGGTCCAAAACGAGTTAGCTTCCCCCTCCCCTTTACCACACCTTGGATCGAGCTTGGAACGATGCCCCGGAGGTTGATGTATCTAAAAGAAAAGAAAAAACATAAGTTGGGCACTCTTAACAGGAGATGTACCATAAAATGCAAAAGATGGTCGGGACATGCAAATTTAGCACATGGAAAAAAACCAAACATGAGCTCTACCCCTATCATCATGGCCATCACCTTGTTCCTAGGGCCCCTCACATTGGCCCCTTACATCATTTGGGAACCCATGATTGTACCAACCTCAAGTTGGTGACTTAAGGGGGTATTCATTGCTATATCCTACATATCATGCTCTCATCCCCTAAAGCCCCGAGCAGTTACAAAAGAAAAATATATAAAAGGAAAAAGGCATATGAAGAAGGGTGGAAAAATAATGGCCAGGGTAACTCATGTACCACAATTTCTCCCTCCTACACTTATATACCCAAGCGTGGGTTTCCCCTATTTTAGATACCCTTGTACTGTTGCATGTGGCTTGGAGCCTTCCCCTAATGCCCCACTCCATTCCATCATTATATCACATGCCACTACCATTCGATAGATGTACCATGAACATGTTGCTCCCCTTAGGGGCTCAAACCACCTAATAAGGTCCTTGGTTAACCATCTTCTTGAAATTGGAGACACTTGTACATTCTAAAGTCCATTATGGAAGGGCATGCCACTATGAAGTGTCCACTTGGTTTCGTCATTTGTAAGCTCATTTACTCAATTGCACTAATGATTTGTTTTACTGGAAGGTGAGGGGATGCATTGGATATTATACAAGATTGTAGGTGGTTTTTCACCTTGGGCTTTAGTCTCCCTATATGGGGTCTTGTTACCCACCATTTTGTGGTTTATATACCTAGGAGATTTTTTTCCCCAAGATGGTCCTCATTTGGTAGCTAACAGCCCCTTGCAACCACCAACTAACTCATTGTGTCATTTCTCCGCCACCTGAGCTAGCCATCTGGTCCCTCACCCATCTTCCGTGATCCTATGTTTGAAGGTGGGCCTCCCGAACCTAAAGATATGACTTATCATTTGGTAATTGAGTATTTTAATTTGCTCATCACAGACACTTATGGGCATGGATGAATGGGGGGATTCAACAAAAATAATCGGTTAGGTTTTTTCCCTTGTTCCCTTGGATATCAACCTTGCATTCTAGTCTCGTGGGATATCTTTTACTTACCATTTTTCTCTAGGGATGGTATTTCATGGGAAACCTTGATTTTGGTTGCATCGTCCCTCTCCCTTATCCTCTTATATTACTCTCTTTCCACTCATTATAACCCCATTCATCATTTCTCCCACTTGGGTCTACATTCCTCCACGGGATCCACATAGGGTTAGCTTGCCGCTTCCCCTTGCCAACACTTTGGGTCATGGCTTGGAGTGAAGCCTAGCGGTTGATGCAGCTAAAAAGAAAGATAAAAGCATATTTGGCCACATTTAACAAGAAAATGTACCACAAAATGAAAAATATTGTCACGACAAACACATTTAGCACGTGGGAAAAAACCAATACATGATCTCTACCCCATCATCATGGCCATCACCCTGCTTCCTACAGGTTCTATGAACCTCCTTAATCATATAGGAACCCATGATTGTCCCAATCCTTAGTGAGCAATGAACCGCCCTGCCTTAAAGGGGGTATTCATTGCTATATTATACATCATGCTCTTACCCCTTGATCCCTGAGCAGTTAATCAAAGAAAAACATAAAAAGGAAAAATGCATATAAAAAAGGGTGGAAAAATCAAGGTCAGGGCACGTTTTGTACAACGATTTCTACCTCCTATACATTATAAACCCCAAGTGTGGGATTCCATCCTATTAGCTACCCTTGTACCCCAGCATGTGACCTAGGGCTGCCCTTTCTCATCCCCTGCTTCATTCACCTATCTATCACATGCCACCACCTTTTGAAGGACGTACCTTGAATATATTGTCCCCTTTAGAAGTAGAAACCACATAATAGGATTCTTGGTTAACTCCATTTGGAGTTTAGGAGACATTGGCACATCCCGAAACCCATTATGTAAGGGCACGACATTATGAAGCCCCCTCCTGTGGTCCATGATTGGTAAGCTCATTTACTCGATTTCTCTAATTACTTGTGCTAGGAGTCTAGGGGACGCATTGGATCTTATGCAGGACTACATATGGTATCCTTCTTGGGTTTGGTCTCCCTATACAAGGTCCTAATCATCCATATAGATACATTGGCACATGTAGGGTGTGCATTGAGAGAGATGGGCCTCCACAACAATAGACAACACTCCATGGATCGTCACATCCATTCAAAGGTTGCTCGTGGTTCAACTTATTAGAATAGGAAGATGCAGTTGGTCCATCATACCCAGTTGGCCCTAGATTTGCACCATACATTTGGAAAATGATCCAAGACTTACACAATGATGTGGCATCACCTAAACCATCATCCTAGCCCTTATTGGCAATCTATTAGCATCCTTGATTTGTTTGGAAATCCATCAAGACACTTATGTGCCCTCACATGTCATTTGGAGCACCACGCGTTATTACAAATGGACAACCCTTTTTCCACTGCTTTTGAGGGTCCTTATCTTTATTATGGAACCCATGGACCTCATTAGGCCTCTTAGAGGGCTCTAAAATATGCATTTATTATAATTTGACCTCTTGAGAGGCTTATTCTTTCATTTTATGAGCTAGTTTGGTGGGCTTGTCATCAAAAGTTGGATTATTAGAACATTATTTTATTTTTGGGGCATATGTAGGCTAAGGAGGCTAGTTCAAACTCCTAATTAGTGTATAAATACAAGTGAGATGAGTTAATTTTCTCATCATCACTTGGATTGGATCATATCTTCTTGTGAGATTTTCGCTATCTTTTGACGACGAGACTCTTTGGATGAATGGATGAATTTTGATGTTTGGTTATTCTTCTTCGTATTGTAGCTTCTATGATTAGAATATCTTGGTGATTGGATATATTATTCTTATGTAAGTACTATGTTAATGATATTTTGATTCTTTATTTTGATGAATTCGTGATATTTGGATTTTTGTTATTCTAAGGTAAATTTGCTACTTTTCTTGGAACGAAATTATGGAAGTTAAATCCATAAATAGTGTTGTATCATGATTGGGCCATGTTTGAATGAATTAATGTTCCTAGAGACATCCTTGTCGTGAAAATTCATCAAATATTGTTGAGCGAAGTATAAATTACCTTGAAGCTACTTCCATTAAGCTCTAATGCTCAACGAAGTTGTCTTTTAGGCCTCCTTGACAAGTGGAAACCAATCCAAACTCTAAATCCTCCATGACTCCATCTATCCCAAAGGAAAAAGCACTATTCCTCCTCTGGTGATCACTTTAAATCTTATTTCTTTCATTTTCCCCTCGTTTTTTAAGGCTAGCCTACATAGGTCACCTAGGGCATCAATTATCTCATAATATATCCATCCAAATACTTCAATTTTTGGCCCACAACTACGTTGGTGTGTCCTCAAGAATACCTCCAAATTTCATGAAATTCTGACTGTGGTATATTGAGATATCACAAATCATATCTTGAAGGCCAATTCTTGCCCTTAGTTTCCCTTAGGCTAGAAACCTCACTAGGATCCTTGCATTGCCTTTCATTGAAATTTCATTCCGCAATCCCTTTCCCCTCCATAATTAGGTCAATTATATCATTGGTAGCTAAACCCTATCCTCTTGACCTAACCTCAAGTCCAATTGGTCACATGTGGTCCCATGCACTATCAAGGTCAGTTCTTCAAAGATCACTTCGAACCCAAGTTTCCACAAGAATTCTATGCATTAGGGATCTCCTTTATAAGACACATACTCAAAACCTAACCCTTGAAATTCTCCCCAATCCCTTCCTAGAGAGCCTTCCATCTTGTCTTCCAAGACAAGCAAGCCACAATCTTGAGCCTCTCTTGTGAATAGGCTTCTAGGATCACCCTTCATCTTGTCTTTGATCTATTCATCTTTGTTATCCTTATCATACCAAGTCTCCTCCCATCGGTGAAAGTTCATAAAAGGGTAGGGAGCTTTAGCTAAGTTGACAGTGGGCTATTGCTCCATTGTTGCCCTTGACCTTGCAATTGTCCCTTTAGGATTCCCTCCTAAGACCCTTGCTAGTTTGAGCGGTAACATTTTTGCGTCATTGTTGGGGAGGAAGAAGGTCTACCTCCCTAGTGAATCATTTACGAATGGATTCAATAACGACATCTATAAAGCATTCCTCTAGAAACTCCACGTTCTCTTTCCTGGATGGAAAATCTTGAGGTTGTGACTTACCATCGAAGGAGAGATGATGAACCCCATATTCCTTTATTTAAAAAAAATGTCAATCAATTAAGGAATAAACACAAGATATTTAGACCTTTATACCTTTCCTCCATGACCATGGCTATCTATTGTGTAGTACCTGAAGACCCCAAAAGGCCTATGTTCATTGGGGAAGAATACCTCGAGGAACATCTCCTAAAATTTGAATACCAAACATGTGATTAACTATATAATGAGTATAGCCGAATGATTTCCTTTTCTACAATCATGATAGGAAACGCCCGAGATTGGTATTTCAACCTTCCATCATCTTCCATCTCTACATGGGAGGTATTTCTCCAAACCTTTAAAATAAGATGGTTCCCCAAAAAGGATGTGGTTCAAATATACAAAGGGCTCTTGTCTAGTGAAAGAAGAGAAGATGAGACCATTGTCGAGTTCAACCAATGATTCATGATATGGTTATCCATTCTATCCCTAAATAAATGTCTCCTCCAAAGGATGTAGTTATGGTCGCTTACCTCAATGCCTTCAAAGAGAAGTTGGTCTTCGATGTCCGAAACAAAAACCCCTCTAGTCTCTTCCAAGCTCAAAACATGATGATTGACCTTGACAAAGCCATGAGGCATAATTCCATCAACATGCTACAAATTGAAGATGAACCTCCCCTCTCAAGTGAAAGTATTCCCCATCATGAATAAATTATGTTGCAAGAAATCAGCGACAAGGAAAAGGAACCTCCTAACACCACTACAAGAATTCCCCTAAGACTGATTTTAAAGTTGGCTGACCTTTTCTATGCGACTCTAGGAATAAACAAACATATTTTGAAAAATTGCATCCTAAACTCAGGAAGCCCTATCCATATCATGCCTTTGAGTATTATGAAAAAGCTTGGGATTAATTTTTCAAAGAAATGTCGGGGCGAGGTGATTCTAAATTGTGAATATTTCAGGGTATGTGGGCTGGTAAAAGGTAGAAAGATATTTTTCCATACATACCCTAAGAAACAATCTTCCATAAGAATTTTCATTAAAAAAAAATAAAAATCCAACATGGGGTATGATTCTATCAAAACAATTCATTGAAGATCTTAACCTATCCATCAGTGAAGATAGTTCCACTATATACCTCCCATGGAAAGAAAACTCCTATGTGTCCATCCCTAGGTAGGAATTCTCTACCCCAATGATTGCCACCTCTCAAGAATATGATAATGACTTAGAAGAAGAAGATAATAAACTTGGGGAATGGAGAATTTTAAAAAGTGAGCATATCAAAACATCCCCTCTCCCTCGGCGATGGGCTAATTATTTTGATGGGGATCACTCTAAAATTGGATCAGAGGCTGGCATTGTCATCATATACCCTTATGAGGAGTACTTGATATTCTCTCTAAGACTCCAATTTACTTGCACCAATAACATAGTTGAGTATGAGGCCCCCCTACTAGGAAATGAGGCAACCCGATCAAGGGAGATCCAACAATTAATCATAATCAAAGACTATGACCTTGACATCTCACAAATAAGGGATACTTTTGATACAAAGGATGAAAAATTGAAACCTTATAGGGAAAGAATCACTAGCATGATCAAGGGGTTCAAAGAGCTACAAATTCTTGGCCCTGGATTGATGTCTTAATGACATGGTCACTGCCCTAGCCATATTCGCATCCACATCCTCGATCATTCACAGTGATATTACTAAAAGAGGGAAGTGTGTAGTTGACACAATCCACTGGCCCTTCATCCTTGATTACGAGGGACATTGGCATGTTTTTGAAAATGATCAAGATATATCAAATTTCCTTCAAGACCATGAAGATCTTGATAGGAAAGGTAAAGATTTAATAAATGAGCAACACTTTGATAGGAATGATGTTACTACCACTAAAAATTATGACCAAAAATCCCCTGATACATTAGATCTCAACCTGGGATCTGAAACCTCTCCTCAAATGGTCAAAATCGGGAAAAAATTGTCCAAAGAAGAAAGGGGTGAGCTCAAGAAATTATTGAGGGAATTCAAGGATGTGTTTGATTGTTCTTGTGACGATTTGAAACCTTATATCCTTAAGTTCATCCACCATATTATTGCTTTCAAGGAGGGTTCCAATCCTGTGAAGCAAAAATAAGAATAATAAACCCCAAGCTTGCACCATTGGTTAAGGAAGAGCTCCAAAGGATGGTCGATGCAGGGATAATAGCCCCCATATGGCACTCGTCCTAGATCTCTAAGCCTGTGATCACCTGTAAAAAGACTGGTAACATTAGAATGTGAATTGACTTTAGATATCTCAATTGTGTGTGTCTAAAAGACAATTATCCCTTGCCCAATATGGAGAATCTCCTGCAAAGAATAACAGGTCCCAAATGATGTCATTCCTTGATGGTTTTTCAAGGTATAACCAAGTCATTGTAAAGGAAGAAGATCACCTGAAAACTACCTTCACCACACCATGGGGAACATACATGTATCTTAGGATGTCGTTTGGCCTCCTCAATGCTGGATCCACTTTCCAAAGGACCATGGATTTTTCCTTTAGAAACCTCATTGGAAATATCATGGAGATCTACCAAGATGATTTGATTATTGCCTCTAAACAAAGAAATGATAATTGCAAACACTTGAGAAAGGTATTTGAAAAATGTAGGCAATACAACATCTCCCTGAATCCTAAGAATTCAATATCCAGTGATGACAAGGGTAAAATGTTAGGGCACATGGTCTCTAAGGATGGGATTAGAATTGACCCTGAAAGAATTCAAGCCATCAAAAGCATCCCCCCTCCTAAAAATAAAAGTGCCTTAAGATCCTTTTTCAGCAAAATAAACTTTGTGAGAAGATTTGTGCCAAATTTTGCTGAAATTTTCAAGCCTATGAATGACCTCCTAAATAAAAGTACTCCCTACTTGTGGAACCAAACAAAAAACAAGGCCTTTGAAGAAATTAAAGAAATAATATCCTCTTCTCCTGCCCTTATCAGCCCCGACTACACCAAGGACTTTATAATATATTCCTTCACGTCCAAGGACACTATCGTTGGTATTCTCATGAAAAAGGATGATGAAGAGGGGAAAGGTCAATGGCATTCATGAGCAAGCCCATCAAGGATGTCGAAACAAGATACACCATGACCAAAAAACAAGCTTACACTCTTGTAGGGTACAACAAGGTATATGCATATGTCCCTTACCCTGTTGTGAAGGATGTGTTGTCACAATACAATTGTCTTGGATCTAGGGGAAAATGGGTATCCAAAATCCAAGAATACGACCTTGATATCTGCCATAAAAAGGTAATAAAGGGACAATGGTTGGCTAAGATTCTTATCGAAATTAATAATCAAGCCATTATAGAACGAGAGGAGGACTAGTTATGTGCTACATCCACAGAGCTCGAAAACGATGACTGGTACACGAACATCGTTTATTATTTACACAATTTAACTACCCCTCCCCACCTTGTTCACCACAAGAGAAGGGCTTTTAGGCTAAAAGAATCTAAGTTGTTGTTGACCCAATATGGCCCTGGATGGATGAGTCCTAATGGCGTAATCCTGTGATGCGTTAGCAAGGAAGAGTCTAAAAATTTGATGGATGAATTCCGTGTTGGTTTCTATGGCAGGAATTATGATGCCCAAAGCACTACTCATAAAATTTTTAGAGCAATCTATTAGTGACCCACCATTTTTGCTGACACCCTCAACTTTGTAAAACAATAACAACCTTGCTAACTATTCGTTGGGAAGAAGCACCTTGTAGCTATGCCATTGAAAATTGTTTCTATTGTCTCACCTTTCCAACAGTGGGGCCTAGATTTTATTAGTGAATTCAAGGAAAATTCTAGTAATGGGCATAGATGGATCCTCACAGCAACTAACTACTTCACCAAGTGGGTTGAAGCGATACCAACTAAGAAGGCAACTGACTAGGTGGTTATGGATTTCCTTGAGGATAAAATTATTACCAGGTTTGGTGTTCCCGCCAAGATTTTCACTGATAACACCAAATCCTTTGATTCCATGGCTCTGACATCCCTGTGTAACCAGTACTGTTACAGGGAAAAGTGTCTATATAGAACTGCTCTATCCCACTAAGGTGTGACAGCTGCCTTAGAAACAAACAGAGAAAAACTACTTTTGTCTTTCCTTTATGAATTATAGATAGAGAGGAACAGAAAGACCAACCTCTGTCTTGCGCTAATCCCTCGATTCGATCCCTCTCTTCTTTGATAATCCTCAGCTACCTGGTCCCTTGCACGCCCAGCTTCACAAAGTACCTGTAAGATCACAGAAGCATAGCACTATACAAAGACATGGATCTATATTCATAAACAATCTAGGATCAGATATAAATTGACCATACAAATGTAACAAGCATCAATGATACAAAAGCATGGAGGAAAACTCAAATAGTTTTTATTGATAAACAAGAAAAGATCCAGGAGGAGTTACAACCAGTTGTTCCGACCCAGCATCAACCTCCCAGCAAAGAAGCCCCTCTTCACCTCAAACAAAGCATAGATCACCCAACAATCTGATGTTTGTCTCAAAAAACCAACAGCAATTCCTTACAATATGCAAAATTCCAGCCTCTGGATCTCTGGGATGAGGGATCCATATATAGATATTTGTAAGGGGGATGAGTCAGCTTGTGATTTGATTAGTGTCTTCTCTCTGATAGTTCTTGCTTCCACTTGGAGACTGAAGGCCTCTTACTCATCCTTGGTCGAATTCAGTGAGGCAAGTGTCACAGGAGAAGATTCTAGAAGCTTCCATTGTCTCTCCACCTCACGGAATGACACTGCCATTTGTCATTTCTCGCCCATCGCACCCCACAGAAGGGACTTTTGAAATGCAACGCACCCTCACAGTGTATTTAGGTGCAATGCAACGCACCTAGCCAGTGGAGCAGCTGAAATGATCCTGTTTTGACCAATTCTGAGCATTTTCTCATGGAGAACTTCTGGGAGAAGCTGTAATCTGTTGACCTTGTTCCTTTAGGAGTTAGAACAACACTTTTAGGGACTTAGGAGCCCTTGGTTTATGGACATTTCATGCTTGTGGTTGCAAGGCACAAAAATGTCTATAACAGTTTCCCCCTAAAGTATGAGGCCGTTAACCTTTTGGTGTCGGGTGAAATGCTTTATTATGAGGATCCGAAGTTCTTTCAATGTTGGGAGGAGACCTGTAATAAGATACAATACAACACATTATCTTCATACTATTTTTCATGATCTAGCTGAGGCGGGCATTCCCATGCTCAACTTTATAAATTCATTTTCATGTACATAGGACAGACAACCGTCTGAGTGTAGATTGATGATTTTGATAGAGCCATCATCCTTTTGAGTGGATGATTATCTGTGCAACAATGATGTACATTCAATGCTTTTATTTCCCTGAATATATATCACAGCGCGGATGGATGAAACTAGATCCGGGGTCTTCAATCTCATCTAATCTTCACTCGGAGTACAAGTCGATCCATGTGAGAAATGTTCTGAAGTCGAACATGGAAAGACATCGCTTGATTACCAATCAATGATGTAAACTGTTAACAAGCGCGAGAGGGATCACCGATAATGATAATGACCCTCAAGGTACTGCAGTACAATTCACGTGGTGTGAATAAAGGACTTGGCGTCGAACACCACGCAAAATCTTTCGGTCGAAGGCCATTGATGTAAACCTATCGCCGGAAGTGAGAAACTTGCCATTGAGGCATGCAAGCTTCAAAGTACTGAATGGGGTGTTCCTAGATCAACTTCTTGGATAATGAGCTGATGTCGACAAGAAGTGATCCGTCACAGGAGGGCCTTAATGAATCCCACATCAATGACATGGAACGGAGCAAATGATTTTAATGGAGGTGAAAATGATCTGGTGATATAAGGTTTAGGGTGGCGGTCATGAAAGAATGGAGTATAATGTATGGCAGTGGGTGAGACACAGGTGAATTCTCTGAATGACTTCTCTTGAACATATCGGTGACACTAATGTGATGGATTGGTAGCATTAACCCCAAATGTGGATGGTATGGCGTGACCATGGTGATGTGACCGGTGAATGAAACAACCCAACCCGACTCGGACAAAGAGCGGAAGTGTCATGTTCAAGAGCGACTTGCTACCAATAAAGTTTCTTTGATTTTTCTTCCCAATTTTCCCCAGTCATTGCTGACCAGTACCTCTTTATTTTTGTCAAGCTTGAGGAGGATAACATATGCTTGTTCTATAATTTTCCCTTCGGGAAAACCCATCGCTATGTTTTAACGAGCCTAGCGATAGTGAAACTCGTTCTCGTCTATAGACAAGTTTGTCGCTATTAATCTTTTTAACGAGTTTAACGACAAAGATAACTTGGTCCTTTTCAATTTTAGAGAGTCTGAAAAGGAACGTAAAGGTAACTCCAAAATTCCTTTTTCGTCATCTAATCCCTTAAGTCTGAAAAAGTATAAAACAATACAGAAGGGATGAATTTTCGATACTTTTAACGAGCCGAACAAAACAAGCGCTCGATCTTTTTGTGTAATAATCCCTCAGGTCCAAAAAGATTAAAATCTAGAGGAGGGATAGCACTTCTTGTCCCTTTAACGAGCTGGAAAGACCAAGGACTCAGCAATCTTTTCAAATTTTACGAGTCAGTTGAAAAGAGCTTAAAGGAGACTCATCTTTTGAGGAACGAGTGATAACATGGGTAGCAGCTAATTCCAGGTACGGTTTGGAATTTTCCAATCACAGCAGTGTCACAAGGATGGCTAGTGAGATCACTCTTCGCAGCTGTTCCTCAAAATGGGTAAACAATCAAATGGAGGTGAATGATCGGCCACTGGAAAAGTGGAGGTGACGGTGCAAACACGACCAAGGCTTTAATGGCTGAAGTACTACATTCACGATGGTTATTTACCGAGGAATAGTTCATTTTTTAACGAGCTTAAACGCGGGTGGAAACATTTGCTCATGTCTTATGTTTATTTTTTAACGAGCTTGAACTATGTGCTAAAACTGCTCGATTGAATGGTCCTTTTTTTATTTTACCATAAATAGCTTAGTTCTTTCAAAGATTGTACTGTATTTTCAACTGCTTCAACAAACTAGTCAGAAATGAACAATATATGCTTGAAAACGAGTTAGGACACTAATATTTTACTTTGAACTACGTAAAAAGTAATGAAAAAGTGTTTTTACCTCTCATTTTACCATTTGATTTGAACTTTGGTTTGTTGGAGCTTTGGATGTGCTTTTCCCCCTTGATTTTCATCAGCTGATTTCGGGAGATTCTGTGGACAATTCTTGGCATTGCCTGGACCAGGTAGGAGCTAAACCTGAGCTCTTTCATTTCATGGTTTCCATTTTGCATTCTGAGCTTGATTCCTAGTTTTTCTGAGCCCCTAGGGTTTGAAAAACTCGTTCTGCCTTCAGCGCACCCTCTGTGTATCGAAAGGTGCATTGAATGTTGGCCAGTATAAAGTCCATATGACATGCAACGCACCCAGAGTACTGCTGCAGGTGCGATGGGCGCAGAGAAGGAATTTTGTGCACAATTTTTAATGGAAATTTTGCCTGTTTCTTACCAAAATCAGGATCTAACTCTTCTCTTGTTTGTTTTTCAGAGATCTTTGGAGTAAGATGACCATTACAAGGAGAGAATGTGAGCATGAAGAAGAGGACATGCTTGCCCTTCATGATCCAGTTACAGTAAACGCACTGCGGAACTGTGGCTTGCTACAATTTTTCCGCATTTCTAGCATGAGACAACAGATTAACTTACTGCAGTATTTGATCGATGCTTGGGATCCTACCAACCAGGTTTTCCAGATCAGGGGCAAATCTATCCCCTTGACTGTAGTAGACATCTATTTCTTGACTGGCTTGTCGAGGCGGGGTGCCCCCATCTCTTTATCAGGTTCGGCCCAAGGAGGTGACTCGGTGAGAGATTATGTTCGCCAGTACTGTAGAGAAGGATCTCAGCCGAGTAAAGACGGCAAGATCATCATCCGTGATGTCACTGACAGATCCCTTAGGAATATTCTGTTTACTTTTGGTAGGATGGCCGGTGGGGTGGCTCTTCATGTAGCCAACCGATCTTATATGCAGTATGCCTTGGAATGCCTCCAACCGAAGGTGTTCAACTGGTGCGACGCAGTACTTCTTGTGATGAAAGAACAGTTGACCAAGATAAAGAGCGGGAGGTTGAAGAACTTTGGGTATGGTTCTATTTTGACCACCTTTGCCTTGGAGAAGATACCACTGATGCAGCCCCAGTACATTGCACTCGATTTACCTTCTCCTACTGAACCACGTATGCAGAGATGGGTTGACCATATGTCTAGGCATGCTGGCCAATCTCAGATTTCATTTTCTGATACCTTCTTCAGGTGGTTTGATCGTCAGGAGATGGTTTATTCCGAGTATCCATACGCTGGCATGGACTTCCGGGGAGATCCAGATTTGGTACTGCCGGATGGTGAACAGTGGGGCGCCATTGGTAAAATCTTTGACCATATTCCTGTTTATCGTTTTTTGTTTATAATGTCCTTGTGCTTTATTCTATCAAGACTTTAATCAAACTCATGTGTACATGCAGATGTCGGTCCTGTTCGTCCAGCAGTTCGCCTGAGAGTACCAGTTGTTGCCCCAGTAGGAGAGGCCGTTGGAAGGGCTATCCTTCGTGACCTCGACGTGGCCGAGACTCTCACAGCATTACAGGAGCAGGTTGAGGGCCTCACTCTTGGTATTCCAGATGTGAGGACTGACGAGCTACCTTTGAGGTTACAGCGGCATACTACTGGTGTGCCCAGATGATGGACTCGTCTCTTACGCATGATCGCACAGGCTGTGACTTGCTATCACGAGCATCACTAGACTAGGGTGCCCCCTAGAATTTTGAGTTTTTTGGTCATTTGACCGATTTTGTCTTGGTTACAGAACATTATATGTAAACCATAAACAGTTATATATATTTTTGATTTTCGGAGTTTTATTTTGGTTATGATCCAAATGCAAACATTGATGGTATGTTTCTTTTTATAAATGTTGCAAATGTCTATCTAACACATAATTTGCTAATGAGTCAGTTAATGTGTTTAAGTTTCTGGAAATATGTTGATATTGAATAAAATCAAATTGTCTTTCCAAAATCTTAACCCTTAGGAACATGCGATAAATAGCTGGATTTCGGACAGAGTAGATACCAGTGAGTTGTAGTATTACGAGTTGTGAGTCTAGCCTGACAATTAGTTGGCGTATACCATATGTGATGGCATCAGAGAGAATTTCTATCAACTTGCTATATTCAGCGATGTTATTTGTTGATCGACCAATACATACCCCTCTGAAACTTACTAACTCGCCGCTTGGATCAAAAATAGCCCAGGCTGCGGAAGATAGGTTCTGCGAACTACGACTCGCTCCGTCGGCATATCCAACACATGACTCCAATAGGTTTGACATCTGCAACAAATGTAAAAAGTGGATTACTTGACCAAAATAAACACTTTAGCGAAAACAAAAACATAACAAAAGCATATAGGTTACCATTACGCATAGTAACGCTTGAGGTACAACCCATTACGAGGTTGCGCCAGTGGAATTCCGTCATAATCCATTAACTCGTAGGCTCCTTTTGCTAACACTCGTTTAACAATATAGGGGCCCATCCATAAAGACTTAAATTTACCTGCTCCCAATTTATCGAATTCTTGGTCGTAAAGCAAGACCAAGTCACCTTCTGAGAAGACACGGGGTTTGACATTTTTGTCGAACTGCGCCTTGACTCGTTTCTTATGGGCTTCGTTAGCCAAAGCGGCATCACGACGGGTTTCATCCAATTGGATTAATTCCAAGAAACGAGCTTCTTCTTCTGAAGTTCCGGGGAGGAGGTCAATTGCGAGTTTGAGAGACGAGATTTTACACTGTATTGGTAAGACTGCTTCCAGGCCATACACCAGTTGGAAAGGTGTGAACCTGGTTGCATTCCTTACCGATGTTCGGTAAGCCCACAAAGCTGAGTACAGGATTAGGTGCCATCTTCTTTTGTGAACTCCAATCATCCTTTGCAGCATGCGTTTCAGGACCTTGTTGATTGCTTCAACTTGTCCGTTGGCTTGCGGATAATATGGAGTAGAGCTGTCGTGAGACAACCCTAGTTTGGCAGCAAATTCGACCATCATGTGATTGCAAAAATGCGATCCATGATCTGTGACTATAGCCTGTGGTACGCCGAATCTAGCGACTACATGATTGAAAAAGAAGAGGGCAGATGTTTCACCAGTATTATCTAATGTAGGCATCGCCTCAGCCCATTTGGTAAAATAGTCAACTGCGACTATGATATACCCATGCCCCCCGGTCGAGGTGGGGTTACATGTCATGAAATCGATGCCCCATTTGGTGAATGGCCCAACAGCAACTATTGGCTGCAGAGGTGTGGGTGGTCTTCTGGTTTTGCTATCGAAAATTTAACAAGCATGGCAACTTCTGACTGCGGTTATGCAATCTTTGAACATTGTTGGCCAGAAGTATCTTGTTCGTAAGATTTTTTGTGCTGTAGCATATCCAGATTGATGCCCGCCACACGCGCCTGAATGACAATCATTCAGGACTTTTTCGGCCTCCTCATGGGTGAGGCACCTTCTCAGAACTGTATCGATACCACGACGGTAAAGTGTATCACCGACGATCATGTAGTCTTTTGCTTGGTATCGAATACGTTTTTGTTCGGAGCGGGAGGTGTCTGGCCTATATTTTTGGGTTTGGAGATAAATGATTATATCTCCATACCACTCATTGCTTGTTGATATCAGAAACAAATTTTCGTCCACGATTGTTTCTTCGGACGTTTCATCGTTGGACGACGATGGGAGATCGCATAATAATTCTGCGAAAACTAGAGCTTTCTTCGATTTGGATTTTACAAATTCCAGATCAAACTCTTGTAGGATTGCTATCCATTTTGAATACTTGCCCCCCAGCAATTGTCGCGACAATATATAAGTCATGGGGTTGCAATCTGACAGAATGGTAGTTTTCCGAAAGAGGACATAGTGTCGAAATCTCTGTATCGCTTGAACAGCTGTGAGTGCTAGCTTTTCAACGTAAGAATATTTGCTTTCTGTATCATTTTTTACTTAAATAATATATAGGATGTTCAATTCCATCGACCTCTTGAACTAAAACCATTGTGATGGTTGTATCCGTTGCAGCTAGATACAAGTTAAAATCTTTTTGATAATCAGGAGCATACATTAATGATGCTTTCATTAGGGATTCTTTTAAAGCATCAAAGGAAGCTTGTGCAACCTCATCCTAGACAAAGGGTACTTCCTTTTTCAAAAGACGGGTATAACCTTTAGCAAGTTCGGCGTAATTTGGAAGGAACCTCCTCAGAAAGTTTGCTTTCCCTTGGAGTTTCTGAATCTGAAGCAAATTCGAAGGTGGAGGAAAATTTATGATTGCCTGGACCTTACATGGGTCGAGACGAATCCCGTCCTTGGAGACTACAAAGCCAAGTAAACGACCAGAACTGACGCAAAATACACATTTGCGTGGATTGAGTCGTATCTTGTAGTGTCGGCAACATAGAAATATCGCTCTTAAATGCTGCGGATGATCAGTCCGCTTTCGCGAATGAGCCGGAAGGTCGTCGAGGTATGGTTGAACGATGTTTTTGATGTCATGGAAGGCATAATTCATTGCCCTCTGAAACGTCGCCCCTGCATTCTTTAAACCAAAGGGTAATTTTCGATATGCGAATGTGCCCCATGGACAAATAAATGCAGTCTTTGACTGGTCCTATGGGCGGATATTTATTTGATTATACCCGGAGAATCCATCCATGACTGAAAAGATTTCGCATCTGGCGCATTCATCAATTATCTGGTCAATGAAGGGTGTAGGGCAGTTGTCTTTTGGACAAGCTTGATTTACATCCCTATAATCGACGCACACTCTAATTGTTCCTTGTTTTTTCATAACAGGGACAATATTCGATACCCAATTGGTTAGAGGAACCGAGTAGATGAAACCAGCGTGGAGAAGTTTTTCAACTTCTGCCTTAATGGCAACGGCTTTCTTGGGGTGCACCTGTCTTAGCCGTTGTCGTACCGTTTGACATTTGGATACATCTTAATTTCGTGTTCAACGATACTCGAGTCAATGCCCGGCATTTCACTATATGACCAAGCAAAGACATCTCTAAATTTGCGAAAAAGAGCGTTATATATTTCCAGTTCTGAAGGAGAAAAACATTTGCCAACATAAATATTCTCTACAACATCTGTTTTGGTCGAGATATTTATGGCTATAGTCTCTTCAATGTTGGACAAGTTTCGCTCGGAATCCACCGTGTTTACAGTATTTGATAGGAAATCAAAGACTGAAGGATGATAAAGGTCATCTTGAGTATCTTCTCCACAATCCGGGAGAAGGGAACGATGGTGGGAATCATTCCATGGTGCCCCTTCAATTACCATTGATTGGACAATTCCTTCGTCGGTGATATGCACTTGCGACCAAGGATCTGAAGGGGTACCATATTCTCTAGACCTATCTATCCAAACACTTGATGAGCGTTGATTTGGGTTTGCCTCCCATGCTAGGAACATTGATTGCTACAATATTTCCATTGGGCTTGGGGGCAAAACCATTGCATGATCCATGTCGATATCGTTTTTTGAGATCTTTGTAGAAGATATCATGTTGCAGGTTCCTATCGACGCTACTTCCGCCAAGTTGATTGGAGGTGGAAGGGTGAAAGTTCCCATTAGTATAGGATCTTTTAATAGGCCTACTCCGATATTTTGAAGCGAATGAGGGCTTCCATGGATCATGGGAATGCTTCCTGTAACTTGAGAACCATTGGGGAGGAAGTTTTGTTGATCGATGATTGTAATCCCTCCTTGAAAAGGAAATGCAATCTTCCTAAAATAGGTCGACACAACAGTCGCCATAGCATAAATCCATGGCCTTCCTAGTAGGATGTTGTAATCAAGATTTCCATTGATTACTTCAACATCTATTTCTACCGTTTTCCCTCCTAGTTCAACTTTCAAGTTACTTAGAATACCATATGGGGTATATGTCCTTCCATCGAATGCTTTTAATGTCGTCGAAGATCGCGACAAGGTTGGAGATCCTAAAGTTTTCCAGCAACTCATCGACATAATGCATGTAGATGCCCCCTCATCAATAATTGTTCGATGAACAGTTTTGTTGAGGGCTTTCACTTGAACAAGGAAAGCTAGTTGAGCTGGTAATTGAGGATCGTATCCTTTATGATTGAAGGATACAAGATTGGAATCCTTTGGGTCTATCCCACCAATAGCCGATAATAAAGCCTGCCTTTGGGATGGGCAATTCTGTAGTACTTCAAGAGTCGACATAGCGGATGGTGATTGGGCCAAATCTTCCACTATATTATAATGTTGTGCCGCTCTAGCGCGGGGATTAAACGTCGACTTGTGTACTACTCCCTTTGGCGGTTTTATTGTCAATTCCGGAATGGTAGGCGGCGCAACTTCTGTCGAAGTTGTTGTCGAACTACTAGGTTGATCTTTATCCTTGTTGTTCGACAGCTGTGGATTCCCATAATCTTTGTTCCTAGTCGATATCAAAGCATCATTTTGCTGTTTTGAAACCGATAACATTAGCACTTGAGACGGGGAAGCATTTTCACTTTCAACCAGATTTGTTCCTGGATTTGGAAACGGATCAGTTAACACTGCGGAGGTTTTCGAATTCTTGAAGAATTTTTTAACCTCAGCTCTGTGTGGACAACTTGCGGTCCAATGATCCTCATCGCATATAAGGCATGGATTTTTTGGTTTCCTATCTCCAGGAGGGTTTGAAGAAGATTTTTCAGGTGATGATTCCTCTTGTTTCTTCTTCTTCCCTTTGCCTTTCTTCTTGCTCCCTGGTTGTTTAGTTTCTTTGCCTTTATCTGTCGATACGGCATTTACTTCCGAAGCAAGAAGTTCATCTTTTTAATTTTGACTTGAAATATTACGGGCCTTTTTGGATGTAGCCTTTGTCGATTTCGTGTCTGTTGTGCCAATCACGCCATCGCCAGCATGAGAGTCATTGTTCGATTTAGGAGGAGGAGGAATTGAGAATTCCGGTCTAGGGGCGTCGGGTATCTTATCATAGAGCGTGCCGGACTGAGTGTAAATCAAGTCCAGATATTGTGCACGAGCGATAACTTGCTCTTCTGTTACGACTCCCCCCTTTGCCACATCTTCCGTGATGGAAGGCAGTAATGACTTGATAAACCATTCAGCTAAGAGTTGATCGGGGACGTACGTTTTTACCATTCTACAACGACATTGCCACTCATGTATATGATCAGATATGTGAGTGGCTGTTGTCTGTTTGAAGTTGGTAAGAAGTTTTGTTCCCATTTCGTACCTTATTGGTAACTGAAAATGGGTTAAAAAGGTTGTGGCTAAGGTACTGAAGTTGTCGAACGAAGCTCTAGGCAATTTGATGTACCATTTTGCCGCCGGACCCGTTAACGTCCTCTGAAAGAGGCGAAGTCTTATCGAATCATCATTTAAGGTGTTTGATGAACACCATAGATGAAAGGTCATCACGTGATTCGATGGATCTTCACCCAGATTTCCATTAAATTTAGGAATATCTTATGGAAGTTTATGCGGAATTGCTGGCCACCAAGGGGCGTAAGCGATTGGATTGTTTGTTAACCGATTTAAATCAGGTAACTCTAAAGTTGCCACAAAGGGTAATTGTTGATTCAGGTTAGGAGAAGCATACCCAGGATAAGATGGGATTGCCTGAGCAGTTGGTCTTTGCATACCGGCATAATGCATTTAATGCTGGTAACTTTGGTAAGGTTGGTGGGCATGACCATTGTAAAATGGTTGATTTTGACCGTTTTGAATGTACGGCTGCACACTATTAGCAAAGGTTTGTTGCTCAGAACCTTGGTATACTTGTTGGAATTGCGGTTGTTGGTATTGTACTAGCCATGGTTGTGAAGCCATGTGTTGTTGACCGATACTAACAGTTTGACCAAGATGAGGGGTAATTGTACCCGTCTGAACCTGTGTCATTCCACCAGTCAGAAATTGTGGTTGAGTCACAGGGTCAAGGGGTTGTTGCATTACAACCTGAGAAACTTGAGGTTGGCATACAACAGGCAGCGCTTGAACTTGCGACACCGTCACAATAGCTGGCGTAGTCGGTATGTTTGACATAGGTAAGCATTATTGCATCGAATATACAACTCTTGGTTGTTGAGGTAGTATTGGTACCCAACCGCTTGAGGTAATTCCAGTATAACCTGAATGTTGTTGTGAACTCCCGTACGGATATCCCCCCGGAGGGGATAATGAAAGGGTATACTGCCCCCCATATGGTGGTAATCCAGAACTCAAGGGAATTGTTTGCCCTTGGGGGCCAGACTGCCCAAATTGACCTCCAAATGGATCAATCTGTTGAGACTCAACATAAGAGTTTCCGGATATTATTCCAGATGAACAAATAGGAACAGACCATACTGTCGAAGTAGCCCCTGAGTGGGCTCCTTCTAGCGGTTGAGAGCTAGTCAGGACAGATGGTATACCGGCGAACATTGTCGGAGTGATAGCAGGGAGTTCTGCCGTCGCTATGTCAGACAACACAGTCCTAGATGTTGACGGTTGTTCAGACATTTGTAGTCTATCCAAAAAATTACCTAGCGATTCTACAGGAGCTTCCACTGGTGGTAGACTAACTTCTGATGAAGAAGGATATAGAGTGATCCCGACTCCAAATTGTGTTGGAGTATTTGTTGGAGGATCTTCTACAATTTCTTCTATGGCAATCAGGCCAGGTGGAAGGGGAAGACCGTCAGGTCCGTAGAATATTTCTGGTGCCGAAGAAGGTGTGAAATCGGCAGCGACAGATGTTTGAAGAGCAAGACTTTCTGAACTGGTTGTAGATGGAACTGGTTCGGTAACACAAGTGTTTACTCTCAGACTAGGATCAGTATCACTGTCCTTCTGTGGCTGCTGAACTTCTTCTGTAGAGGCATGGATTCCAGAAATGTTTGGAGTAACTGGAATCTCTGATGTCGTTGGAACACTTGTTCTAACTTTAATAGGAGATTTGGAACCGATTAAACGAGTTCGCTTTGTCCGTACTGGCTTCGATTCTGGAGACAAAGACGGTTGACTCATAAGCCTCTGCGAACGACGGGGTTTCAATTGACTTTCTTCCACGATTTCAGATTACTCGATCAACTAAAATAAAGGGGAAGTATGTTTCCAAATTAAACGAATTTTAGACGCTTTGACACAACTTGTTTTTTCAGTTTTTAAGAGTCGAGAAAAAACAAAAGATGACTCTAGTATCCTTCGATTTTTAATGAGCCTGAAGTGACAAGTGCTCAGATGGACCTTTTCCGTTAAGGAGTCTGAAAAGGAATGAAAGGGACTGCTCTAGAAGTCTAGGTAGAGGGAGTACCAAACCAATCGCAAAACTATAGAATACTTTTTACGGTACGGCAGTCAATCTTCTCAAATGCTGTGTTCAGTGCATTGCGATCGATAGGGCGGCAGACACGGCTTCCTATGGATAAAGGATTTAAGCCTATAGGGGTCTCCGAAAATATACTCGACGGTACGTGGGAGCACAAGTCCGTATTGGCACTTATCGTCTCAAAGCGGAGGAATCACCTAACCATCAGTGAGAACAACAGTTACCAGGCTTTACGACGCCGGAATATGTCTCTAGCCTAGACCTCTAAATGTTGTGCGTTAAGTTCCAAAGCGTTGTTAGATTCATTGAATTTATTTTAAGTTGATCTTGTTTATGAAGTTTTCCTTTCGGGTTCACCATGAGATGTAGATGTAATTCCTAAAATGCAATCTAAAGATGATAAACAAACTTTTTATCTCTTTTATGCAATGAAAATCCTAGCTACTAGGGAAAAGAAAGACAGAATCTTTTCACAAAGAGCAAAAAGCACACTGTAAATGCACTTTCCTAAATCAAGCCAAACAGACTGTCTATATGCAAATGCACGTGCATATATTTGTTTTCGACTTTCTTAGTATATGGATGCTAAAAAGAAAGTCGATGCACAACTCTGAATTTCTTTTCAAGCGACAAATATAAACAAGCTTCTTTTCGAAATAAAAAATAGAGATGATTACGACACCTTACGATTTTGAAATGAATACTTGTTTTTGACACTAGAAAATTATAAATTCAGACCAAAAGCAATAGTAACAGGATAATCAACCATCAACAGAAATCAAACTCTTTCCTACGATTGAAATCGACACTTGCGACAGATTCAAATCAAAGGACGACAGTACGATTATGCTACTTTTGCAAAGGAGAACTGTAAATGACTCAACAAACACACAAAAACATCTATAGTTCTTTTGTACAAAGGAGGCGGAATAACAGCAAGGAAAAGGGGTTTCAAATAGACATATACTGATCACAGGCAGCAAAATTCAGGAATAGAACTAGAAAGAATGAACCACAGAAACCACAACTGCACAGAGCTAGTCTGATCAGCGCACTTGTAACACAGAGAATCTGAAATGCAGCACAGGTTGTCCACTCGGGAAGTGCACTGAAATTTAGAATCTCTGAACAGTACCTGCGCTGGGCCAGAAACGAGACTCTGTTCGGGTTCCGAGTCACAGTTTGCAGTTCAGTTCTTGGTTTTTGGCCGAGTAAAAGCAATCAGTAATTCAACAATCAGGGGTAGATCTAAGGAGGATCTAAGAGCTATCACAAGGGCAATCAGATAGTTTGTGAATCAGTTGTTTAAATCATAAACAGATCCAGTGAATGGATTGAAGCAGCAGTTGTCTACTTTGCATTTGTTATGGAAAATGCAGTTCGAATGCTACTTATAAGTTTATGAAACAAACAAACAAAGAATGATAAACAAACAAACTAATTAGCTCCCCAGCGGAGTCGCCATTTTGTTACAGGGAAAAGTGTCTATATAGAACTGCTCTATCCCACTAAGGTGTGACAGCTGCCTTAGAAACAAACAGAGAAAAACTACTTTTGTCTTTCCTTTATGAATTATAGATAGAGAGGAACAGAAAGACCAACCTCTGTCTTGCGCTAATCCCTCGATTCGATCCCTCTCTTCTTTGATAATCCTCAGCTACCTGGTCCCTTGCACGCCCAGCTTCACAAAGTACCTGTAATATCACAGAACCATAGCACTATACAATGACATGGATCTATATTCATAAACAATCTAGGATCAAATATAAATTGACCATACAAATGTAACAAGCATCAATGATACAAAAGCATGGAGGAAAACTCAAATAGTTTTTATTGATAAACAAGAAAAGATCCAGGAGGAGTTACAACCAGTTGTTCTGACCCAGCATCAACCTCCCAGCAAAGAAGCCCCTCTTCACCTCAAACAAAGCATAGATCACCCAACAATCTGATGTTTGTCTCAAAAAACCAACAACAATTCCTTACAATATGCAAAATTCCAGCCTCTGGATCTCTGGGATGAGGGATCCATATATAGATATCTGTAAGGGGGATGAGTCAGCTTGTGATTTGATTAGTGTCTTCTCTCTGATAGTTCTTGCTTCCACTTGGAGACTGAAGGCCTCTTACTCATCCTTGGTCGAATTCAGTGAGGCAAGTGTCACAGGAGAAGATTCTAGAAGCTTCCATTGTCTCTCCACCTCGCGGAATGACACTGCCATTTGTCATTTCTCACCCATCGCATCCCACAGAAGGGACTTTTGAAATGCAACGCACCCTCACAGTGTATTTAGGTGCAATGCAATGCACCTAGCCAGTGGAGCAGCTGAAATGATCCTGTTTTGACCAATTCTGAACATTTTCTCATGGAGAACTTCTGGGAGAAGCTGTAATCTATTGACCTTGTTCCTTTAGGAGTTAGAACAACACTTTTAGGGACTTAGGAGCCCTTGGTTTATGGACATTTCATGCTTGTGGTTGCAAGGCACAAAAATAGTCTATAACAAGTACGGCATAATCTTATCACATTCCTCCAGTTATTACCCTCAAGGAAATGGATAGGTTGAGTCAAGTAACAAGAACCTCATAAAAATGATCAAAAGAACCACTGGTGATAATCAAAAGGATTGGGATAATAAGATCAAGTATGCCCTATGCGTCAACCGAACAACTGTAAAGGCTTCCACTGGTTTTAGCCCATTCCAATTGGTTTATGGTTTTGAGGCCAACTTACCTATCCAAATGCAGTTACCCATCCTTGAATGCCTGAAATCTTTCCCCGATCAACAAAATGCCTTACAATCCTAAATCGATCAAATAATTGAAAGTGACAAAAATAGAAGGAAAACTTTTGATCAAATTGGCCATAGTCATGATAAAATGAAAGTTGCCTTTAAATATAGCCAGCACAAAGCCTTCAAACTCGGTGACCTAGTGCTCTTGTGGGATAAAAGAAGAGAAAAACTCGACATGCACAAGAAGTGGGACAACCTTTGGATAGGTCCATTCAAGATAAGTGATGTGGCAGGGGTGAACTTATATCATTTAGAAACTCTGGATGGAGAGTCGGTCCCCCTTCCCATGAATGGGTAGCTCCTAAAGGAGTATTACCTTGAGACTTGACACTGTATCATATGCACAATAGAGTAGGATGCATTGCATGTTCATTTCCACATTAGAAATAACACCATATGGTATTTCTCATGGTAGATAGATGCATATTTGCATATTTTATTTCCCGTTTATATTATGGCATAACATATAGCATGTGCGATCAAGGGACACCGCGAAAGCATGTCGACCTGTGTTTTTCCATCTATTATATGTGCAGGTGATAGGTCTACGGTAACAAAGATATTGTTGGAGTTCTCGTGACCTCCCGTTCAAATTAGCTTCGCTCACTTCTTCGAGAGATCACGTCCCTGTTGGAGCCATATGTTACCCACCATTTTCTGGTTGATATCCCTAGGAGAATTTTTTTCCCCAAGTTTGTCCTCAGCCAACAGCCCCTTGCAGCCACCAACTAGCTCATTGTGCCATTTCTCTGCCACCTTAGCCATCCATGTGGTCCCTTGACCATCTGCCATGATTGTATGTTTGAAGGTGGACCTCCCAAACCTAAAGGTATACCTTATCATTTGGTAATTAAGTATTGTAGTTTGCTTATCATGGACACTTTTTGGCATGGATGAATGGGGGGATTCAGCGGAAATAATGGGTTAGGTTTGTTCCCTTGTCCCCTATACCCCTCTTGGATATTAACCTTGCATTCTAGTCCAGTGGGATCTCTTTTACTGAACATTTGGCTCTAGGGATGGTATTTCATGGGAAACCTTGATTTTGGTTGTCTAGTCCCGCTCCCTTGTCCGCTTATATTACCCTCTTTCCACTCATTATAACCTCATTCATCATTTCTATCACCTGGGTCCACATTCCTCTATTGGGTCCACATATGGTTAGCTTGACCCTTCCCCTTGCCCACACTTTGGGTCATGGCTTGGAATGAAGCCTGGAGGTTGATGCATCTAAAGAGAAAGATAAAAGCATATTTGATCACATTTAACAGGAAAATGTACCACAAAATGAAAAACATGTTCAAGACAAACACATTTATCATGTGGCCATCACCCTGGCTCCTACAGGTTCTATGAACCTCCTTCATCATATAGGAACCCATGATTGTCCCAACCCCTAGTGGGCAATGAATCACCCTACCTTAAAAGGGGTATTCACTGATATATCTTATTCATCATGCTCTTACCCCTTGAGCCTTGAGCAGTTAATCAAAGAAAATCATAAAAAGGAAAAAGACATATAAAGAAGGGTGGAAAAATCAAGATCGGGGCACCTTATGTACCACAGTTTCCCCCTCCTATACATTATAATCCCAAGTGTGGTCTTCCCTCTTATTAGCTACTCTTGTACCCCAGCGTGTGTCAACCCAGGGCTACCCCTTCTCATCCTCTATGCCATTCACTTATTTATCACATGCCACCACCTTTTGAAGGATGTACCTTGAATATATTATCCCCTTTATAACTAGAAAACACCTAATAGGATTCTTGGTTGACACCATTTGGAGTTTAGGAGACATTGGTACATCCTGGAACCCATTATGGAAGGGAAGGCCATTATGAAGTACCCACTTGTGGTCCATGATTAGCAAGTTCATTTACTTGATTTCTCTAATGAATTGTTGTATTGGGAGGCTAGGGGATGCATTAGATCTTATGCAGGATTGCAGATGGTCTCCATCTTGGGTTTGGTCTCCCTATATGGGGTCCTAATCCTCCACAGGGCTACATTGTCACATGTAGGGTGTGCGTTGAGAGTCATGGGCTTCCACATCAGTATACAACACTCCATGAATCCTCAAAGCCATTCAGAGGTTGCTCGTGGTTCACTTATTAGACAAGAAAGATGCATCTGATCCATCATGCCCATTTGGCCCTAGATTTGTACAATACACTTGGAAGATGATCCAAGACATTCACGATCATGTGGCATCACCTACAACATCATCTTAGCCCTTGCAGGAAATCTACAAGCATCTTCGATTTGTTTGGAGATCCACGAGGACACTTGTGTGCCCCCACATATCATTTGTAGCACCATAGGCTATTACAAGGGGCCAACCCTCATCCACTACTTTTGAGGGTCCCACTCTTCATTATGGCACCAGTGGACCTTATCAGGCCACCTAGAAGGCACTAGGACATGCATAGATTATTATTTGACCTCTTGAAAGGTTTATTCTTTCATTTTATAAGCTAGTTTCATGGGCTTGTCACCAAAAGTTGGATTATTAGAACAAAGTTTTATTTTTGGGGCTTATGTAGGCTAAGAAGGCTAATTGAAACTCCTCATTAGTGTATAAATACAAGTGAGATGAGTTCATTTTCTCATCATCACTTGGATTGGATCATATCTTTTTGTGAGATTTTCGCTATCTTTTGAGGATGAGACTTTTTTTATGAATGAATGAATTTCAATGTTTGGTTATTTTTCTTTGTCTTGGAGCTTCTACGATTGGGATATCTTGGTGATTGGATATATTCTTCTTACATATAAGTACTATGTTAATTCTATTTTGATTTTATTTTGTTGCATTCGTGATACTGGGATTTTCACTATTCTAAGAATTAAATCTCTAAATAGTGTTGTATCATGCTTGGGCCATGTTTGAATGAATGGATGTTCCTAGATACATTCTTGTCTTGAAAAATCACCAAATATTGTTGAACGAAGTATAAATTACCTTGACTCTACTTCAATTAAGCCCTAATGCTCAACGAAGTTGTCTTTTAGGCCTCCTTGACAAGTGGAAATCAATCCAAACTCTAAATCTTCCATGACTCCGTCTCTCCCAAAGGAAAAAGGAAAAAGCATTGGTTCTCCTCTAGTGATCACTATAAAGATTATTTATTTCATCTTCCCCTCTTTTTCTAGGCTTAGCCTACAGAGGTCACCTAGGGCACCAATTATCACACAATCTAGTCATCCAAATACTTCGATTTTTGGTCCACAACTGCACTAGTGTGTCCTCAAGGAGCCCTCCAAATTTCAGGAGATTCTGACAATGGGATCTTGAGATATCACAAGCCCTAGATCGAAGCCCAATTCTTGCCCTTGGTTTCCCTCAAGCTAGAAACCTCACTGGGATCCTTTCATTTCCTTTCATTGAAAATTCATTCCTTGATCCCTCTCCCCTCCCTAATTAAGTCAAGTATATCATTGGTTGTTAAATCCTATCCTCTTGACCTAACCTCGGGTCCACTTGGTACCGTGTGGTCCCATGCACTATCAAGGTTAATTCTTAAAAGATCACTTGGAACCCAAGTTTCCATAAGAATTCTAGGGCTTAGGGATCTCCTTTTTAAGATACATACTCAAAACCTAACCCTTTAAATTCTCCCAAGCCCTTCCTAGAGAGCCCTCCATCTTGTCTTCTAAGACAATCAAGCCACAATCTTGAGACTCTCTTGTGAATAGGGTTCTAGGATCACCTTTCATCATATATTTGATCTATTCATCTTTGTGATCCTTATCATACCGGGTCCCCTCACATTGGTGAAAGTTTGTAAAGAGTAGGGAGCTTTAGCTGAGGTGACAGTGGGATATTGCTCCATTGTTTCCCTTGACCTAGAAATTGTCACTTTAGGATTCCCCCCTAGGACCCCTACTAGTTTGAGAAATAACAAGTCCAAGCCCTCTAAAGGGTCATATTGGAATTTAGTGTAGATATCCATGGGCCTCCACTTTAGCAGAGAAAAAATAACCACATCATGGGATCGTTCAGTTCCATTAATTGCTTTCTCGTGTTCCATTTATTTTATAATGATAATGCACCTGGACCACCTTGCTCAGCCGACTACAGTCTTGCACCACACACTTGGCAGTTGATACGGGGCCAAGATGAGGATGTGTCTTACCATGGGATACAAAGGGTTGCATCATTGTTTCGTCACTTGTAGATGGGATTCAGGCTTGTTCGATACACTTGGAGACCCATGAGGATATTCTTGTGCCCCCTCGGCCATTTGGGAGCACCACAAGTCATTTGCATGGAGCTCAAGGGGCCACCCCCTCCATCACTATGTTTGAAACCCTTCCATCCATTTTAGCACATGTTGGAATTCACTAGGCCTTCCAACGACCCTCCTAACTATCATTTTATCATTTCGGTCCTCCTAAGAGGCTTATTTTTCATGTTATGGAGTTATTTGTTGGGCTTGTCACCAATTAGGGTGTTATTTTGCACATTAGAGACACTTTTAGGGTTTTTTAGGCTAATTAGATCCATTTAACTATTAGAGGCTCATATAAATACAAGTGAGGCCACATTTATAGCTCATCATCACTTGGATTTGGATCATTGTTTCTTTTGGGATTTTCGCTATAGCTATTAGAGGATGAAATAGATATCTTTGATGCATTTTGATGTTTGGAAATCTTGTCTTTGTCTTAGAGCTTTGATTTTTTGTCTCTCTTGATGATTGGATATATTCACTATACTTGTAAGTGCCTTTTTCATGATCTATTTCTCTATTTTAGGTCACATGTCTAATGTATGAAATTTTCGCTCATGAAGCTGGAATTGTCGCCCTAATGGAAATATGAATTTGTTTTGGTGAGGGTTTTTCATATGTTACATGCTTGGTATAGTGAATGAATGTTCCTAGGGGTATATGATCTTCATAATTACCTTGATAAGTCATCAATTGCAACATCAAGAAGTATAAATTTTTCTAGTGACCTAATTGTTGTCTTTGGGGTTAATCGAAGTTGTTGGGGAACTCCTTGGTTGGGTAAAAGGAACTCTAGCATTGAAATATCATTGAATCCATTCTTGCAATAGACTAAGCATTGGGCTAATCCTTGATGATCAACCAAACAAAAATATTTTCACCTCCCTCCTTTTCTAAGCCCTAACCCTAGTGTCTCTTAGGGCATCACACGAAATATATTGTAGCCATCCAAACTTGATGAAATTTAGTCTAGCGCTGCGATAGTGTGTCCTTGAGAGGTCCTCCAAATTTGAAGTCATTTCGATGGTTGAATCTCAATTTTTTCCAAGCCCTATTTCAAAGGCTATTCTCCTTAGGTCTCACTTTATTAGTGGTTTCCTCAAGGATCATTGCATTAAATATTAAATTCAAGTCATCTCTCTTTGGTCCTTTTCTTCTCCCTCACTTTGTCAAGACCTTTTGTTTGAAGCTTCACTCTAAAATCCTTGACCTAGTTTGGGTCCACTAGGGCTTATTTGCGATTGCATACCGTGCCCACTCCAATTTCACACGGATTTCTTGGAAACCCTATTCTTCTAGGATTCCTTGATCTAGGTATATGTCTCCTTCTAGCCCTTCTTGGAGAGTCATTCATCTTTCTTCTAAAGTAAGTAATACATATAATTAGAGTCTCTCTTGTGAATAGGCTCTTGGAATCACTACCTAGACACCAATAATACATCATTATTAGTGGTTTCGATTATATCAAGACTCTTCCCATTGGTGAAATTCTGTAAAGAGCAAGGAGCTTTAGCTGAGGTGACAGTGGGTTATTGCTCCATTGTTGCTACTTAACCTGGTAGTTGCTCTATAGGAAAACATCCTAAGACCGATTATAATTTGAGTGGTAACATTTTGGTGTTATTTTCGGGGACACGAGGCATGTGTCTTGTTTCCATGCGACATTATTGACACATCATTTTGGAAACTCCATTGGAAGAAAAAAGCCCTGGTTTTTCATTGAGCTTCAAGGTTAATGCTTGCACGGTGAAGCAAGCATCTATAAATGCTCTTAAATTCACCCAAGAAACTCCATTTCAATACTAATATGCAAAATCATGAAAAATGGCTCATTTCCAAGAAGAGAATACCCTTGGTTCTCCATTCGCAAAACTCAATCATCAAGACTTTGAAGAACTGCAAAGGATTGTGGACCAATGTGTTGAATTTTATGAAGAGATGGTGGAGAACATGTATAAATATCTCACACTCATATATTATAGCATACAAAGAATAGAGATTTATAGAGCTACATGTGCCTACGAGAAAGATCCAAATTGTCTCTTTGAGTTTGCTTGCCACACCTGTTTTTTCAATATCTTGATTGATCTTATCAATGAAAAAGATTATACTCAATCACAAAGCCCACTAGAGTGTAATCAATTGGATCACCTTGAAGAAAATTTGATGGGGGGCATTCATGAGAATGAGGAATATATGGAAGGATGGAATGACATTAAGGATCATGATGACTCGTGATCCTATGAAGGACCTTTGGGATGCAAGTTTGGGGATTGGGAATGAGCATGGCATAAATGAAGAACCCATAAAGGTCCAGGAGGATGAGCATGATGAATTAGGGTATCTCATTCAAGAAACGAATCTTGAAGGTATGGATATTGTAGCTTCCCGGGAAGATGACATTTCTGATTTCCTATGTATTAATGAGGGAAAATGGGATGTAGGCAACCATCATTTTGACAGTGACCCTATCTATGATATCGACAAATAAAATGAGGTTGAGGATGGTTTTCCCATTCAAACCAATGAAAGGGAGGATATTTTTTTTCCCATTCATTAACAAGGTTGGTAGAAAGTGGATGGCCCCATTTATGATAACAATGATGACCCCAAAGAGATCCCTACTTTCCCTTGCCCCCTCCAAAATCCCAAAGACATAGCTTCATTATCTGTGAACCTTGCTTCACCCTTTCCCATACCATCATCGATATTAGCGAACCGTTCCCCCTCTTGAGTATGATGTTGAGGAAGAACCACTCATTAGATGCATCCCTTTTTCCCAGTGATACCCTTACGGTTGTGAGCATACAATTGTTTTTCCTTCTCCATATGACCATATATTGAGAAACAGGTTTGGTGTGCCCCGCCATTTCCTCGAACCCTTTTTTGTCATGACCTTGTACCAACCATGAAGCATAATGTTATGAACAATGATCACGATAGAGATTTCTTGAGTTTGGTCATTCATTCTTCCATCATATGCTTATAAGAAAGGCTTTGTACCTCTAGATCAAATTATTTTCCCTCATCTAGGATTCCTTTCTACATCATACAGATTTCGTATTTTCCCACCTCCCACTTGCATCATCCTCCATGTGATTGTGTCTATGTTGGCTTTTGGATCTATTCCATGAGAAATCATATAGCTAGGCATGTTTATATCGATCTAATGATATGTTGATTGCACTGGCTCTATGATTACAATTATTATTTGTTTAAGATAATGTGCATGTTAGGGTAGGATGCATTGCATATTGATTTTTCATATTATAACTAACATCATCTGATATTATCAAACTAGAATAACTGCATTTAGATAAGAATTGCATTTAGAGTAAATTTTATTTCTTGTTGATTTTATGGTATAATACTAAGCATGGGTGATCATAAGAAACCACAAAAACATTTTGCCCTGTGTGCTTGGTCCTTGATATGTGTAGATAACATTTTTGTGGTCCCAAGAGATTGTTGGTATTCTCATGACCTCCCCGTTTGAGTACGTTCGTGCACTCTTCTAAGAGATCATGTCCCAGTTAGAGCTAGAAGTTACCCATCACCCATGGGTAGTATCCATAGGGGAATTTGTTTTCTCCTAGATGGTCCTTAGTTGTCAACCAACAACCCCTTACAACCACCATATAGCTCAATGTGGCACTATCTCTACCACCTGAGCTAGCCATATGTTCCTTCGCCCATTTGTTATGATCGTATGTTTGAAGGTGGGCCTTCCAACCACGAAGGTATGGATTTTCATTGTGTTGTTGGGTGGTTGTGTTTACTTATCATGGAAACTTTTGGGCATGGATTAGTAGAGTGATTTGGCGGAAAGAGTGGACTTGGTTTATACTCTTGTTTTCTCTGTCCAAATTGATGGTTAACCTTGTATCGTAGTCCCGTGGGATCTCCTCTATTGGCCACTAGCTTTAGCAGTGGCACTATATGGGAGACCGTAATTTTGGTTGCATGGTCTCGCTTCCCAACACCATATACATCACTCCCCTCCACTCATTATAACCCCATTTACCATACTCCCTATCTAGGTCCACATTTGTCCATTGGATCCATAAGGAGTTAACCTCCCCCTCCCCTTGTCGACACCTTAGGTTGGGATTGGAACGATGCCCCAGAGGTTGATGCAACTAAAAGAAAAGAAAAATCATAATTTGGTCACTCTCAACAGGAAATGTACTATAAAATGCAAAATATGGTTGAGACATACAAATTTAGCACGTGGGAAAAGATAAACATGAGCTATGCACCTATCATCATAGCCATCACCCTAGTTCCTAGGGCCCCTTACATCATTTGGGAACCCATGATTGTCCCAAACCCTGGTGGATGATGAACTACCCCACCTTAAGGGGGTATTCACTATTATATCCTACATATCGTGCTCTCATCCCCTAGAGCCTGAAGCAGTTACAAAAGAAAATTATACAACAGGAAAAAGGCATATAAAGAAGGGTTTAAAAATAATGGTCGGGGTAATTAATGTACCATGTACACTCATATACCCAAGTGTGCACTTCCCTATTTTAACTACCCTTGTATTGTGGCATGTAGCTTGGAGTATTCCCCTAATGTTCCACTCCATTCCATCATTACATCACATTCCACCTACCATTTGATGGATGTATCATGGACATGTCACTCCCCTTAGGGGCTAAAACCACCTAATAACATCCTTGGTGAACCTTCTTCTTGAACTTGGAGACACTTGTACATTCTAAAGCTCATTATGGAAGGGCATGCCACTATGAAGTGTCCACTTGGTTCCATAATTTCTAAGCTTATTTACTCAATTGCGCTTTATTGTACTAGAAGGTGAGGGGGTGCATTGGATCTTATACAATATTCCAGTGGGTCTTTTCCTTGGGGTTTTCTCTCCCAATACAAGATCCAAGCCCTCTAGAGGGTCATATTGGCATTTGTAGTGTGAGGATAGAGAGCCATGGGCCTCCACTATAGAAAAGAGCAAATAGCCACATCATGGGATGCTTCATTTCCACTCATTTCTTGCTCGTGTTCCATTTATTTGACAATGATGATGCACCTGGACCACCTTGCCTAGTCGGCCACACTCTTGCACTACACACTTGGCAGTTGATTCAAGGGAGGGCTTGAATCATTGTTCCATCCCTTGTATATGGGATACATGCTTGCTCGATCCACTTAGAGACTCACAAGGATGTTTTTGTGCCCCCACAACCACTTGGAAGCACCCCAGGGCATTGCTTGGAGATCAAGGGGTGTTAAAATTGGCAACTAGGGCCAACTTCCACCTTAAGACAACTCATATGGTGGAGATGATTATTGCATTGGATTCCTATTTTCAAGAGGTACAATTTTGATATAAAGATCATCTCATTCTCACATGCAGAAATGGAATTTTGAATTTATTCTTTCGCATGGTCAAATTGTCAAGGTCGGCCTCAGTCAAATGTAGGCTCATGGAGCCCAATGGATGTGTCTCCTCACCCTCAATGAATTGTATAAATAGGAGTGACCCTTCTCTCATTTGGACATCACTCATTTCATCACATCATCTTCTCTCTCCTCTCTTGATTGATTCGTACAACTTGGAGGCTCTCTTCTTTGCACGTGTGGAAGGAAGGCTTATTTCTATACTTGTTTTAGAGGCCGAAAATTTCAAGGATTAGGGCATGTGTTGACCAAAATTGACTTGGAGTATTTGACTAGGATTGACTTCTGTTTTGGGGCCAAAATTTTGATTTTTGCATGCCACATTCTTTGGCATGGATTTTGATGTGATTGGGGACTGTTTGACCGAGTTGACTGTTACGTTGACTTTTTGGTTTGACCACAGAATTATAGTATACTTTGACTGAGTTGACCAAGCAGGTTTTGGATTGACTTTGACTCTCTTGGCAGGCTACATTTTTCTGTTGTTGACTGAACTGGTTGGAGGACATTGTGCGGCAACGTTGACCACCGTTGGATCTCTGGTTAGGGTTGCATTAACTGCTGATTTGACTGTTGAATTGGAAGAATTGTTTTGGGCATGTATTTCTATTATTTGTACTCTCTCTCTCTCTCTCTATTTAACTATTGAAGAATAATAAGAAGATTTGATCAAGGGTTTCCCCACATTGGGGTTTGTCCCTAGCATCCGCCACATCTTGTGTCCTCTTGTCTTGGCTTGTCTTCTGCATATGTCTTTATGTTCTATCTGCATTTACTATCAATGTGTATAAGTTAATGTGATTGTTACTGAAGGTAATTGATAATTTTCATTGGGTTGATAAGGAACATTGAAGTAAATTGTGTTAAGGCATATAACTACCATTGTTATCTAAAATTAACGTGGTGTCAGAGCACAGGTGAAGATAAATCCCAAGCAAGAGTGGATCAAAGCAAACACTAAGGGAATTTGTTGGACAAGGACTTGGAACTAGTCCCAATTATGACTACATCTTTCTTCAAATCCAAGAACAAGCTTAAGGACAAATCCAACTATCATGCATTAAAGATGACTTTGGATTTGAATTTGGAAGAGAATGATGCCATGGACTATGTCAAAAAAGCCTCCTTCAAATGCATTCTTTGTTGCACAAACCAAGTACAAGAAAGGCGAGGTTAAAGCTAAGAAGATTATTGTTGATTCTAATCATAAGCCTTTGGTTGCCTAAATTTCTGATTTGGAAACATCTAAGGAGATGTATGAAAAACTAGTTGGGATATTCAAAGTTAATAATGCAAATTAAGTTCTCTTTCTCAAGAACAAGTTGAAATACATCAAGATGGATAAAGGAGAATCCATCCAATCCTACTTCAAGAGGATTACCGAAATCAAGAATGATATCCTATCTATTGGAGAAGTCATTGGTGATTGGGATCTCTCTCTTACTACACTTGGGGGCCTTACAAGAGATTGGGATGAGTTTAACGCTACCATCCTCAACAATGACAAGATTCCGGAATTTGATGAACTATTGGCCAAATTCACTCAAGAAGAAATAAGGATGATGGAAAGAGACAAACCCTCAAATGGAAAGAATCATACTGCCTTCTCTTCTCATTCTAAGAGAAGGAACAATGTTGGTCCAAGGAATCAAGGACAATGGTTCAGGTCAGGATTCAAATAAGGAAGAAAAGGAGGGTTATTCAATTGTAACAGGTTTGGCCACTTCGCTAGAGATTGTCCTCACAAGAAGCATACTCCAAGAGATGATGACAACAATAAAAACAACTTCAAAGGAAACGAAAATCAAGGAACAACAGGTTCAATAACAAAGGAAAGAGGAATGCTCTTGTTGCTCAAAATGGAAGTGGTTATCCTCCCAAGAAGTTGAGAAACTCTAGGTATGATGAAGTTAATGTTGTAAATCAAAAATAATTTTATTTTATTTATTCCCTCTCCACCGCCTCTCCTCCGGATACATTGGACTATTGGTTTATTGATAGTGGTGCCTGAAGGCACTTTACTGGGTACAAAGAATCCCTCTCTAACTTGGTTGAAAAGAAGATGAATATGGAGATTATACATGGGGATAATGCCACTTATCCCATAAAAGGAATTGGGATTAAATCAAGGTCAAACTCTTGTTTGCAAGAAGTGTTATATGTATCCGATCTGAAAAGGAACTCGGTTTCTATTTCGCGATGGAAGACAAAGGTTTTAAAGTCACATTCATTAATGGGAAGGTTAGTGTTTAGCAAAGGAACCCAAGAGATGCATCCACTCTTGGATTCAGGTTTGAAGGTCTCTATCAGGTTGGAGGAAGTTTGTTGGGAGCTATGACTTTTGATACTTCTCTTCAATCCGAATTATGGCACCAGAGATTTTCTCACCTTCATTTCGAAGCCTTACCCGATGTAAGGAAGATGGTCACAAGGATGCCCGAATTAAATTAAATCATGAAGGTGTTTGTCAGGGATGTGAAGCTGGAAAACATACAAGGGGACCATTCCCCTCAAGTGAGACTCAAACCACCGATATTATTCAATTGGTCCATTCTGATCTATCGAGTATGTTTCCCGTGACATCTTTGGGTGTATATTTGTATTATGATATTTTTGTGGATGACTTCTCTCACAAAACATGGATTTATTTCTTAAAGAAGAAGGATGAAGTATTCAAATGGTTATGCTCCTTCAAAGTCTTGGTCGAGAATCAAACATGGAAAAAGATCAAAATATTGAGGACTGATAATGGGACTGAATATGAGTCAAATGAATTCAAAGACTATTGTAGAGAAGTTGCCATTAAGAGGGAGACTACTACCACATATACTCCTGAAAAAAATGGTGTTGATGAAAGGAAGAATCGTACTATCATAGAAGCCATATTTGTTATGTTTCATGATCAAATTCTTCTGAATTTCTTATAGGGAGAACCTGCCAACACCACTGTGTATGTCCAAAATGAATGCCCAGATCAATATTTGGACATCAGACACCCGAAGAAGTATTGACCAATAAGAAACCTAAAATTTCTCATTTTAGAATTTTTGGTTGACCCATATATTTTTGTGGCGAAAGAGAAAAGAAACAAACTAGATGCATCTGGGAAGAAAGGAATGTTTGTGGGCTACAGTGAGACTACAAAGGCATATAGAATCTATGTGCCTAGTCAAAGGGAAGTGGAATTAATTCATGATGTCACTTTAGATGAATATTTTGTTCTTAGAAATATCTGAGATCCTCCTATACCTAGGGAGGACAATGATGATGTTGATGCAAAAAAGCAGGATGAACTGATGCCTGATGTTGAAGGTCTAATTGATCTGATTGATGCACCTCCTAGTGAGCCCTCTACTTCAAGGAAAATGCCTTTGTGGCTCAAAGATACTCTTGAAGATGCTGAGAAACATATTTCACCAAGGGGGACATTTCGTGAAAGCAAGAAGTCGAATAGGTACCAAGGGTACTTAGTTGCCATGAGTACCATTGTACAATCTAAGCCTTGTACATTCGAAGAAGTCGTGAAGCAATAGGTTTGTAAGGATGCGATGAATGAGGAGTATGAGTCGATCATGAAGAATGATGTCTAGGATGTGGTTCCTAGACCCAAGGACAAGTCAATGGTCACTTCTAAATGGCTCTACAAGATCAAACATGGAGTTGGTGGGAGAGATGAGAAATTCAAGGCAAAATTTGTAGCTTGAGGCTTCTCTCAAAAGGAAGGAGTAGACTATGATGAGATACTTGCACCGGTTGCCCGATATACCACCATCCATTCAATTATAGCCCTTACCGCCTCGCAAGGATGGAACCTATACCAGATGGATGTCAAAATTGTCTTCTTGCATGGTTTGCTTAAGGAGGAAGTGTATGTGGAACAACTCGAGGGGTTTGAGGTTCAAGATCGTGAGACACATGTATGCAGGTTGAAGAAATCCCTCTATGGGTTGAAGCAAGCCCCTAGGGCTTCGTATGAGAGGATCGATAACTATCTTATGAAGTTGGGATTTACAAGAAACGATGTTGAACCTATACTTCAAGGTTGAAAAGGACATACCTCTCATTTTGATAGTTTATGTGGATGATCTCTTTCTAACAAGTGATGACCCTCTCATTCATCAATGCAAGAGGGATGTGGATTCCGAGTTCGAGATGAAGGACCTAGGACTGATGCTTTATTTCCTAGGGTTGGAGGTTTGGAAAAAGTTAGGTGAGATTTTCCTTTCTCAAGGAAAATATATTATGAAGCTACTTGAGAGATGTGGGATGGTGAACTACAAGTCCATGACTACTCCTATGGAACTCAAATTTAAGAAGCTATGTGGAAGTTTTGTTGGGCGCGATTGGTGAACCCTACCAAGTATCGTCAACTTATGGGGGCCCTGATGTTTTTGGTCAACTCTCGTCTTGAGATATGATTCGTTGTGAACACAGTGAGTCAATATATGGTCAAGCCTCATCACATTCATTGGATTGCTGCTAAGAATCTCTTGAGATATATCCGAGGCACAATCCACTATGGACTGAGATACATTGCCGGGAATTTGAGGCTACATGGATATACAGATGTTGACTGGGTTGGTAGTGTGGTGGATTCTAAGAGAATGCCTGGTTGTTGATTCTCTTTAGGGTTTGTTTCTATATCTTAGATGAGAAGGAAGCAGAAATCGGTTGCACTAAGCATCGTTGAGGCCGAATACATTACTACGAGTGTGGCATGTTTTGAAGCAGTTTGGTTGAGGAAGCTCTTCAGTGAGCACATGCTAGATACCATTGTTCTCTTCTGCGACAACCAGAGTGAGATTCGTCTATCGGAGAATCTTGTGTTCCACAACTACTCCAAGAAAATTGATATCAATTACCACTTTATCTAGGATATGGTACAACGGGGAGTAGTTAGGCTCCAACACATAAGGACAAATGAGCAAGTTGCAGACATTCTCACGAAGCCATTGGGGAAAGTCAAATTCTTAACCTTCCGAGAGGGACCTGGATTCGTTGAGTGAACCTCCTATGAGGGTCCTGTATGAGTTGGACACGGCTCTGGGAGCTCATGTGGGCTTGGGGTACTTCTTGGATCTAGCTATGAGAGACCATAGGGTGCGTTTTTCACCTTCCCCTAGTGGTGCACTCGATACAGCGTGAGTGGTTCACCTTCCCCTTTGATACCCCATTATGGTTAACATGTGTGTAGGGTGAGTAGTTCACCTTCCCCTACCTGGACATATGCATGTAGGGTGAGTGGTTCACCTTCCCCTATGATTGACATATGCATAAGGTGAGTGGTTCACCTTCCCTTATGATTGACATATGCATAAGATGAGTGGTTCACCTTCTCTTATGGCATATGAGCAGGATGAGTGGTTCACCTTCTCCTGTTGATGCCTCGGCACACATCCTACCCATAGAGTCTGGGAATCATGGGAAGTACCTCTCAGTTGACCAATGAGTTGGGAAAATATGGTTAGGGACCATAGCACTACCGATGGACACATCGTGTACCACCATACTCCCTATGACTAGGATGCATGGTGTTCAACAACTTGATATGGGATCCAGGTTTGACTTTTGTCAGTGGAGAGTGGTATGATCTTATGACTCACTCTCAATTACTCCTTCTTCATTATTACTTCATGGTTCAACAGAGAAAATCAGCACAATGATGGAAGGATGGTTCAGGATGACAGGTTGGCATGATGATGTCAGATGGGTTGGCAGGTGGAATTCTCCCTAGTTAAGAGGGAGTGTTAAAATTGGAAAATACAGCCAGCTTCCACCTTAGGACAACTCATATGGTGAAGACGATTATTGCATTGGATTCCTCTTTTCAATAGGTACAATTTTGATATAAAGTTCATCTCATTTTGACAAGCAGAAATGGAATTTGAATTTATTCTTTCGTACGGTCAAATTGTGAAGGTCGGCCTCAGTCAAATGTATGTTCATGAAGCCTAATGGATGTGTCTCCTCACCCTCAACGAATTGTGTAAATAGGAGTGACCTTCTCTCATTTGGACACCACTCATCTCATCACATCATCTTCTCTCTCCCCTCTTGATTGGTTTGTACAACTTGGAGGCTCACTTCTTCGCATGTGTGGAAGGAAGGCATATTTCTAGACTGGATTTGGAGACCGAAAATTTCAGGGATTAGGGCATGCGTTGACTATCATTGACTTGGAGTATTTGACCAGCATTGACTTATGTTTTGGGGGAAAAATTTCAATTTCTGTAGGCCACATTCTTTGGCACATATTTTGAGGTGATTGGGGATTCTTTGACCGAGTTGCCTAATGTGTTGACCTTTGGTTTGACCACAGAATTACAACAAGCTTTGACTGGGTTGACCAAGCAGGTTTTGAGTTGACTTTGACTCCCTTTGAAAGTCATATTCTTCTATTATTGACTTAGCTGGTTGGAGGAATTTGTGGGGCAGCTTTGACCACTGTTGACTTTATAGTTAGGGTTGCATTAACTGCTGATTTGGCATAACTAATATGGGCATATATTTCTGATATTTGTACTCTCTCTCTCTCTCTGTGTTGAACTATTAAAGAATAATAAGAAGATTTGATCATAGGGTTTCCCCACATTGGAGTTTGTCCCTGGCATCTGCCACATCTTGTGTCCTATTGTCTTGGCTTATCTTTTGCATATGTTTTTATGTTCTATCTGAATTTACTATCAATGTGTAGAACTTAATATGATTACTACTGAAGATAATTGATAATATTCATTGGGATGATAAGTAACATTGAAGTAAATTGTGCTAAAGCATAGAACATACCATTCTTATCTAAAATTAACAAGGGGTCACCCCCTTCATCACTATTTTTGGAGCCCTTCCCTCCATTTTGGCACATTTTGGACTTCACTAGACCTTCCAATGATCCTCCTGGCAATTGTATTATCATTTCGGCCCTCCTAAAAGGCTTATTTTTCACGTTATGGAGCTATTTGGTGGGCTTGTCACTAATTAGGGTGTTATTTTTCACATTAGAGACACTTTTAGGGGTTTGTTAGGCTAATTAGACCCATTGAACTATTAGAGGCTCATATAAATACAAATGAGGCCTCATTTGTAACTCAGCATCACTTGGATTTGGATCATTGTTTATCTTGGATTTTCGCTATAATTATTAGAGGACGAATTGGATATCTTTGATGCATTTTTATGTTTGGAAATCTTGTCTTGGTCTTTGAGCTTCATGTTTTTTCTCCCCTAATTATTGGATATATTTTCTATACTTGTAAATGCCTTTTTCATTATCTATTTCTCTATTTTATGTCACATGTATAATGTATGAAATTTTCGCTCATGAAGTTGGAATTGCTACCCTAATGGAAATGTGAATTTGTTTTTGCGAGTATTTTCATATGTTACATGCTTGGTATAGTGAATGAATGTTCCTAAGCGTATATGATCTTCATAATTACCTTGATAAGTCATTAACTGCAACGTCAAGAAGTATTAATTTTCCTAGTGACTTAATTGTTGCCTTTAAGGCAAAGCAAAGTTGTTGGGGAACTCCTTGGTTGGGTAACAGTAACTCTAAACATTGAAATCTCATTGAATCCATTCCCCCAACAGACTAGGTATTGTTCTAATCCTTGATGATCACCTAAACGGAAATCTTTTCACCTCCCTCCTTTTATAAGCCCTAACCCTAGTGGCTCCTAGGGAATCACACAAAATAACTTGTAGCCATATAAACTTGATGAAATTTGATATAGAGCTGCGTTGGTGTGTCCTTGAGAGGTCCTCCAAATTTGAATTCATTCTGACAGTTGAATCTCGAGTTTTGCTAAGCCCTAGTTCAAAGGCCATTCTCCTTAAGTCTCACTTATTAGTGGCTTCCTCAAGGCTAATCGCATTAAATATTAAATTCAAATCGTCTCTCTTTGATCCTTTTCTTCTCCTTCACTTGGTCAAGACCCTTTGTTTGAAGCTTCAATCTGAAATCCTTGACCTCGTTTGGGTCCAGTAGGGCTTCCTTATGGTCCCACACCTTGTCACTCCAATTTCACAAGGATTGCTTGCAAACCCTATGTTAGAAAATTATATATTACATAGAAATGGAACACATAAAATATATTGCATAAATATAAACACATAAAACAAGAGAGACACAAGTATACGTGGTTCAACCAATTTGGGCTACGTCCACGGAGAAACAACGAGTCCTTCCTTTTATATTATCCAGCAAAATGAATAGATACAACCTACAAAAGATCCGTTGTAATTCCCTCTTCTCTCCCACACAATATCCTATCTCTTTCTCGCTCAGAATATAGATCTACATAGCCGCAATACAATTCCCTCATATATAGCAAGGGGTTGCCTTTTAGGGCAAAAAACCATAAATTAAACATAACTTCTACTGCCAGAGCTCCACCTAATGAATGACTCAGATTAACTATGAAATTACAACATTTTACAAGGCAATTTTACATATATTTTTAGCTTTCGGGGCACCCCTGGCGGTGCACATTTACGGGCGGCGTTGCCACCACATTACGAACTGGGGTCCAATGAGGCGATACCTCCACACCCAACACCCTATTCTTCTAAGATTCCTTGGTCTAGGGGATTTCACATCAAGAAATAATCCTCAACCCTAGGTCTAGGTCTCCTTCTAACCCTTCTTGGAGATCCATTCATCTTGCTTCTAAAGCAAGCAATCCATATCATTAGAGTCTCTCCTTTGAATAGGCTTTTGGAATAGCTATCTACACACCATTGATACATCATTTTTAGTGGTTTGCATTATATCAGAACTCCTCCCATCGATGAAAGTCTATAAATAGAAGGGAGCTTTAGCTGAGGTAACAATGGGTTATTGCTTCGTTATTGCCACTTTACCTAGTAGTTTCTCTATAGGAACCCCTCCTAGGACCCCTGCTAGTTTGAGTTGTAACAAGGTCGACTTGAAATTTTTTGGAGGCAAATTAGATTCAAAATTCATGTTTTAAATTTCTTTATTTTATTTCCTTTTAGGGCCAACTTGGAGTAGTTGGGAATACCGATCGCAACTACCCAAAAATCAACAAGGGAGGGCCCACCCACAAACGCTCTAGAGACCATCTTGTACTTAATTTGTATTTCATTTCCATGCTTATTTCCTAAACTATTCATGGTTTCTTTGATGTTACAATTAATTCTAGTGAATAGTGCATTTTGATGTTTCCTGTAGGAACTTAGGGATTTGATGCTTTTTAGTTGTTACCAATAGTTGCGTGTGCTAAAAGAAACTTCCTTTATCTATTTTTGTCTTCCTTTCATCAAATTTTTTAACTTAGTTTAATTATGGGAGTTTCATATAGGACTACAAGTTTTCTTGCAGAATTAAAAAGTTTCATGCATAACATATATGATATCTTTAGTTTTGCATTATTTCTCATGGTTTTGTATTGCTCATCTAAAGAATACGTTGAATAATCATCTTACACATGATCTAGTGAATGAGGGGAGGTTGAGAAGAAGACTATTACATCTACAAGATTAGATTGTGGGACTACATATTTCTTTGTTATTGTTTTCTATGTGAATTAATTTGTTTTTCTATAAAAGTAGAGTAGGGTTTATTTCCTAGTAAGTATAGTATAGTTCCTTTCACTGCAAAGTAGCATGGTCTTCATTTCTTGCAACTTTACTTTTTGTACTTTGTTTCCTATAATTTTATTCCATGTACATTACTTCCTACACTTTGTTTCCTGCAACCTTATTTCATGTATTCTTGTCTCCTGCAAAAGCCAAGTTGAGTTATTGTTGATCTACATGACCACCCCTTCCACTTGAACAGAAAAAACAATTGCTTTCATAGACTAGTATGCATTGGGAAGTAAAGAAGAATTGTGACTTACATATGCAGTGTATGATACCACTTAAGTTTTTATGAACCCTGGGTTGACATATTAAAGTTGAGACCTCTAGGACTACAACATTGAATCTAGAATATTGGGTGCCATCAATGACTCTAACTTTGCTACTATTTATCAAACACTAAGTGCAGGAAAACAAATTCCAAACTTCCACTTCTAGGACACACTCTCGTGCTATATAGGCCATCTTTGTGTTCCTTCAAGCAAGTGTGCAAAACTAATTTGGGAGGCACATTATATTTGAGTGCCAAGGCACTTTGGTGTGGAGAAGACAATAGCCATACTTTAGAAGTATTTTTCACTAGCTAAAATTTCAACATGATGCCAGGCGGTATATCACATCATGCACTACCTATGTCATCACTAAATTGGTCATCGAGAAAGAAGGGTTGTACACTCCTCTAGCTACCCAAACAAACCCTGAGAGTAAATCTCCATGGAATAAATGTCATGCTCACCCTCCACTAAACATGGTCACAATTGTCTTTATGGTTCTTGATTGCTTCTCTAAAATGGCCATTTTAGCGCTATGTAAATAGAACCTCAACTCTTCTTTTATCATGTTTGGCTTCATTTTAATCTACCATGGACCATCATTTCAAATATGGATAGTAGGTTCCTCAATACCTTGTGTTCCAACGCATGGTCTCTAGTGGACACTAAGTTATTGATTTCCTTTCACCGCCAAGCAAATGGACAAATAGATGTGGTCAATATGATGATTGGGCATATCATGTGCGTGTACAATTCCAAGCATTTGCATACATGGGATAAGGACCTTCCATTGGTTCAACATAGGTACAACAAAGCTCTCCATGCCTCTAGTGGCCATAGCCCTTTTCAAGCATGCTTGAGGCTCTAGTTTTTTGCTCCAATTTTTGTACCTCTATCTATTGCATATTCACCAATAGAGTCCTCCTATGCTTGGTAAAAGGCAAATAGAGCAATCAAATTTGTTGAATAGATCCAACACCTCCAAAAGCCATTGCATAATATCTTACAAAAGGCCAAAGCTAAGCACAAGCAATGGCATCACTAGCATCATGTTCCACAAAAGTTTCAGGTTGGTGATAAGGTGGTTGCATCTACAAAAAGAGCACCTCACAAGGAGCTCAAACCACATCGATATGGCCCTTCCACCATCACAAAGGCTATGGGTGAAACTTTTTTCAAATTAAGTATTCCTCCTTTCCTTGGCTTGCACCTGATATTTAATATGTAACTACTCTGTAACACACATTTATTATTATTATTATTATTTTGGTTGATCGTCCCTGACCTAACAATGTGCTAACCTATAAATACGGCCTAGGAAATATTTAGTTTTGACTCAGTCGCTAGATCTTTGATGGAGGTTTCTACATGTTGATTACTGTATTGAGTCAGCGCAAGAGGGATATCAGGAGGGAATGTACTCTACAGTTGTCATTTCATTACATATGAGTATTATCCCTATATATATCCTCTTTTATGCCTTAAGGGAAGGCCACTCTACTTGCTTATGCAAGTATTCACCCAAAGAAATCAAATCCAATGAAATATGAAGGATTATTGGTCATTGTCTTAAAGTGACTGATGCTTCTCGTGTGATACAACTTGATCCATAACTTTAAATGGATAACCAACACTTCCAACAAAAATAAGAATGTGGTATGCTTCATTATCCCTTAAGTACATAGTTTAGTTTCTAAAGAACGTGAACCACATTCGAGGAGTTGCCTCACCATCTGAGACACTCAGACTACATATGTTATCATATGGGGACAAAGTAATAACCTAGGAGATTGATTGTAGTAGGTTATTTTTTATTTCAATTCCTCATTTAGAAAATACATTACATGGTACTAGTTGCATTTAATTTTCATTACTAGCCATCGCCCCAAGGATGATTTCAATATTCCCAACTGATGCACCAAGGCATCCAAACTCCTCCAAGGGTGAGGCATATATTTTCAAACCAAACCCCAACACACGAACCAACAATTCTTGATGTGATCTTGAATGACACATGGTCTCCACTTAGAGAAGCCTCATTGAAGTAATTCTCCTACTTGAATATGTTATTTTTAGCATTTATCTTATGCATGATAGCAATGAGATGCTATTATCCCTGTATTATGTAGTCAACTTGGTGGGGACACATGTGACTTCACGTGACTTAACCCGGTGTGGGTTCTAACTTAACCTGACCCCTTTTAACCTGGATTCTGGACGCACGCTTCAAGTTTATATCTACTGGAAATTGGGGTTTAGGGTTTTACTGTGGTTCATTGTGATGTGGTCACGATAGAGGAGAGAGGCTGCATGTGTGGCTCATTTCATGTTCTGTGGTTCTGTTGGAACCTGCTCTATTCGTATTCTATGCTATGGTTCTGTCGAGCATGCTCGGCTCGTCTGTGGTGCTGTGGTGTGAGGCTTCACTTGCCTATTATCTTTGTTGTTCGCTCGGCTTTGCTGTCTGTTATATACTCTTTACTGGTACTTTTCTCTGTTCTCAGGCGTTCTTGCTGTGAGGTTTATTCTCTGGTTCGTTTGCTAGTTAAGTAGGCTTGTAGTTGATTTTCCTTTCTCTGTGCTCTTGTAACTATTCAGTAACTGTTTGCCTTGACTAATTCTTCAGGGTCTTATAGCTCTGCTCCAGGAATGCTCCAGTTCTTTTCCAAGGTAATTTGTTGTTTCAATTTCAATTTCTGCTTACTTTGTAGATTTTTCTAACCCTCTGGCTCCTTGTGAGCAGATGGGTTCTTCTCATTCTGGTTCGTTGTGGCTCTGGCGGAGTTCTCCTTCAGGTATTTGCTCTTTGAAAACTTGCTTTCCTACCGTTGCATTGTATCTTGGTATTTCTCTGCAACTTTTAAATGATCTTGTTCTGATTGTTATTTGTGGCAGGTGCGAATGGAGGCTTCGCTCAGTTGTCTCCTAGTCTCGGCTTCTTATGACAGGGTAGGGTCTTTCCCTTTTCAGTTTCTGGAGAAATGAATGGAACCCTTGTTCAGTTTCATATTAAGTGTTTGAGTTTTAAAACCCCTAGTAGGGTTTGGCCAATGTATTCTACTTGTGGTTGTTGGCCCTTATCGAGTTCTGTTATTTCTCTTTCAGCTCACTGTAGTTAACCCGAGATGGGTTTTGTTCTTACTTCCTCGTTTACTATTGGTGACCCGAGATGGGTTTTGTGGTTGTGTCCTCCGTTCGCTGTTTGGAAAGCCTCGGTGGCTCTGTCGAATTGTATAAATATTTTTACAAACCCTGAGAGGGTTCTGTTGTAATTTATTCTGCTTGTAGTTTGAATACAATGACTCTGGAAAACAATTCGAAGTTCTATAAAATTTTGAAATGAAATTTGTTTATTTTATGTACCTGGACTGTGTATGTCACTAGAATGTTGTTCTTTTGATGGCAAAAAGGCTCGCTTCTGATTTGGTTGGAAATTACAGTCAATATGCTTATGCTTTGTGTGTTGTCCTCTGTCTGGAACGAACTCAGAAAAATGGAAATTTGAAAAGAAACATTGCAGTAGATATAAATGAATTATTCAGTTTTATTAATGTATTCAGATGTTTGTATTTGCTTCACACAGCACACACGCCTACTGTCTTCTCTCCTCTTCTCTCACTCTCCTCCCCTTCCCTTCTGTTCTAGAAATGATTACGAATAAATCCATTTATGTTTCAGTTACATATGGTTATTTTCTGGAATTGTATTTCAAGTTCCCTAACTCATTTTATTTCCTTAACTATTTCTAACTTAATTTAACTAATCTTAATGACGACATGCTTTGGTTATTCCAACCCTACCTACCATTGAAATTTAAAATAAAAATTAACAACAATTAAATTCACCCTTTCCCTGTCCAGCAGGGAAACAAAACACTTCCAGTTGTTGCCTAGTCACTGGATGCTCCTGCATCAAGCTCCCGGGGAAATTTTGTTTCATGGCTCCTATCCATGAGTTCCTCAATAGAGTACCCGGCTTGCTGGATCTGAGTAGCATCCAACCAGGAACTGTCCTCAATAGGATGGTCCTTCCATTTGACCAGATACTGCAAATATTCTTTCTTTCGCGTCTTCTTGGTCACCTGTGTATCCAATATCATTTCCATCTCTAAAGGCTTTGCTGGGGGCATCTGTCGAATCCATTTTTCCTCCTCTTCCTGGGTAGTCCGTGTTCGTCTCTCCGAACTGTCACTGTCATTCGAAGCAACATAAGGATATAAATCAGCGACATTAAATATAGGTGAGATTCCTATATCTAGAGGTAACTGCAATTCGTAAGAATTTGCAGAAAACTTCTAAAGGATTCTGCAAGGGCCAATTTTCCTCATTTTCAATTTATTATAGGTGCCCCTAGGAAATATTTCTTTGCGTAAATGTGCCAAAACCATATCTCCTACTTCATATTGTACTTCCCGTCGCTTTAAATCTGCTTTCTGTTTATACCTTTGGCTATTGTCCTGTAATTTCAGTTTGATCTGTTCATGCAGATCGCTGATTGTTGTTGCGAAATCTTCACCATCAGCACTCCTGCGTTCCAATTGTCCCAAATCCCGTAGCTCATGGATGCCCCTTGGATGCATTCCATATAAGATTTGGAAAGGGATTTTTCCTGTGCTTCTATTGGGTGAATCATTGTAAGAAAATTCCGCTTGAGCAAGCACGCGATCCCATTGTCGAGAATTTTCACCAACTAAACTTCTTAGTAAATTTCCCAGACTTCTGTTCACAACTTCCGTTTGTCCATCCGTCTGCGGGTGATAAGCTGAACTGAAGTTTAATTTGGTATCCAACTTTTTCCACAGGGTTCGCCAGAAATGTCTTGTAAACTTCACGTCTCTGTCTGAGATAATCGATCTTGGCAAACCATGTAATCGAACTATTTCAGAGAAGAACAAGTGTGCTACGTGAGTGGCATCACTTGTTTTCCTGCATGGAATAAAATGTGCCATTTTCGTGAAACGATCCACCACCACCATGATGGAATCAAATCCTTTCTGAGTTCTTGGCAAACCTAAGACAAAGTCCAAGCTGACAGAGTCCCATGGTCTGCTAGGAATGGGCAAGGGTGTATACAACCCTGTGTTTTGACTACTTCCTTTAGCATGTTGACACACTTTACACCTGCTTACAAACCTCTGTACATCCCTTTTCATTTTTGGCCAATAATAAAAGTGACTCAATTGATCTAGAGTCTTATTTATGCCAAAGTGTCCAGCCATGCCTCCACTGTGTTTTTCCTGGATTAAGTTCTCCCTCATTGAACTTTCCGGAACACACAACTGTCCTCCCTTGAACAGTAACCCCTCCTGTATATTATAGTCCAGCCAAGGACTGATATCTCTCAACAGTGGATTCTGGCAAGCTTCAAAAGCTTCCTTGAAATCTGTATCTGTCTCGTACAAGTCTTTCAGATGCTCAAACCCAAGTACTTGTATTGTGCTTTCTTGCATTATTAAACTCCTTCTGCTCAACGCATCTGCCACTTTGTTGGCCCGTCCTTTAACATGTTTTAAAACAAATGTAAAACTTTGCAAGTACTCCACCCATTTCGCATGCTTATGATTCAATTTGTGTTGTTGCATAATATACTGCAACGTTGAATTGTCTGAAAACAAAACAAACTCCTTGGCCAACAAATAATGTCTCCAATGCTTTAAAGCTTGGATGACTGCATAAAATTCCTTATCATAAGATGTATATTTTTGTTTGCTTTCATTCAATTTCTCACTGAAATAAGCTATGGTTTATCCTCCTGGCTGAGTACTGCTCCGATGGCTACTCCACTAGCATCACATCGAACTTGAAAAAGTTTACTGAAATCTGGTAGCCTTAAGACTAGTTTTTCTGTAATCTTCCTTTTCAACAATTGAAAACTATTCTCTGCCGCTTCTGTCCAACAGAAAGGCTGATTGGCCTTCTTCAAAGTTTCCACCATAGGTGAGCAAATTCCACTAAAGTTTTTAATAAATTTCCTGTAAAAACTTGCTAATCCATGAAAACTCCTGACTTCAAACAAATTTTTAGGAGATGGCCAGCTAACTATGGCTGCAACCTTCTCCGGATCCATTTTCAATTCATTTTCAGAAATTACAAATCCTAAGTATATCAACTCTCTTTTGAAAAAAGTACATTTCTTAAGATTTATCAGCAACTTGTTTTGTTGTAATCTTTCCATCACATACCTGACATGTCGCAGATGTTCCTCCTTAGTCTTGCTGAAAATTAGTATATCATCTAGATACACAATCACGAACTTGCCAATAAATTCCTTCAACACCTCGTTCATCAGACGCATGAACATACTAGGAGCATTGCTTAAACCAAATGGCATAACCAGTCATTCATACAGGCCTTCGTTAGTTTTGAAAGTTGTTTTCCATTCATCTCCTTCTCGTATTCTGATTTGATGGTAGCCACTTTTTAAATCTATTTTTGAGAAGTATGTTGCCCCACTCAGGCAATCCATCATATCGTCCATCCTAGGTAAAGGAAACATGTACCGGATAGTGATTTTATTTATAGCCCGAGAATATGTACACATTCGCCATTCTCCTCCTTTCTTAGGAGCCAAAACAGTTGGAACAGCACATGGGCTTAGACTTTCCCGAATTAATCCCTTATCCAACAATTCCTGTACTTGCTTTCTAATTTCTTCATTGTCCTTAGGACTCATTCTGTAAGTAGCTTTATTCGGAAAACTAGCCCCTGGAATAAAATCGATATGGTGACTGATGCTCCGTTTTGGTGGCAGTTTGTCTGGTAGATCATCTACCACAATGTCATTAAATTCTTGCAACATGTCTTGTATCTCTACAGGTAAATCAGCAATCTCTGTATGTAATACTATTGTCTTCGCCCTTCGCACCACTGCATAGCCTATATCACTGTCTTCAATCTGCTGTAGGAACTCTTTTCCTCCCATCAGTAGTGCCTTCACTCCACTAGTCTCTGCTGCATTTTCTTCCTTCATAGGAACTAAGGTATGTTTTACTCCATCTTTCACAAATTTATAACAATTCTTTTCTCCATCATGAACAACTTTCCGATCATATCAATAGGATATGGCACACATCCATAGGCATGATATCGCAAATTACTTTGTCTTTGTACCTACCAATATGAAATTCCACTTCACACTACTCATCAACCAGCAGCTGGTGTCCTTTCTGCAACCAAGACACTTTATATGGTGTTGGGTGCTTCAACCTTTTTAACCCCAATTTCTCCACCATTTCTGTAGCTACTAAGTTATCAGTGCTTCCGCTATCTATAATCAGCTTACAGCATTTTCCATGGGACTTGCACACAGTTCGGAATAATGCTTTCCTCTGTGTTGAATCAGCTTCCTCCTTAGCTGGTTTCAACAAGACCTTGTTCAGTACCAAGGCTTCACCTGTCTCAACCACATTTTCCACCTCTTGTGGCGGTGCTTCTCCTTCTTCTAGTTGAGCAACATATGCTCCCCGTTGTCCAGTCTGTTCACCTTCAAGACATTCAAAGGATCTGTGCCCCCATCTGTGACACTTGTAACACTGGTAGGCATTACCTCTACCTCTGCCATTACCTCTACCACGCTGGTATGGCCTTCCCCCTCTCGTGTTACCTTCTCTTTCCGACTGTCCTGAGGTCTTCGAGCTACTGCCCTCTTCATGACTACTGGTAGTTCTTCCTCTACCGAAAGATTGTCCTCTTCCTCTATTGGAACCACGTCCCCTTCTTGCATTTTGTTTTCTGGTAATTTTCTCTTCTGCTTTCAAAGCATTCTGATATGCTTCCTCCACAGTTCTAGGAGATAGAATACCAATCTCATCTAAAATTTCCATCCTCAAACCATTCACGAATCTTGTTGTTTTCTCAGGAGTATCTTCCACGTATCCAGCTCTCAGATTTACTTTATAAAATTCCTCTGTATACTCCCTCACAGTCATCGTTCTTTGCCTTAGATTCTGGACCTGTCTATAAAGAGTAATTTGATAATCTTTAGGTAAAAACTTATTCTTCATTTTCACGATCATTCTATCCCATTTCTTAATCAAAGGCTTGTTCAATCTTCTCCTCTTTGTTTGCACACTGTCCCACCACAGTGCTGCATGTCCTTTCAATCTAGTAACAACAAACCTAATCCTTTTATCCTTACTAATCTCCTCATATTCAAAATATTTGTCCATCACACTTATCCAATCTAATAATGCTTCGACAAACAGACTCCCATCGTAATTAGGAAGTTCGGGCTTAGGCTTGTTGCTAACCATCAGGACTACTTTTAACATTTTGAGTTCTATTCCATCTTCATCTGATCCATTTGTCGTAGCCACATTCTCTTCTTCACTGTCGTCACCACCCTCAGGATCTCTTCGTCTTCCTGCTTCTACTGCTGCTAATCGTGCTGACAAGGTTCTAATTTCTTCTCGTAGCTCATCATCTGTTGCTATTCTTCTACCTCAACCTCTCCTTCCTACCTCCATTTTCACTGAAGAATAGAACTAGCTTTGATACCAAAAATTGGTGGGGACACACGTGGCTTAACCCGGTGTGGGTTCTAACTTAACCTGACCTCGTTTAACCTAGATTCTGGGCACGCACTTCAAGGTTGTATCCGCTGGAAATTGGGGTTTAGGGTTTTATTGTGGTTCATTGTGATGCGACAGCGATGGAGGAGAGAGGTTGCATGTGTGGCTCATTTCTTGTTCCATGTTTCTATTGGAACCTGCTCTATTTGTATTCTATGCTATGGTTCTATCAGGCGTTCTCAGCTCGTCTGCGGTGCTGTGGTGTGAGGCTTCACTTACCTATTATCTTTGATGTTCGCTCGGCTTTGCTGTTTTTTATATGCTCTTTACTGGTACTTTGCTCTGTTCTCAGGCGTTCTTGTTGTGAGGTTTATTCTCTGGTCAGTTTGTTGGTTAATTATGCCTGTAGTTGATTTTCCTTTCTCTATGCTCTTGTAACTATTCAGTAACTGTTTTCCTTGACTAATTCTTCAGGGTCTTATAGCTCTGCTCCAGGAATGCTCTCGTTCTTTTCCAAGGTAATTTGTTGTTTCAATTTCAATTTCCACTTACTTTGTAGATTTTTCTAACCCTCTGGCTCCTTGTGAGCAAATGGGTTCTTCTCATTCTGGTTCATTGTGGCTCTGGCGGAGTTCTCCTTCAGGTATTTTCTCTTTGCAAACTTGCTTTCCTTCTGTTGTGTTGTATCTTTGTATTTCTCTGCAACTTTTAAGTGATCCTGTTCTGATTGCTATTTGTGGCAGGTGCGAATGGAGGCTTCGCTCAGTTGTCTCCCAGTCTCAGCTTCTTATGACAAGGTAGGGCCTTTCTCTTTCTTGCATTTTGTTTCCTAGTAATTTTCTCTTCTGCTTTCAAAGCATTCTGATAAGCTTTCTCCACATTTCTAGGAGATAGAATACCAATATCATCTAAAATTTTCATCCTCAAACCATTCACGAATCTTATTGTTTTCTCAGGAGTATCTTCCACATATCCAGCTCTCAAATTTACTCTATAAAATTCCTCTGTATACTCCCTCACGGTCGTCATTCTTTGCCTTAGATTTTCGACCTGTCTATACAAAGAAATTTGATAATCTGTAGGTAAAAACTTATTCTTCATTTTCACGATCATTCTGTCCCATTTCTTAATCAAAGGCTTGTTCAATCTTCTCCTCTCTGTTTGCACATTGTCCCACCACAATGTTGCATGTCCTTTCAATCTAGTAACAACAAACCTGATCCTTTTATCCTCACTAATCTCCTCATATTCAAAATATTTGTCCATCGCACTTATCCAATCTAATAATGCTTCAGCAGACAGACTCCCATCGTAATTAGGAAGTTCGGGCTTAGGCTTGCTGCTAGCCATCAGGACTGATTTTAACACTTTGAGTTCTGGTCCATCTTCATCTGATCCATTTGTCGTAGCCACATTCTCTTCTTCACTGTCGTCACCACCCTCAGGATCTCTTCGTCTTCCTGCTTCTACTGCTGCTAATCGTGCTGACAAGGTTCTAATTTCTTCTCGTAGCTCATCATCTGCTACTCTTCTTCTACCTCGATCTCTCCTTCCTACCTCCATTTTCACTGAAGAATAGAACTATGCTCTGATACCAAAAATTGGTGGGGACACACGTGACTTCACGTGGCTTAACCCGGTGTGGGTTCTAACTTAACCTAACCCCGTTTAACCTGGGTTCTGGGCGCGCGCTTCAAGGTTGTATCCACTGGAAATTGGGGTTTAGGGTTTTATTGTGGTTCATTGTGATGCGACCGCGATGGAGGAGAGAGGTTGCATGCGTGGCTCATTTCCTGTTCCGTGGTTCTGTTGGAACCTACCCTATTCGTATTCTATGCTATGGTTCTGTCGAGCGTGCTCGGCTCGTCTGTGGTGTTGTGGTGTGAGGCTTCACTTGCTTATTATCTTTGATGTTCGCTCGGCTTTGTTGTTTGTTATATGCTCTTTACTGGTACTTTGCTCTGTTCTCACGCGTTCTTGCTGTGAGGTTTATTCTCCAGTTCATTTGCTGGTTAAGTAGGCCTGTAGTTGATTTTCCTTTCTCTGTGCTCTTGTAACTATTCAGTAACTGTTTGCCTTGACTAATTCTTCAATGTTTTATAGCTCTGCTCCAGGAATGCTCCAGTTCTTTTCCAAGGTAATTTGTTGTTTCAACTTCAATTTTCACTTTGTAGATTTTTCTAACCCTCTGGCTCCTTTTGAGCAAATGGGTTCTTCTCATTCTAGTTCGTTGTGGCTCTAGCGGAGTTCTCCTTCAAGTATTTTCTCTTTGCAAACTTGCTTTCCTACTGTTGTGTTGTATCTTGGTATTTCTCTATCACTTTTAAGTGATCCTATTCTGATTGCTACTTGTGGCAGGTACGAATGGAGGCTTCGCTAAGTTGTCTCCCAGGCTCGGCTTCTTATGACAAGGTAGGGTCTTTCCCTTTTCCGTTTTCTATAGAAATTAAAGGAACCCTTGCTCAGTTTCGTGTTAAGCGTTTGAGTTTTAAAACCCTTAGTAGGGTTTGGCCAATGTATTCTACTCATGGTTGTTGGCCCTTGTCAAGTTTTGTTGTTTCTCTTTCGGCTCACTATGGTTAACCTGAGATGGGTTCTGTTCTAACTTCCTCGTTTACTGTTGGTGACCCGAGATGGGTTTTGTGGTTGTGTCCTCCGTTCGCTGTTTGGAAAGCCTCGGTGGCTCTGTCAAATTGTATAAATATTTTTACAAACCCTGAGAGGGTTCTATTGTAATTTATTCTACTTGTAGTTTGAATACAATGATTCTGGAAAACAATTTTAAGTTATATAAAATTTTGAAATGAAATTTGTTTATTTTATGTACCTAGATTGTGTATGTCACTGGAATGTTGTTCTTTTGATGGCAAAAAGGCTCACTTCTGATTTGGTTAGAAATTACAGTCAATATGCTTCTGCTTTGTGTGTTGTCCTCTGTCTAGAACGAACTCAGAAATCTAGAAATTTGAAAAGAAGCAATGCAGTAGATATAAATGAATTATTTAGTTTTATTAATGTATTCAAATGTTTGTATTTGCTTCACACAGCACACACACCTACTGTCTTCTCTCCTCTTCTCTCACTCTCCTCCCCTTCCCTTTTGTTCTAGAAATGATTACGAATAAATCCATTTCTGTTTCAGTTACATATGGTTATTTTCTGGAACTGTATTCCAGGTTCCCTAACTCATTTTATTTCCTTAACTATTTCTAACTTAATTTAACTAATCTTAATGACAACTTGCTTTGGTTGTTCCAGCCCTACCTACCATTGAAATTTAAAATAAAAATTAACAGAAATTAAATTTACCCTTTCCCTGTCCAGCAGGGAAACAAAACACTTCCAGTTGTTGCCTAGTCACTGGATGCTCCTGCATCACAACTAACCAAGGATGGCTCTAAAATATAGTAATTAGTAGATAGGTAATACATGTGGTTGCTTATATTAACTATTCAAGATGATGATTGTGTGTTCATTGTTTCTTAACACGCATGTGTTCATGCACGAGACGACAAGGACAACCTCTCTAGTTATTCTTCACATGGGTGTGGATACAACTGGGATGTATATGGATTAATGTTGGTAGGAGGGATACAAGTGCATGGGCTTGCCCAAGCAATCCTAAGAAGGGTTTATTACCTTATTACCTTTTTTTTTATTGTCTTTTTCCAAGATTAACTTTTAGTGTATTAACACGAACATATTAAGGTTTGGGTGAACTATTAACTCGATTGCCAGTTGGTAATAAATAAGCAGTGGCTCAGATCACCATTGTTGCAATAGCATGTCATTTGGTTCAAGAATGAAACCAAACTACCTTTAGTAATGTTATCTCATTCCCTATGGTAAGGTGAATAGTAACACCATGTCCAACCGTGCATGGCATCACACCTGGTGTAACAACCCACTATGTATTGCCTGGTTTATCCTAGTATATATTCATCAAGTCCATTTATGATTGCACATTGTCAACCAAGCTTGAATATGCAAGGATAGCATCATGAGTTTATAGCCCTTACTCAAACAATTACACTTTGATTTTATCATTGCAGATAGAAACCAGTGAAATAATATAGTCATGAATTTCTTTTGTGGGTTATGAAATAATATAGTTCAACATGAGCTTGTTTTGTACGTATGCATGAGAAACTCACAGTCTCATAGTCATTAGAGAGGGCAATTACAAATACTTACTAGGAAAGGTGGTACTTAGCATCAAAGTTGTTAGAAGAGGTGCCAAGAACATGTTATCATAAGCATACGCTAACAAAGCTTATATAAGCTACAAAATTCTAGCAAGCTACAATTAGCATACCAATTTTGCGTATTGAGGAAATATCCTCACTCCAAAAGTTCTCGGGAAACAACACTGGTTGTCTTTCCTCCCAAGTCATAATGGGAGATGCCTTACCATGCTTTCATGGGGTCTATTTTAAGTACCAATTTGTAATGTCTATGACCTAATCTTAAGAAGGGAGGCACATTTGACATATGAGATGGTCACAATGCCTAAACATTCAGCATTGTCCATGTTTATGAAGTCAACCACAGTGTCCAATTGTATCGCAGTGTCCATGACTGTAAAATACCACACTTAGTGTGTTTCTGATATGTGGTGGACTGTTAGATAATTTTGGGCATCATTACTAGAATACAATGGGCATTGGGATAGAGTTTATAATTTTCCTCCCAACCATTAGCAACTGCCATTATTGCAGCTGCCACCCCCTAGCTTATGCAACCTATCCCAGTGTCTATACTAGGGATTCCAGAGGTCTTGCTCACCTCCACCCTACATATGTGAACTAATACCAGTGTACCGACCAGGGATTCCAGAGGTCTTGTCCCACCTCCACCCTACATATGAGAACTAGTTCCAATGTATTGACCAGGGACTCCAGAGGTCTTATCCCACTTCCACCCTACATATGGGAACCAGTTCCAATGTACCAACCAGGGACTCCATAGGTCTTGTCCCACCTCCACCCTGCATATGGGAAACAGTTCCAATGTACCAAACAAGGATTCTAGAGATCTTGTCCCACCTCCACCCTGCATAAAGGAACTTAGTTCCAATGTTCCGACCAGGCACTCCAGAGGTCTTGTCCCACCTCCACCCTACATATAGGAACCAGTTCCAATGTACCGACTAGGGACTCCATACGTCTTGTCCCACCTCCACCCTGCATATAGGAACCAGTTCCAGTGTACCGACTAGGGACTCCATATGTCTTGTCCCACCTCCACCCTACATATAAGGACCAGTCCCAAGGTACCGACCAGGGATTCTAGAGGAATTACTCCACCCTGAAATTACAGCTTTAGTGCCTCCACAGCAAGGAAAACCAATGAAGACCTTCACCTAGCCTCCACCCATTTCGTGTTGAGGGACTCCAGAGTGTAATCCTACCCCTCACTTTATTTAAAAACCCTATCCCTTTAAAAACCCTAGCCCCCACCCATCCTATGTTGAGGGACTCCAAATGTAATCCTCCACCCTCAATTTATTTAAAAATCATAAGAAACCAAAGTAATGGTTATTGTTAGTGGAAGGCAAGGGGTTTTAAAGTTGTTTTACACTGTTAAGGGACATGAAAACTATCCGAGGTGATTGGCCAATAAAATGGCTGCAAGCATCGTGCCCTACGGAAATAATAATAATGCACACTAGGACGAACCATAACCATTCATTAATAATGTTGAAAGACCAACCTTCACACAGGGAGTTTAAGGGTTCCATTCACCATTTGTTTAATAGATGCAGCAAAAATAATGTCAACAATCGAAATTAGGAGTATGACTTCATTTACTTGTCCATACACCCTATTTGTTCTTTACCCTGGGGCTTTCTTTTGATTTTAGTGAACGGAGGGAATTTGAATGGATTTAACTCAACTTTGGTGTTGCGACTTTCCAGTCTCACAGGTCTATACTGTTGTCTTTCTGACCTGAGCACTGCCACTTGGTTCTACTCCTTAATGGCTCCTCGATCCTCTACGTTCCCATTGCACTCCTCCATTCTCACTACATATCCCCCACTTCTCCCCTGTCCTCTAGTTCGAGTTCCCTTTCCTTTGTACTATCCTCACCAATGTCCCCCTTGACCCTGTCACCGCTATTCCACTTTTCTCTCTCAATTAGCTTACTGCCATTTGCCCTCCTCCCTGCTGGTTCTAGAACCTACAAGGTGGCAAGAAAAATTTTCTCCACCGTGTGTTGTTAACCTGTAAAATATCTACTAAAGGTTGCGGGATATTTTTTTTTTGGATGTGTTCCTGCCATTCGAACTCCCTGCTTGTGAGTGTATCCCGCTTATTTTGTCTCAGGTTGGACTCTATATGTCGTATCCCGTCTGAATCATACCCCATATTTCGTTTGTGCCCTCCTGACCGTGCGCCACAGTAGGAACTAAGTCCTGAATATAGTTGGACTTAATTGGTTCATGCCCTTGTAATTCTGCACAAGGGATTATGTTAAATATTTATTATCTATATTATTAGTACCACTTAGATATTGTTGAGGTCTCTCCTAACTCCCTTAGTAGGATATATTGTTGCTTTGTGCATTAAATTCATCTTCTCATAATTAAGGTTCTACGGTTTAGAAGAGTGTGCTAATCAATAAATATAAGTGGTCGTCTTAAAAACAGACCACTATGTTCACATGACCATAACAGAACCTTAAAACGTGACCATGTTCACATAACTAAAACAATTAGCCTCATAATTACATATAAGCAGGATGACCGGGATCATTACAACCCTCCCCTCTCAAAGGGAACACAATCTTCGGTGTTCTATTAGTGTAACACAGCTCTTCCTTGTACCAGTAGTGAGGTTATAAATCAGGTCAGATTCCCAATATGCAGTAATGAGAAGGCTTCAGCAATCTGTTAACTGTTGTGAGGGTGAACATTGTACAACATAATATATCATTTAAGTGAATCTATAGACTTTGAACCATATTTAAGGTATGTTATCATTGTGCTCGGAGTCAAGTAAATGTCATTCAAAGTCTGTTATTATTATTTAAAGTTCAAATATTAAAAGCATTAAGAATGTTATTCTCTTGATGATGAACCTCAGTATGAGTTCAAAACATGTCAATCCTAAAACAACTATGTGATTTATCCAGAAAAGTTTTGCTTTAATCATGAATCGCCTCCATTCTGAGAGAATCAAAAATGTTATTCTGAACAAGAAAGATAATATCCCAAGTGCTGGCCAGTGGCAGCAAATAACCATGAGTTCAAACCTCATGCTACAGTGCAAGTAAACTGTAACGTCAGTAAAAAATAAAATTTAAATCATTCAAGTGTGGAATCATGCAGTAAGAGTATTGACATTGGGAATTTTTTATTTATTTTTTAAAGAGACCATAACTTTTGTAAAAAATCAGTGTTCAAAACCTCAAAACAGTCAGAAATAGGTGTAACATTAGTGTTACCGACTAGGTCTTTGCATTATCTATTGCATTGATTTGTTTTGAGGGTGTTCAAGATCTTAAGTATGTCAAGACGTTGCAAAGAGGGCAATGTACCAAGTGTGATCACGAATTCTTCCACAATGTTGTCACCATTGCAAAGAACTAGAAATGTCAAAGACATGTTAAAGATATTAAGTGGTCTTGGTTGTCAAGAGAGCAAAATGTCTCAAATGGGACTATTAAAGGGAGGACATAATGCATGTATGTTTGGGACTAACAACTGAGTTTCTTGGAGAGGCCTTGAACCTTGACCTGGATATTATATGTAATATATGGAATAGTCCCAGTGAGTCCGTTTCGGTCATCTGTAGGTATACAATAACTTCATTCTTTCCCTTTTATTTTCTTGTAAATGTTAGTTACGTGCCCCTTGCCTGAAATTTAAACTAATCTATGGGAAAATGCTACCTTCGAGTTGGCATTCTACTCTATGGTTAGGGTTAGGTACCACATTTTTGGATAATAATATCCGTCTGAAAATATTAAACAGCATTTCCTTTTATCCTCTTAGAATATAAATATGCAAACTCCCTATGCCAATATTTCAACAATGGGAGATGCATACAGCAAGACAATGGTAAACTAACCCAAGAACAATTGGGTAAATAAGAGCAATTCGATTATAGTCTAGATGATAGATAATAACCTTGACAAAGAAGTAGAGACCTGAGCCAATAAGCATGTTGACTCATGTCGACAAGCCAACCAAAACATACTACAGGCAAGGCCCAAAAAAAAAATGGTCGAAATGCAAACATTATGAGAAGATGGCCTATTGAGAGTTCCCCCTCTTAATCTAGGTATATTACCATGCAATTTAGCCAGCTTACCACACTCTCGAGAGATCCCTTCAAGTAAGAAGGGCTGGTGGAAGATATTTATTCCAGTAAATTCACCCAAGGCTTGCACAGGCAAGATGGCTTACGAGTGGCAAGATTTATTCTGGGGTGGATTTGAACCTCAATGGTGTATGAAACACCCCCACTTCACCATTTAACCAAGTTTTCATTGATAGAAAGTAAGTATTGTTTCAGACATGATGCTGGTTGGGATGTAGGGTGTCACAAGGAGGTTTGGGAGCTACCCCTATATCTATCCCTGATGATGTGTGGCTATTAGGCACATAATGCAATATTTGAAAACGACACTACCTTTGTTTCGAAAAGGAAAGCACAGTCAATCTTCTGGTTTCAAAGTAATTACAACGTTTCCATATGATTTATGCTCTAAAGTCTGGCAAATAAATATTCCAGCCTTATATAATTGTGCCATTGGCCCATTTGTATAAGTTGCAGTATTTACGGCCAGTCTTTTTAACAGCCCCTTCTTCAAATCAGTATTTTTGTGACATGCTTTTCATTCCCCTGAGCTATTTATTTTCTTTGCCAGCTCCAGTAGGTAAATTCGGCTGGGATTTTAAGTGGTATCGGTTATGGCAGAATACTGATCTGCTAAATACATCTCACCAAGGTCTATCATGGATTTATCAGACAAGCCCTAATTGATATCACAAGAGGGTATTACATGGAATAGGACTCTCGGCATTGAAATAGAGATTTAACCCAACTCTATAGGTAATCTGATGCCCCATTGTTGGATCTCAATTATGAGTAGATTTTGGAGAATATATCATCATTTGATGGTGTCATCTTTTGGCCTATAATTTGCTTCTAGGAAGGGCTTGTATACATGCACTGATAAGGCTAACTGAAACAACTACCAGCTCCAAGCTCATTGAAACAGTATGCTATAAGTCATATCTTGACACAACAGAAATTTCAAGAATTGTAATGCTTCGAAGACAGGTTTGATGGATTTTAAGGGTGGAACTGTGGCCTTCAATATATACTTGGGTGGCCACAGTATCCCTTTATCAAAATCTGGAGGGTACGACGGCTTGGCTAGAGGCTTTTATTTCCTTGCTTTCAATATAGTATTGGGGAAGAAGGCCCATATTCTAGTCAAGAATAAGCATCCAAATTCATTTCAAATATGCTCGATGTATGCTATCCCGGTCAGGAAAAGGAGGCCTGAAAATTAAGCTTTTTTCCTTTTAAGTGAAAAAGGCACGTGTTCTGAGTGCAGATCCTTATATCTAATGTGTATATGTACAGCTGACCAGTAGCGAGAGCAGCATGGATACTTGCAAGCTATCCAGCCTGCACAAAGATTTGTTATCGTATATCCATCAACCAGAAGATGCAAACTTGCAACGAGCTTTCTCATTGCCACCAATCTTGGCACATTTCATAGAACTTAAGACCTTCCGGACCACATTATAAAGGTGTTGTAAAATTTAAAAGGAAAAATCCTTTTTGGTCATAAAACTTTAACACCTATAGGAAAATTCCCCTCACTGATCCAACATATCAAATGGAATTTGATATCCTATTTTATTTAGCAAATTTGGGAGGATTGTTCTCCTTTAAGCACCTCCAAGAAGCATCTTCTTCACAAGGCAGAAAGCCAAGAAGCAGCTTGTTCAAGAGGTGTAGAGAACCAATAAGCACCTTCGTCACAGGGCAGAGCAATTAAAACACTTCAGTCAGAGTAACTCCTTAATTGGCAAACTTGGTGACTACAAGGAATTTCCAAGACCAAAAGAATAGAATAAATCCATGTAATCGTATGTGAGGCTGGAGAGCTCCTCCCGGGATAGACAACTTGATGGAAAAGGTGAAGTGAAGACCTGCAAAACATGTGGTAGGAGGATATGAAATGTGAAAACTCATGACCTTATCTCCTATTTATGAGTTTTGAGTGTTTCTTAGGGATCTTATCGAATGAGGTTCTATTGCTGTATTGCTATGTACTTTTCAGGAAAAGTAATAGACAGGTCATTATTAAAGCATATCAGGACTTTCCTAGGGGTACTACATTCAATACAAAGGGTCATAGATATGCATGTAAAGAATCTACCCCCTTATGCCAGTTGCATAAAGATTTTATCCAAGGTCTTTGCTATGAAGGTTAATCAGAAGTAGCTACAGGAGTATATGAACAGATGATTGAAACTAAGCACGCATTGAATTCAATTTTTCATATCAGCTTGTTAAATGGCTATTTATTTGTCTTTGAAACCTAAATTTCGTTGATATATAATATGGATCCAGAGAAAAAAAATAATAACATTAACTTCTCTATCATGTCTGGAAACAATGTAGGGTTTTGTTGGGGTTGCCATCAGGTTTATGTTGGAGATGGAAGAGTTAATTGACTACCCTGAAGATCCCCTAATGGGGGGGTTCATTTTCATTGAAGAAATTTGTTACTGCTTGAAAATGCATTGTTCATTTTGCATTATAAGAGTCATTTTTTCCTTAGCAGTCTAACAAATCTCTTCCTGGTCTACTTTGTCCAAGCAGGGTTCTCTTCAAATTTCATGAATAGACCAAGGCGTTGCACAATCAAGGTTGGCTTTTACATATGCTTATGCATGTTTCTCAATTTAGAGTACCTCACATTCTCCAGGGCATATGTGGAGGCATTTGTTTTGGTCACTTGAAGTGTTAATTTCAAGGTTTCATTATCAACAAGTAACCTAAGTTTCAAACCAGCATATGATCATAGCCTTTTCAGATATTGTAATAGAAGTAAATGGTGCAGATTACTCTCGAGTTTCACCTTGTAGCGGACTAGGATAACCAATAGGATAGACATTGTTCTCAAGGGATTTTCACATTATTTTGTTACTGTTTTAACCCCCGAAATTGGCAATTTTGTTTTCTAATGTATTTTTGTCAACTTTAGCTGATAATGTCAGTCCACAATAGAGCCACATTGAGGGCTGATTTGGTTTGATTCACGTGTTACTTGCAACTGCAAGCAAGGTCTGCTTTGATTTACATTGAAACAGGGTTAGTATCTACTATCATTTCTTCTGTATTCCCTCTAGTGGCAGGGCCATGAGATTTTTGTCTTGGCCTAAGTAGCACAAGTTTTTTTTTTTGTAAGGTGTATAAAGCATGATGACTTGATGATATCCTCAAGCCCTTTATTTTATCACATGCAACCCATCCGGGGTACCAAACTCAATGATAGCAATAAAACATAAGGGTTATGACCAAACAACTTACAACTAGCACTCCTTTGCCCAGCATCAATTACGCAACTTAGGTGAAAGGTACACTGTTGAAAACAGACCAAACGGAATCTGTTTTCGACGAAACTTGACCATATCAGGGAGCCATCAAATGTGTATCTAACGCTGAAACAAAAAGGGCCATAAATTCATTTTTCACCCAGAGGCCCAGTGTCAGAACCTGGGCTCTGATACCACTTGTAAGTTGTACTTGTAACACACCTCTATTATTATTATTATTATTTTGGTTGATCATCCCTGACCTAACAATGTGCCAACCTATAAATCCAGCCTTGGAAATATTTAGTTTTGACTGGGTCACTAGATCTTTGTTGGAGGTTTCTACATGTTGATTACCATATTGAGTCAGCGCAAGAGGGCTGTTAGGAGGGAATGTACTCTACAGCTATCATTTCATTCCATATGACTACTGTCCCTAGATATATCCTATTTTATGCCTTAACGGAAGGCCACTCTACTTGCTTATGCTAATATTCAGCAATGAAATATGAAGGATGATTGGTCACTGTCTTCAGGTGACAGATGCTTCTCATGTGATACAACTTGATCCATAACTTTAAATGGATAACCAACACTTCCAACAAAACTAAGAATGTGTTATGCTTCATTATCCCTTAAGTACATAGTTTAGTTTATGAAGACTGTGAACCGCATTGGAGGAGTTGTCTCACCATCTGAGATACTCAGACTGCTTATGTTATCGTATGGGGACAGAGTAATAATCTAGGAGGCTGACTGTAGCAGGTTATTTTTTATTTCAAGTCCTCATTTAGAAAATACATTACATATTACTAGTTGCATCTAATTGTCATTACCAGCCATCGTCCCAAGAGGATTGCAGTATTCCCAACTGTCAGACCAGGGTAACTCCAGCTATTGATGAACGCAAGACAAAACTGATTATTTCACATTAGATAACTATTATTTATATACACAAGAAACGGATCAGTTCATCTTCTAGATGACTGTCCGGCTTCACCTCATCCGTTTCGGATTAAGTGTCAACATTCCCCCCCTTAATCTGAAGGGATGTTGGTGAGTCCAAGCATCGTTCTGAATCTTTCAAGCTTTTCTCTTCCAAGCGCTTTGGTGAAGATGTCTGCAATTTGTTTGTTTGTGGAACAATGACGGAGATGGATTGTTTTGGCCTCAACATGATGTCGGATCAGATGATATTTAGTATTGATGTGCTTAGTACGATCATGGAACTTTGGATTTTTGGCCAACTTTATTGCAGATGTGTTATCAATCATGAGTGGAGTAGATTGTATTTGTTTTACTTGCAAATCTTCAAGAATTTTCCTGAGCCACACAATTTCTTTCGTTGCTTCAGCTGCTGCCACGTATTCTGCTTCTGTTGTGGAATCTGCTGGTACTGATTGTTTGCGTGATCTCCAGGAGACAGCTCCTGATCCAAGACTCATAGCATATCCTGAAGTAGATACCCCAGTTTCTTTGTCTCCATCGAAGTCTGAATCAGAGTATCCAATCAAGTTGAAGTCGTCCACCTGTGTATACTTGATTCCAAGGTCTTGAGTTCCCTTCAAGTACCTTAGAACTCTTTTTGCAGCAGACCAATGTCCCTCACAAGGCTTTTGCATAAACCTGGAGAGGATTCCAACAGTAAATGAAATGTCTGGTCTGGTAGTAGTGAGGTAGATGAGACTTCCTACAAGCTGTCTATACCTTGTTGCATCCTCAAATTCCTTTCCTTCAGTAGATGTGAGCTTCAAGTTTTGTTCCATTGGAGTAGAAAGGGGATTGCACTCTGTCATGCCAAATCTGTATAACAAATCTCCAATGTATTTCTTTTGAGAAAGAAATATGGACTTTGGATGTTGGGTTACTTCAATGCCAAGATAGTAATGAACATAGCCCAAATCAGTCATTTCAAAAAAAATTTCCTAATTCTTTCTTTATGGATGCAATATAGCTTTCATTGTTCCCTGTCATTAAAAGATCATCTACATATACCACAAGATATACAACTGTTTTGCCAACTTTCTTGACAAATAAAGTTGCATCATCAAGATCAAAATGTTTGAAGTTGAGTTTCAGAAGATGCTCAGTTAGTTTTTCATACCAGGCTCGTGGTGCTTGTTTGAGGCCATACAAGGACTTCACAAGTTTGCATACTTTGTGTTCATGTCCTTTCACAGCAAATCCTTCAGGCTGGGACATAAAAACATTCTCTTTTAGATCTCCATTCAAGAATGCAGTTTTTACATCCATTTGATGGACTTTCCAACCGTTCTGAGCAGCTAGTGCAAAGAGTGTCCGGATGGTGGCCCATTTTGCTGTGGGAGCAAAAGTTTCCTCGTAATCGACCCCTTCTTTCTGTGCAAAACCTTTTGCCACAAGCCTAGCTTTGTGCTTGTCAAGTGAGCCATCAGCTTTGTACTTGTTCTTGTAGACCCACTTGCAGCCAATTGGTTTGGTTCCAAATGGAGGATCAACCAGCTTCCAAGTGCCATTCTTTATGAGGGCATCATACTCCTTCTGCATCGCTTCTTTCCATTCATCATAAGAAGCAGCTTCTTTGAAGGAAGTTGGTTCAAAATCTGTAGACAAGTTCAATTCACAATCATAAGTAACATCCATATCAACAGGTGAATTAGAGTTATCTACATCACCTCCATCTTGTCGATTTGAATTTCGGGTTCCTGTTTTTCCAATTTCATCAGGATGAACACTTTCAAGTGTCTTTGTCAGCCACTTTGGGGGACCTTTCTGAGATGGTCCAGGCTGTTCTGTTGATTGAGTTGGGTCTGAATCAAGATTGAGTCTCCCAATTCTATCAATTACATCACTTAAAGCATCATCCGTTGTTGGAGTGTCATGCAGGGGAGATTGTTCTTCAGAAGAAGATTCCACATGTTGATCTAGTATAGGAATCCCCCCTTCAAGATGTGGAATCTGATTATCAAACTCTTGGAATGATTTTGGTTTTGTGAATCTATCCAAGCGATCAAGTTGCCGCTCAACAACACTGTCAGATTTGGATGATTCAAGAAAAATGACATCTCTAGATAAAACAAACTTTTTATTTACTTCATCATAAAGGCGGTATGCTTTAGATGTGTTTGAATACCCCAGGAAGATACACTTACGACTTCTAGCACCAAGTTTGTTTCTATGTACCTTTGGTATTAAAGCATAACAGGTGGAACCAAATATCCTGAGATGTTTTACCGAAGGAACATGTCCATACCACAATTCATAAGGAGTCTTGTTTCTTATAGCACTAGATGGACATCTATTCTTTATATATGCAGCACATAGAACAGCATCAGCCCAAAACATTGTCTTTACATTTTTGAAGAAAAGCATGGATCGTACCATATTCAAAATTGTTCTGTTCATTCTTTCAGCTACACCATTCTGTTGAGGATTATAAGGCACAATTGTTTGATGTTTAATCCCATGTTGGCGAAGATAGTGTTCAAATTCATTTGATGTATATTCTTTTCCATTATCAGTGCGAATAGATCCAATATGAGATTGTGCATCATTTTCAATCCATTTATGAAAATTCTTGAATGTTTGAAAAGCATCAGATTTGTTCTTCAATAAGTAAACCCAACACATTCTGGTGTAATCATCAATAAATGTCATGATATATTTATTTCCATTTGCAGAAGAAACAGGCATTGGACCACATAAATCTGAATGAATAAGTTCAAGCTTCCTATGTGCTCTTGAATGTGAATCATGAAAAGACTGTTTGTTGTGCTTTCCTAGAATGCAAGCATCACATTGTTTTTGTTTTCTAGGAATTGTAGGCAAACCAGCAACACCATTTTTCTTCAACAAGCGGAGACTATCATAGTTTAAATGTCCAAATCTAGCATGCCATAATAAACTTGATGGAAGTGTACATTCTTCATGATGAGAAATATATGAGAAATGCTGTGCATGAGCAGAGGTTCCTTGCAGTTTAAGGAGTCTTTCTTCTTCTATACCCCTCATGACAAGTGAGTGGTCAGATGCCTTTCTTACCTCAAGCTTGCCATCAAACATGTGAATGGAGTGACCTTGCTGGCGGATGTGGACCAGGGACAGCAAGTTTCTCTTCAGCTGTGGGAGATATAGAACATGATCCAGAAGAAAGTCTGGAAGACCAGGCAGTTTAAGCCTGATTGTGCCAAGCCCTGATGGCTTGATTTTTGACTGATCTGCAAAGTATACTGCTCCATCAACATTGTTAGTGAAATCTTCAAAGAAATCTCTCCTATGAGTCATATGACAGGTTGCTCCTGAATCAAGCAACCAGTCATTTTTCGAAGAGGCAAGTGAAGCATTAAACAAATCTTCATTTACTCCAATATTACATTGTGCCTCAATATAGTGTGCAGATTCGGGTGCTTTGCCTTTGTCTGAGTCATCAGTTTTACCTTTCTGCTGATGTCTTCTCTGCTATACTTTGTCCCATGGTAGCTTGCGTGTAGAAGCATCATGTGATCCATTTCGTTTGCAGCGAATGCAATGCAGGTCTGCCTTTTCTGTTTGAGAATGTCTGCCCCCCCTGCCTCTGAAGTATCTTCCTCTTCCTCTTCGTCCACCTCTTCCTCTTGCAGAATCTTGAGCAGGATGCTTTTCTTTGTGAGCAAGGCAAACAGTCTCTTCAGAAGATTCAGGGACTGTTTTCTTTCCAAAGGCTTTCTCTCTTTCAGCAAACTTTTTCACAAGAGAGTCAAAGGTTTATCTTTAAGGTTTCCATTTGCTTGTAAAGACTCAAGATAATTGGAGTAGGTAGGATAGAGTGCTTTGAGAAAGGCAATAAGAGAGATATCCAGCTCAACCTTAGTGGATTTTATATCATGCATTATAGACTTTATTTCAGATGCAAGAGCAAGAGGATCATTATTTTTCAGTTCAAGAGTGAAGAGTTTAATCATGAGCTGAACAACTTCAAGTGCAGAATGTGTATCATAGAGTTCTTTCAGCTTTTGTATAGCTTCAAAGGTAGTGGAATAGCAGGAAATATGACGACTTACTTCCTCATTGACAGATGCTGCGATCAATGCAAAGGCTTTGTTGTTCTTGTTTTCCCAAATGGCGAGTTCTTTGTCTGATGTGGGCTGCACAGGGTCTCTGTCTTCTTCTCCCACACACACTCCTTTCCACAGTTCATTGTAGATAAGGGTGTGTTTTACCATCCGGGACCATTCAGAATAGTTCTCCTTGCCAGTGAGAACTATTCCGACCATAGAAATGATTGAATGCATTCTGTAAAAAAAAATCTCTGCCAAAAACACTTCTGTTGAGAGAGAAAAAAATCCTTCTGAAAAAATATCTCTGCCAAAAACTTCTGTAAAAATATCCTTATATGATTGCCTTATGCATTATATATATCACTGCTCAATATGATTGCCTTATGCATTATATATATCACTGCTCAATATGATTGCCTTATGCATTATATATATCAATATCTCAACAAAAAAACCAAGGGCGCTCACTGCTTCACATACATCAATATATCACTGTTTTGAAAAAAAAAAAAGAGGGCGCTCACTGCTTCACATACATCAATATATCACTCTTTTGAAAAAAAGAGGGCGCTCACATGACTTTGACTATCAGTTTTCAAATCCCGTAATCTTAAAAATGATGCACAGATTACAAAAAAAATATATTGCAGATACCACACATCACCTTTTCGTTGCCACAAGTGTCTGGCAATGAATTGCTGGAAGTTTACAGTCTTTTATACCTGATGTGCAGTTAGATCGACCCTTGTGGGCTCGCACCAACATCTGGTTTCACGGTTTCAAGCGCTCTGATTACAAACAAACGCAGCCTTTACAAACAAACGCAGCCATTACAAACAAACCATACCATACCACCGTATGTTGCCTTTTCTTATATCGCATAAAAGTTATACCACGTATTTTCTTGCAATACCAGAGTGTTTACAAAAAAACAACGCGGTCACCATATACCATGTCATGCAGCGTTAATAAAAAACGCAGTCACCATACCAAGGCAACAACCGATGCAGCGTTCCAGCTTTCCAGTTGATGCAGCTTCAAAAAACGGCAGTCAAATATACCATAATATTAAAAGGCAGGCCAGGTCTTCAATACGTTAAAGGATTCTCACCACCGTTAAACTCAGGTCTTCAATACGTTAAAGCAGCACCGTTAACATCAACCACAGTTCTTAAGAAAAACGCAGTCACAGTTCTACATACATCAACCACAGCTCTTAAGAAAAAACGCAGTCATAGTTCTTAAGAAAAACGCAGTCACAGTTCTATATACCATCACCATTCACCAAAGCTTCAAAACGCAGGCTTCTTCAAAACGTTTCAGGCCACGGATATCACAACCCGATCAATGGAGTAATGGATGCTTACTCAATGTGATTGAATGGCAGTTCAAATGAAAATTAGGGATTCATAAACGCAGGTTTCAATAACATAACATTAAACGCATTCATCAATTCATTAAACGCAGTCTTCGATACCTTTTCTTCCTTGAACGGACCTCAACGCAGCGTATGCAGCGATGTCAGAAGGGATGTAAGAGAGCGTATGCAGCGCTGGTGCGCCAGGGAGCAGAGGCAGCAGAGGAGTTACGCTATTTCTGGAACCTGGGAACCTGGTTCTGATACCATGTCAGACCAGGGTAACTCCAGCTATTGATGAACGCAAGACAAAACTGATTATTTCACATTAGATAACTATTATTTATATACACAAGAAACGGATCAGTTCATCTTCTAGATGACTGTCCGGCTTCACCTCATCCGTTTCGGATTAGGTGTCAACACCAACTGATGCACCAAGGCATCCAAACTCCTCCAAGGGTGAGGCATATGGTTTCAGACCAAACCCTGACACACAAACCAACAATTCTTGATGGTGATCTTGAATGACACATGGTCTCCACTTAAAGAAGCCTCATTGAAGTAATTCTCCTGCCTGGATATGCTAGGTTTTAGCATTTATCTTGTGCATGACAGCAATGAGATCCTATTATCCTTGTATTATGTAGTCAACTAACCAAGGATGACTCTTATATAGAGTAATCTGTAGATAGGTAGTACATGTTGCTCATATTAACTATTCAAGATGATGACTGTGTGTTCACTGTTTCTTGACACGCGTGTGTCCATGCACAAGACAACAAGGACGACCTCTCTCGCTATTCTTCACATGGGTGTGGATACAACCGGGATCTATATGGTTTAATGTCGATAGGAGGGAGACAAAAGTATGGGCTTGCTCAAGCAATCCTAAGAAGGAGATCTAGGGTTTATTACCTTATTACCTTTTTCTTTACTGTCTTTTGCCAAGATTAACTTTCAGTGTATTAACACGGACATATTAAGGTTTGGGTGAACCATTGACTTGATTGTCAGCTGGTAATAAATAAGCAGTAGTTCAGATCACCTTTTCTGCGGTAGCATGTCATTTGGTTCAACAATGAAACCAAACTACCTCTAGTAACACTATCCAATTCCATATGGTAAGGTGAATAGTAACACCATGTCCAACTGTGCATGGCACCACACCTGCTGTAGCAACCCACTCTGTACTGCCCAGTTTATCCTAGTACATATTCACCAGGTCCAGTTATGATTGCACATTGGCAACCAATCTTGAATATACAAGGATAGCATCCTTGGTTTATAGCCCTTACTCAGACAGTTACACTTAGATTTTATAATTGAAGATAGAAACCACTGAAAGAATCTAGTCATGAATTTCTTTTGTGGGTTATGAAATAATAGTTCAGCATGAGCTTGTTGTGTATGTATGCATGAGAAACTCACGGTCTCACAGTCATTAGAGAGGGCAGTTACAAATACGTACTAGGAAAGGTGATACTTAGCATCAGAGCTGTTACAAGAGGTGCCAGGAACATGTTATCATAAGCACACGCTAACAGAGATTATATAAGTTGCAGAATTCTAGCAAGCTACAATTAGCATACCAATTTTGCATATTGAGGAAATATCCTCACTCCAAAAGTTCTTGGGACACAACACTGGCTGTCTTTCCTCCCAAGTCATAATGGGAGATGCCTTACCATGCTTTCATGGGGTCTGTTTTAAGTACCAGTTTGTAATGTCTGACCTAATCTTAAGGGAAGCACATTTGACATGTGAGATGGTCACAATGCCTAAACATTCAGCATTGTCAATGTCTATGAAGTCGGCCACAGTGTCCAATTGTATAGCAGTGTCCATGACTGCAAAATACCATGTACTTAGTGTGTGCCTGATATATGTGGAGGACTGTTAGATAATTCTGGGCATCATTACTAAAATACAATGGGCATTGGGATAGTGTTTATAATTTTCCTCCCAACCATTGGCAACTGCCATTAATGCAGCTGCCACCCCCTAGCTTATGCAACCTATCCCAGTGTCCAGACCAGGGATTCCAGAGGTATTGCTCACCTCCACCCTGCATATGTGAACCAGTCCGAGTGTACTGACCAGGGATTCCAAAGGTCTTGTCCCACCTCCACCCTGCATATGGGAACCAGTTTCAATGTACCGATCAAGGACTACAGAAGTCTTGTCCCACCTCCACCCTCCATCTAGGAACCAGTTCCAATTATCGACCAGGGACTCTAGAGGTCTTGTCCCACATCTACTCTACATATAGGAACCAATTCCAATGTACCGACCCGACGACCAGGGACTCCAAAGGTCTTGTCCCACCTCCACCCTACATATAGGAACTAGTTCCAATGTACTAACTAGGGACTCCAAAGGTCTTGTCCCACCTCCATCCTGCATATAGGAAACAATCCAAGGTACCGACCAGGGATTCCAAATGAATTACTCCTCCACTTTGAAATTACAGCTTTACTACCTCCACCTCATGTTGGGAATCCAAAGGATACTATAATTATCTGGCAAGGAAAACTAGTGAAGGCCTTCACCTAGCCTCCACCCATTTTGTCTTGAGAGACTCCAAAGTGTAATACTACCCCTACTTTATTTAAAAACCCTATTCCTTTAAACACCCTAGCCCCCACCCATCTTGTGCCGAGGGACACCAGATGTAATCCTCCACCCTCAATTTATTTAAAAACACTAGGAAACCAAAGTAGTGGTTATGCTTAGTGGAAGGCAATGGGTTTTAAATTTGTTTTACATTGTTAAGGGACATGAAAACTATCCTAGTTATTCTCTATCCGAGGTGACTGGCCAACAGAATGGTTGCAAGCATCATGCCCTAGGGAAATTATGCTATCACACTAGGACGTATCATAACCATTCATTAATAATGCACACTAGGACATATCATAACCATTCATTAATAATGTTGAAAGACCAATCTTCACACAAAGAATTTAAGGGTTCCATTCACCATTTGTTTAATAGATGTAGCAAAAATAATTTCAGTAATCGAAATTACAAGCATGACTTCATTTACCCGTCCATACACCCTATTTGGTCTTTACCCTGGGGCTTTATTTTGATTTTTAGTCAACGAAGGGAATTTGAAGGGATTTAACTCACCTTTGGTGTTGCGACTTTCTAGTCTCACAACTCTATCCTGTTGTCTTTCCGACCTGAGCACTGCCACCAATACACTTGGTTTTGCTCACGAATTGCTCCTCGATCCTCTACATTCCCACTGCGCTCCTTCTCCATTCTCACTACATTTCCCCCACTTCTCCCCTACCCTATGGTTCGACGTCCATTTCCTTTGTACTATCCTCACCCCTATCCCCCTTGGCCCTGTCACCACTAGTCCGTTTTTCTCTCTCAATTAGCTTCATGCCATTTGACCTTTATTCCTTTCATTGCCTACCATTTTCCCTCCTCTCGATTGGTTCTAGAATCTGCAAGGTGGCAAGAATTTTTTCCCCATCATGTGTTGTTATCTTGTAAAATATATGCCAAAGGTTGCAAGGTATTTTTTTTGTATGTTCCTGCCATTCGAACCCCCTTTTTGTGAGTGTATCCCGCTCATTTTGTCTCGAGTTGGACTCTATGTGCCATATCCCATCTTACTCGTACCCCAAATTTGGTTTGTGCCTCGTGACCGTGTGCCATACAAGGAACTAAATCCAACTCTATGTGCCATATCCCATCTTAATCGTACCCCAAATTTGGTTTGTACCTTGTGACCGTGTGCCATACAAGGAACTAAGTCCTGAATATAGTTGGACTTAATTGGTTTATGACCTTGTAATTGTGCACAAGGGATTATGTTAAATATTTATTATTTATATTATTAGTACCACTTAGATGTTGTTGAGGTCACTCGTAACTCCCTTAGTTAGTAGGACATATTGTTTCTTTGTGCATTAAATTCATCTTCTCATAATTCAGGTTCTATGGTTTAAAAGAGTGCTAATCAATAAATATAAGTGGTGGTCTTAAAGACGGATCACTATCTTCACATGATGATAACAAAACCCTAAAACATGACCATGTTCACATAACTGAAACAATTAGCATCATAATTACATATAAGCGGGATGACTAGGGTCATTACAGACTCTGACCATGTTCCCACCTTTGTTGGATACCTTGGAGGTGACTAAGCACTTGAACCCTACAGAAGTCAATCCTAGTTGCATTAAATAATGCTACAATGGATAAGATTGTGGAAAACCAAAATGAAAGCCACCTGCCAATGAAACATACCACTTTATCAAGTTGTCATAGCAAGGCAACTTCTTCAACAAAGCAAATGGCTCATCAAGATTTAAATTCAACAAAAGTTTCCCCATCTCCTATGGGAACTTGACACAAAGGGGACCAATCCTTCATAATGCAAGGGGGGTGGGGTGAGGGGGCACTAATCCAAGTGGACATCGACGACCATCGATCTCTTCCATTGAATCAACATAATTCTCCATCTTAGCAATTTTGTTATGATTTTCAAATCCTAAACTTTTGAGGCTATTTGGACACCCTAAATGATGATTTTTGGTGATTCAAAGGCTTGAGATTGCCATGGCATACCCAAACCATGTTGATAATTGTAATTCTCAATTAGATCTTCCTTCCAACAAGCTATTATACACCCCAAACCAAGGTTACATGCAAAAGTTACACCCCTAAGAATTTGACATATCAAGTAACCATCTTAAGGCCCACAAACCTTTTGGTACTTCGTCTCCTAGGGTTACAATTTTGGACCTTTAGGGTTCTTTCATTATGTTAAAAAGGCTACTCTTTCAACCTCTTATAATAGCTTTTGCAAATGATTGTGACCGCCATCTCTCTCTCTTCAAAGATAAGTTACCACCATCTAGCCAATTTGTGTTCTACAATATTTTGTTATTTTATCCATTAATAAAAGTTAGGTTTTCACAATATTACTCAGTGTTACCGGAACCAAACTGGTTCAAGAAAAACTGGCTAGTCTGACCGGTTTGGAGGCAAAACCAGTCTAAACCGGCCCTCCGAACCAAAAATGATTGGTTTGGTACTGTACTGGCTGACTTTGATACAGAAGCGACCGGTTTCACTGATTCCACGGCCACGCGGCCAGTAGTTTAAAAAATCATTTTTTTCTACTTTTTTTATTGATTTCCCTATTTTCTAAACCTAATCTAGCCCCCCTAAAGATTTTTAAACACCCCCACCCCCTATATTTTACTTACACTATTCAATCGAGCCTCTTGCAATTCTTGAGCTGAGTTCGATGAAGAGAATTTGGAGAGTTTTTTGCAAGGTTGTTCCGAGGGAGGATTTTTTGCAGATTTGAAGAGCTGTTGGGTTGGAAGATTTTTGAGCTACTTCAAAGATTTATTTCTTCCCAGAGATCTTTGGATTTACTTCAGTGGTTTTTGTAGTTAGTGGAGGAATTTTTTTTTATTTTGTTGGGGCTGTTACATAGTTGATTTTGGAGCTGATTTTCTCCAAAATATTTAGAGGGTAAATCAAGAAAATTTTTGCCCTTTTTTGTTCTATTTTTTTTTTCTAAAAAATCAACTTTTTTCTCATAAAAATTAAAAACCCCAGTGTTTTTATGCAGATTTGTAAGGGTTGCTCTAGAGCTAATTTTGGAGGATTCTAGAGTTGATTTTCTTTAACAAATTAAGAGAGAAATTCAAGGTATTTTTTTCAACCGTTAATATTTCTATTTTTTTTCAAAAATCTATTTTTTTCTCCTTAAAATTTTAAAACCCTAGTTTTTTTATGCAAAATTCAAAATTTCAGATTTGTAAGTTTATGTTTGGAAAAAAATTGTGGTTGTTATTTCTTCTATTTTTTTCCAAAAAATTATTGTAATTTGCAAAGTTATTTTGAGAGATTTCATTGACAAATTTTTGAGGGGGAGTTTGAAGCTGATCGAATAGTTTAGTTTCAGCTTGGTTGGAGTTTTTTCTCTTCTCAAAATTTATAGATCTTCTCCAAGTATTTCATTGTTTATACTCCTCTTTTATTTTTCTCTAAAAAAATATGTCATAAAATTTTAAAAACCATAGGGTTTTCTATGCAGATTTTTCTTTCTTCCCCATGACCCCCCAGAAACAAGAATGATCCAACTTTGGTTCATTGTCATTTAAAATGAACAAGGGGTAAAAGTCTACAATTATTTTGGGAAAAAAGTTAAGGGTGGAGGGATCCATAAAATCAAAAAACACTTAGCACATTGGAGAGGGCAAGTAAAACGTTGTGAAAATGTTTCTGATGATCTCAAAGCAGAGATGCAAAGCTTAATTGAAGCCTACAATGAAGAGAAAGGGAAAAACAAAAGACTTAAAAAAGATATAGCCAAAAATCAAAAGGATGATGCTATGTTTAGTGACCCTGATTTTGAAGAATATGTGTTCAGTTTTGAAGATTCCTCTAGTTTCCCTGCTAAAGTTGGAGAGAGTAGTTCAAGTGGTTTAAACTTGAAGAGGACAGCAGCCCGTAAAGGGATTGACTCTTTCTTTTTACCTCTCACCACCCTTGGTTCTCAACCAACCCTTGATGCTAAATGGAAGAAAATAGAGGAGGTTGCATATAAATGCATTGCTAGATGGTGGTATGATGCAAACATACATGTTAGTGCTACTAATTCTGCATATTATCAGTCCATGATTGATGTTATAGCTCCATGCGGAGCAGGCTTCAAAGGCCCTAGCTTTCATGATATTAGGGGGCCACGTTTACAAAATGAGGTTCAAAGAATAGAAGAGTACCTTACAGAGTTCAAGCAATCATGAACCAAAACAAGATGCACAATTATGTATGATGGACGAACTGATGACAGATCTCGCACCATACTAAATTTCTTAATTGCTTGTCCAAAAAGTACTATGTTTTTCAGATTTGTTGATGCATCTGATCAGGTGAAGGATGCACAATTGCTATTTCGTCTTTTGGATGAAGTAGTTATGAAAGTAGGAGTTGAAAATGTTGTACAAGTTATCACAGATAATGCCTCTAACTATGTTGTAGCAAGAAAGATGTTGGAGGAAAAACACGCCACCATTTGGTGGTCCCTGTGAAAATTCCTAATCCTCAAGGAACCCCTACTGCAACATCTAAATCTACTTCACCTACTTGATTTTAATATACATTATCAAGTTATTCTTTGAATACTAAAGAAAATTACTTCTACAACCTACACTTCTTTAATATTTGAATACATGAAACAAAAAACTAAACAAAAAACAAGATACATAGGACACAATTATTTTTGGACAAAATAGTCCCCAAAAAAACCCAATGCAGGAAAACCGGTGCAACAGCTTTAAGGGTTTTCTATTATTAAGCAGTAATTCTAAATACTAATGTTGGTTGCCCTCCCGACAAATAAGTCACAGAGAAAATACAATGGTTGAAAATATGAGTGATTTTACCTCACTTCACCTGGCAGATTATCGCTGATTCGGCAGCAAGACTGGCTAACCTCGGCTACCTCTGCGCTAGCCCTGTGTAGACCTTGCGTCAACCTTTCAAGCTCTGCGTCAACCCTGTGTTGTCTCTTCTGCCCATTGCGTCAACCTTCCCAGTTGTTTCGAAAGTTCTAGCTTTCTGCGTGGAGGGCAACTTTCTGCTTCTGCACTAGCCCTTCTAGCTCTGCGTCAAGCTTACGTGGGCCCAGAATAGCCCAACGTCATTCCTCTTGGCTATTGCATTTCCTCCACAAGCTTCTCTCCGCCTCTTTGTCAGTACTCCCGAACTATCTCTAACCCTCTAGTGCAACTGATCACTTAGTTTGAATTTTTAGCTTCTTAGCCCCAGAAATCGAACTCCATATCAATTCGTTCTCTTTGTGTGTCTTTCTAAATGAACCCCAAGCCTCCTTATACTTTTCTCGTTGAGACTTCAACGATCGAGATTAAGTCTCTAATCAACGACTAAAATTAAAACATGACTTGATCTGCCTTCTAGATCATTCTCACCCATATTTTGATTAATACCCATTAATATTTTAATTTTCTTAAATTTAGATTTAAGAACCCCATTAAAAATATTAATTATTTTAATAAAATACAATCTGGGTGGACTTTCACCAAATAGTTTTTGGGTTCTTTAGAACTCATATACCTTAATCTTTCCACCAATTTTCATGGCTAGATCACATCTGATGCCTATCAAAAATTAATAATCCCCATGTGCAACCCATTGTTTGGACCTTATGCTTGAGGATATTGACAAAATTGAGTGGGTGAAGAAATGTGGAAGATGCAAAATCCATAACCAAGTACATTTACAACCACTCATGGGTTTCGAACCTTATGAGAAAGCACACAAGGGGTAAAAAGCTTGTTCGATCAACCATCACACGATTTGCAACCAACTTTCTTTCGTTGCAATCTCTTGTTAAACAAAAAGCAAACGTGAAAAAGATGTTTTCATGTGATGAATGGAATTCATCTCAGTGGAGCAAAAAGGCAGAAAGGAAACAAATGGTTGACCAAGCATTTGACAAAAGATTTTGGTCAAAAGCAGAAGAGATTGTGCTATTTAGTGAGCCTCTTATCAAATTTTTGCAGATTGTGGATAGTGATAAATATGCTATGGGTTTTGTTTATGAGGCCATGGATCAGACCAAAGAATAAATAAAGACAACATATGGGGATAAAAGACAATAGTACATTCCTCTATGGAAAACCATTGATGAAAGATGGAACAAACAACTCCATAGACTTTTACATGCAGTCGGCTACTACTTAAATCCAAGGTATGTAATTTTGAACTTCAATTCTCATTGCTTATAAGTTTCAAGTTTTAGCTTTTAGTTTTGTTGACTTGATGAATATGTTTTGTTTTCTGAATTTTGAAGATACCGTTACACTACAAATTTTGAGGCTAATGAAAAGACTTTAAAGGGATTGTATAAATGCATTGAGCGCATGGTCCCAGATGCCAAAGCTCAAGATCAATTCATAACAAGCTCTTGAATTTTAGTTAAAGTCTTGGTACCTTTGGAATTTCTATGGCTATAAGGAATAGAGCAAAGAGTCCCCTAGGTAAAAATTGTTAAAATTTGCAAATTCTTATATTAATAATTTACTCATTTGATTTCAATTTGAATTTTGCAATTGTTGAGTCTAAGTTTCAACTTTCAAATTCATTTGCTAATACTTTTTTCCTTCCACTCTTTTTGCAGCCTATTGGTGGCAACAATTTGGTAGTGAATGCCCTCAATTGCAAAAAATTGCAATTAGAATTTTGAATCAAACATGTAGTGCTTCAGGTTGTAAGCGGAATTGGAGTGTGTTTGAACGTATACACACTAAGAAAAAGAATAGTTTGGAGCAAAAGCGGTTGAATGACATGGTTTTTGTTCAATACAACCTTGGGTTGAGGCGCAAACAATTGCTGAATAAAACCCCTGAAACAAGCAACATTGTCTTGGGTGAATTTGATCCAACATTAGAATGGGTTGTGGAAAGTCAAGCAACAACATTTGACAATGAAGACCTTTCTTGGTTGGACTTGGACCCACCTCCAAAAGATGCAGAGGCAAAAATATCAAAAGCACCAGTAGCAACTCTAGGGCCAAGGGAATCAAGCCATAATCCCATTGCAAATTTGGATGCTACTCATTCTTCAGATGAAGATGAGGATGAGGAGAATGATGATTGATGATTTGATCATTGATTTGCTATAGTTGTAAGATGTAATATAATACTATGATCTAGCATGTTATTTTGGACTATAAAGACCTTTTAGAGCCTACTTGATGTTTGTAATATTTTTGGTTCAACGATGTTTTGCACTAAGTGCTATTTTGGTTATATGCATTATTACTTGCTATATAAATGAAAACGGTTGCATGTTTGTTTATAAATGGTTTGGATTCATATGGATGTACATGCATATATCTGTTTTTTCTTTAAAATATGAATATTTTATGTGTTTTTGATAAACTAGTTTTTTTTTTTTTATTCTGGTCCAATTCTAGCTGATTCCCGATCACAAGGTTTTTTGGTTCGATGACCGATTCGGTTCCGATAACATTGATACTACTTTGCTCTCCACTATATTTTTGTATGTGTGTGTTCCATTCTTTTCCTATCTTTCATTTCATTCCTTCTACAACCCAAAAGATCTTGAGGCTTATGTTTCAATGCATATGATGCCTTTTTCAATGTGCACACCAAATGTTTCAAGACCAACATCACACCCTTTCAATTGTCATGTTCACATATAAATTTTTCATATCCATGAAGAAATGTCATTTTGGTGTACCTCAAAGTCATATGAAAATACAAATGCCAAGAATGTTCTTATGCTAGCCAATTTCATAGTTGGAAAAAAGTTTTAGAATGACCTACTCTCCAAACTTAGGGAATTAGCCCTTTACAACAAGTTTAGCCTTGTACCTATTAATGGTACCATCAATCTTAGATTTGATTTTCTAACCCACTTGCAATTGAGCATCTTTCGCCCCTCTACACGTGGAACCAACTCACATGTCTTGTTCTTAACTAGAAGCATATTCCTCCCCAATAAGAATTTTTCATTACTTACAATTTTTATCAAAAATAGCTTTTTGATAATATTTAGGTTTTATAACAGAAAATAAAGTACAAAATATTGAAAATAATCAAAAGTAAAGGAGCCTTTCTCACCATGTTGAAAACCATCAAAACAAGAGAGCCTTTCTAATCTTTGTTGAGCTGTTTGTATGCTAAGTTTCTTTGACATTAGGTTAGCAAATTTCCATACCTTGAGAGGGGGTTTCTATTTCATTTAAAGAAGAATCTTTAGGTGAGCAACTTCAACTCATGTACCACATTGCACTAATATCGTCTTTCATTTTTTAATACTTCAACTAGAGTTGCAACAAATGTGTTCACATCTCTCAACTATTCAACATTCATCTTCATAGATTCATTTTACTTAACATTTTTAAGTTTCTTTTGTAAATCATTATTATATTCTTCCAGCAATACAAATTTATTCACATCAACATATTCACCACTAGAATTATAATTCAACCAAATCAGCTTATTCTCAACAAAAATCTTATCATTTGTTGACATATAACATTTCGTTTTGGGATTATACAATCTTTATCATTTTGCCTTATTAGAATACCCAACAAAATATCATCAAAGCATTCTATGTTTATTCTATTTATTTTCTCATTTGCTTTGTGTGTGTATACAACAAATCCAAACATTGCTAAATGCTCAACATTAAACATTACTCCATTGCATGCTTATTTTATCATTTTTTCTTTTGCTTCCACACTTAATAATATATTTCGTAAATATGTTGTTAAAACAACTTTCCATTATCTTCTATCTATCTATCTTTTGATTGGCATGCATCTAGCTACATCCGCCAATTATATATTTTTCCTCTCCACAACACCATTTCACTAAGGGGAATATGGAGTTGCAAGCTACCTCAACATGTCCACATGATTGGAACTAATATCAAATCTCTCATTAAATCTGGCACATGCAATACCCCTTGAGATTACCACCTCCTCCATTAGCAAGAGGGAGTTGCAGCCCTCCAACGCAATTTTTTGAAATAGAAAACCCTTTTCATTTGTAGTGGGCAATAAACCTTGAGCCCATAGACAAGCATCGTCATTTAAATCATTGGAGTTCTTTATCTCCACATAGAGCTTGATCTTGATGCTTTCCGAAGACAACAAGATGAAACTATGCAACTTTCCAGTTGTATCTGGCCTTGCATTAAGGACTTTCTTTCATTTTGTTTCCCTTTTTTTGGCATAGAATATAACTTCTCTATCAATGTTGGTGCCTACATCAACTATATGAGTTTCTTCTTCTAATGATACATTGGCAGATATTTGAAAAATCATATTTTCTTTGTTCAAAGATGTTTTCAAAGCATAATAGATGACCACAGTGATTGCAATAAAATCAAAATTTGATGGGATTTTGGGACCCTATACTCTGTCTCTGAAACAGCTAACTGTACGTTTGAAAATTCAGATTTTCTTTGTTCAACAAAGATCATAGTTGTTTTCAAACCATAATAGATGACCACAGTGATTTCAATAAAATCAAAATTTGTTGGGATTTTGGGAGCCTATACTCAGCCTCTGAAACAGTTAACTGGGAAAACAAGTCTAATGATATGATCCCTAATGCCATTTCCCTCAACACACTTTATCTCTGAAACTTTGTAGAGCTACATAACCTCTGAGCTTGTGTTCACCTCATATTATTGGACTAAATGTCCCACATCTCTTTTTTGGTTTTCTGATTAATGGTATCCATTAAACCATGACTAGAAAGTCATGGAAAATGTTTTATCCTCCTTTTTTCACTCTTGAATTCCATCCTTTCTATCAGTAAAATTAAGTGGCTTTTCAGCACCATCAATTATGCCGAATACTCCTCTTGTCCATAGTAGCCATCAAAATAACTTTTCTGGCAAACAAGTCTTAACTTGGAACTCTGTTGCGCCTTGTTCTTGAACAGACCAACAAAACACAATGCCCTCCATGATTAAAACGATATTTCATTGAGCTAACTTGGTTTTGGTACCATGATAACTGCTTTTTCAAGCATAAATATTGCATTTGTGCAGATGGATTAACAGGTCAAAGAGAAGAAAACAGAAATAGAGAAACAAAGGAGAGTCACACAACTTACTAATTGCCCAGAGAAAAAGGCTTAGTTTTTTATTACCTTTATTTCCAGAATGAAAATTTGTGTACATCCGTTAGATAGAAGAGTAGTTACTTTCAACCAGTTACATTCAGCAACTAATTACTTGTTGCCAGTGTTCAGGAATCCTTTACAGGCTCTCAACAGAAACAGTTACATGCTGAGATTAGTTTGCTGTTATATGCAAAAATATACTTGAACTCAAGTTTGCAGTATCTAAACATCAGCACCAACACCACAGTTTTCCACCGGATGTTGCAAGTTGCAACTAGCCAAAATTAACTCCATTTAAAAGCATTATAAAATCTGAAAAAGGAACACACAAATAGAAAGCAAATACAACTAAATTGAATCGTAATTCGTTAATCTATAGAGACAACAGAAACAGACAAAAATATCAGGACATCTATCACAATTAGCTCCCTTTGATACTAGAAAAAGCACTGAGGACTAATATGCCTATCCAATAAATTTATTTGGAAAGAGCATTCCACTATTGAAAAGCAACCCAAAAGATCAAAAGGGCACCTGTCATATTAAGATCTTCTGTATATTTCAAAATTATTATGCCACCGAAACATATTTTCTTGAAATGATCAATATATATAATGTCAACTTTGGAAAACATTCCATTCCATTGTCTGCAAGTCCAAAAGACAACGAAGTTATCTGAACCAGAAAGGCTGAAGGAGCCATTATAGTGGATATAATCCTATCATCATTGATGAGGATACAAAATATCCTTATTGAGAAAATATGACAGGACAAGGACACAGGAAAAGAGACACATCAAATAGAGGGGGAACCCTTTTAAACATGATGTTATTAATAGCAAATCTTATCTGCTCTTCAGGTTGCCATTAGTGTTCATCAAAAGCACCATCGAGCTTTTTTAATTCTTCTTTTTGGTTCTGACAAAACTTGTGCAAATCTACGAGTACTGTATTTCTGAAAACATGAATTATTGACACTAATTCTCAAAAATCCGCTTTGCATTATCAGAGAGCAAACGTGATTCCTCAACCTCCCTGGAGCTTCTGCTTATGATATATTAATATTCTGCAAGGTGGTGCTTATAAATCAATTCCTATTCTTCACATTCTTCCTGGAATCTTTAGGACACGATCTCTCTAGGTGTTGTCTGCTATGGCATATCTTGCACCTGAAAGGTATTCCCTCGTAATCCAGTTGTTGTTTGTGAAAATTGTTATCTACCTTGACAATGATCGCAGATTTTAATTCTTTTCTGAGATCGACCTCAACACAAACCCTGCGTGTCAAGGACCCAATCAAACCTTTGTTATAGGGCTCTGATATTTTCAAAACCTTGCCAATCACAGAGCAGATATTCATCAGTGTCTCTTCATCCCCAAACTCTAGAGGGAGGTTCGGAAGTCTCATCCATATTGGGGTTTTTAGTTGACCAGGGTTTTTGGGGTCAAAGTCAGGTGACCATCGCTTGAGGGTCAATCCTGCGAGGCCCATGAACCAGGGACCATTTTCCAAGACAAAATGGCAATCATCCTCAGAAAAGAACTCAATCTTGAAAAACCCCTCGGCCATTATCTTAAAGATCCAAATGCTGCTCAATTTGTATTTCCATTGCTTTTCAGACCATTGTAAAAGCTCCTCGGGAGTTGGGTTCATGTGGGTGAATCTACCTACCAAGGACTTATCACTGAATATAAAATCATCCACCCACATATATTCATTCATGAGCTCAGAACCTGGATTTGAAAGATCATTACCTGTTTTCTCAATATTACAATCATCTGTTCCAGTTTGGGCATCTTCATTCCGCTCGGGCGTTGCGTAATCCGCGACCTCCTTGTTCTGTGGTGAAGGCTCTGCAGACCCTTGCAAGTCCTCAAGGGTTGGGAGACTCTGCGAGTAACATATGGATGACGGGTCATCCTCGTTTGTACCCATGACGGGGACTGCAGGAGGTCGGTTTGCAGGCTCGAACAAGCTTTCCTGCCTCCTTCAATAGAGATCCTGCTCTGGGAATAGAATGACTACTGAAACAGGAGAATGGGAATCTAGTGCCCGCTCTGTGAACATTAAAAGGAGAATAGGTGACCAAATTCTTTGCAGATGGCTTTTTCTTACAAAAATCGAGCGGGAAACACAACTAAAACAAATTCATGCTCCAAATGGCGGGAAATAGCCGCTTCTGCATTATAACGTTAAGCAAATGCGGGGCCGGGGAGCTTTAATATGATATAAATTTCTATCATCACACATTCATCATCAATATATAAAATTTAAAAATTACGATCAAGCAGAAACAACAAACAGATACATTTGAGGTATATCTAAGTTGGTTTACGTAGAGTTTAGTTCTTTTCGGATTTTAAGTTCAAATTTTATGGTGACGGGATGAGGACGGGTTGAGGGTGAGAGTCAATTATGGGGGATAAAAACTATTTTAAAGGATATTTAGATTTAACTTAGTATTGCACAATTTTAGTGACTATATCCCACATTTGAGGAAATCATTTTTACATCCAATATGTGGGTTGGTCCGAACTGAGCAAATTGTGGGTGCTAAAAATTGTCCCAAAATGCATCAATGCTCAATCAAGTCTTGCACAATCCTAGTGATAGTATCCCACAATTGGAGAAATTGTTCATCCATCCAACATTTGGGATGGCCCCGGCCCGAGTTCAACCTAGATTAGCAAAAAGAAAAAAAGAATAGTGGGGAAATGGGATCAACGATTTCATTTGCAGACTTAGCAATAGCTTGTTGAGCAAGTGAGTTTTAAAACAACCCAACAGCCAAAATATTCAATTCCCTTCACATAATGTCATAATTGCATAAAAGAGATTGAACCTAAGTTTTCTAAATGTGTGAGTCAAGGTCCTAGCAAGCTAGAGATTGAAGGTAGGAATAATAGAAGCACGGAGTCATTGTTTCCATTATGCTTAGGGTGATGATGATAAGTCCCTGACATGAGAACAAACAATAAGTGATAAAAGAAAAAGTTGGATAGAGGAGGAGAACATTGAGTTGAGTCTGAAAGTGCAAAGTGTAAATGAAACAATATAGTTTATTAATCCATATTTAAGGCAAGGAGGATCATTTCCTTGCATAGCTTTTAATGAGTGGTTATCATATGCCTAGTGACAACATATCATATGCCTTAATTTGAACTAGATTGAAGATGGATGGAGAAAAGAACAAAGAATTCCTCAACACCACACTCTTTGTGGTACAGAAAATTCAATCCCCATGTCCCCAAGGAAAAGGTTAGTTGAATGGAAGAATATAACACAAACAACAATAGAGGCTAACTTGGCTAGCGAATTGAATGAAGATGACTTGCAAACTCTTCTTTCAAGAGTCAAACATCTTGACTTTGAAGAACCCCATCTTAAGGAAAAGCTAGAACAAGTCACACAATCAATGCTAGCAATGGAAACTCATAGGAAAGGAAAGAAACTACGGATTAATCCAAGAACAAGAAGTAGGTATTAGAGTCAAGAGTTGAACCAGAGTATGCATAATCCATGGAACAAGCAAAGGAAATAATTATTAGGGCCTTGCAAAAAAAGTATCACAGTTGAAAGATAGATCCAAATCCAATTCTAAAGAACCTAGTAACAACAAGCAGAGAAAGATAAGTTGTTGCTAATGCAGTTAGGAAATAGTTTATTCAACCTAGAAAAATAAAGATGAAACCACCATGGCTAACTCGTTCCATAATCAACATAGGTAAGGAGTCCACACCACTAGTCCTAACCCCCATAAATTAGGAAACATATGAATAATCGACTACTTCACATCAATCTACCACTGAATACATTTTCCCCCTATTTCTATGGTTGAAAACTAAAGTCCCTAGTGCGAGACATATTGATTGATCTTGATTGAAGCAAATCAACCAACACAATTGCATCAATCAATCAAGTAGCAACATGAAATATAAGATCAACAATAATAGAATGGGTGGATTGAACATTAGGAAAAATAGTTTGACTAACTTGCTCAGTCATAGGATTGACGAGACTAACCAACCAATCAACAACCATCTGAACAACAAAATATACCATCGATGAGCCATCAATAGTAGTAAGACACAAGGTTGAACCCACTTAATCAACCTTCATAGCATCTAGACCAATCACCTACAACCACTAAAATAGCTCCCCACACAAACAAACATAAAAAAGCGTGGTAAATATGCAAAAAAGAGAGACAATGGACCAAAGGTTATTACCACCTTTCAACCAAAGGGGGACTATAGGAACACAATACCAGTACCACAAATTCATAAATGATAGAAGTTATGTCATGAAATCAATAAGGAAAGTGTTAAGAGGTGGAAATAATCTAGACACCAAAATTGAAGTATCACTACGACAAAGAGTATTGAGTTTGACAATAATGTAAGAAAATGATTGAAAATAAGTTAGGATCCATCCCTTCTAACCCATTTATAGATTGCTTAGATATCATGAAGCACCTTATCCATGAACTAATCAATTATTAACAACACCTAGTAGAGGAGAACCAAAAATTCAATATTCATGAGATGGGGGCAATATTATAGAAAGAGCATCATAAATTTGAATTAATAGAAGTAGACTTAAAAGGAACAAGTGCTGAAGTGTTGAACAAGAGTCTCATTCTAACAAATTAGCTAACAATTTTCTCTCATACTTGTAGGCAACTAAAGATTACATAGGCATTGATTATAGAACTCATCATCTAAAGAATACAACATTAGATGCAATGGATTGTGATATATTGACTAGACAACTTTATCAATAAATATAAATAGAAGTGTAACTATTAGCCCAGAAACACTAACAATTTCAACAAGGGAGGAACACACAACTAAAAGTTAACACCATCTTGAAACATATTTCAGATACATACAAATAGGTTTAGCATATGCAAAAGAAATGTTGCCCTTATCTGGAATCAATACATAATGTTTTTATCCCTAAAAAATTGGACTACCTACCTGGTTGAGATGAAAATATTAAGTATCATCATAGACTAGGCACATCAAGGATGGCATAACTTTCAAAATTTACTTGAACTAGATAGTGCCACATATCTAAAGAACCTACATTGAAGTGCTAAAAGAGATTCCCACACCTTCATTTTATTAATAACCTTTCTAGTCACTTGATAAAAAAACAATATGTTCTCTAAATAATAGATGTGTGATATAGCATGCTACTCCAAAAGTAACCTACTCAAACCTTCAACTACTAAAATAAAGAGAATGGGGGATAGAGGACATCCTTTTCTAAGGCCGCTCCTTAATTTGAAGAAAGGAGTTGCTGCTCCATGTAATAATACAACAAATATAAAATTAGGAAATGCAACTTATTATCTAAACAACAAACTGATGGGAAAAGCCTAAATGAATTAAAATTAATCTAATGTTGAGCCAACTTACTTTGTCACCATTGATATTTTGTTTTTGACCTTTATTGAATGTATGGATACTTGCACAACGTCATCTGCCTCATGAATTTACCTTCCCTCTAAGAACCCGAATTGTTCTCTGGAAATTTAATTTAAAAGAACACTTTTCAATCTCTAAGCAATTACCATTGAGATAATTTTGTATATGCAATTCATAATGAGATGGGTGTAAACTTATCATAGGTTACATGATTATCTTCTTTAGGAATGATTGCTATGAATGTTGTATTAAAGCTCCAAACATGTATCCTTTAGTTCTCGTTGTCTCCACGACTCTTTGTGAATCTTCCTCTATATAATCATAATCGTCCAAGAAGAATTCCACAGGTAGTCCATCAAGCCTATGACTTTTGTATTTTTGAGATCACTACAAAGTTTGATATAATTTTTCTTTCCTAATCTACTTTATTAGGGCCTAATTATCCTCCTCATTGACAAAATTGGGGAAGGAGCTTGTACCCTAATCACTTTTTCTATTGAAGCATGTGTGTCTTCCTTGAAAAGGGTGGAGGAACCACTTTACTCCTTCAAATTCCATGCCCTTGAAATTTGTATCCTAGGTACTATGTCCCTTATCAATTTTCCAAATGGAGTTGTATTCTTTGTGCAATTGGCATACCTATGAAATAATTTTGTATTCTCATCCCTAGCATATAACCATGATTCCCTCCTCTCCATTTTTTCTTCAAAAGGAACATGCCTCTTTTTATCTTATAGTACATTTAATTCAGATCTTTGTTTCTTGTTCATAAACCCAAAACCTTCCTTATTGTGAAGCACCTCCAAGGCTTTCTCTACTTCACTAACAACTATATCATCTTTCAACATTCTGGTCCTTGCCCAATTAGTAGCCACCTCTTTTTACCTTTTTAAAACTTTGTTGGAAGTTTATGCAGGAGCATCATAAAACTTAATTGACTTATAAGTTCAACCCTTTTTACTAGAGGAATTTGTTCTTCAAAGTGTGGATTTTGGTTAGATTAGGAGAATTATGTGTTTGCCTGTAATCTAGTAAATTTGGCATTTTGTTAAGTTGTTTGAGAAATTAGAGAGTTTTGTTTTTGAAACTAAAATTGGGTCATTTGATACAGTACTATTCACGGATTTGGAAGAAAACTCATTATTGTACTTATTCATTGTTTAATTTTAATAAAAATAAGCAGTGTGTGTGGAGAAAGTGTGATTGAATTAATTTGTTCCCAAACAAGGCCTTCTGCAATCACATATATTTATGGTTTGAATGTGCGCTTATATATTATTAACATTGTAGGATACTTTGTAGTGGCCAAGCTTTATTTAATCCCCATAAGTGAGACAAAGGCATTCATGTCCATATAATAAACCTTCTATAATATAATGGTGGGACCTTAAGGTTTTGAGATCACAGATAGTGTTGGCATTATGATTCAAGTGTTGTCCTTGATGGCAACTCACTCATAGGTTGGTACAGGTGCTCAGAGGTTGGTACAGGTGATGGCAACTTAATCAGAAGACAGATCCTAGTACAGCTTGCCAAGGAAGTTCATACACGCAGGTTTGTTAAGCCCAAGTCGCGTGTACACGCAGGTTGGCTTCAGCAAAAGCGCGTGTATGTGGAAAAGTACCTTTGGTCCATGGAGGTTAGTCCTTGGAAGTTGTGCCTATGGTTTCGGACCATTGTGTCTCGACGGGCGTGTCGATCCCTAGTTTTGAAGTTGATGGTATTGTGTTACTATGGTTTTGGCTCTTGGTATTGAGCAAGGCCTAAGGCTATATAAGGAGAAGAAGATCATTAGGCAAAATTATCTTTTGGACAAGGCTTGAACATCTGAAGAAGAAAGAGATCTGGTATGCAGGTTCTGGGTTGCTTGATCTAAGCTAAGGAGAGATCACTTTGGTTGATGGAAGACTAGATCTAAGGATAGATTAGGATCTAATGGTTTGAAATGCACTATCATGATATGGTTGATTATGCGTATTTCTAGATCTGCATACTGTCGCAATGTTATGTTCTGGGTCTAACTGATGTCTGGTACAACTGCAAATTGAGAGAGTTTATTTTTAGATCGGTACGCAGGTTGGCTTCGGTAAAAGCGCGTGTATACGCGGGTTTTGCTCATTGAAGTAGCGTATATCCTTTGAAGCTTGATTTTGGGCCTACAGTTGGGTCTGACTGTTATTGCAGAGTTCTGTAGTCTGCTCTGTGTTCTGGTAACTGGTGATTGACAGGGTTCAGTGGTTCAGTGATTCAAAGTTTGGTTGTTTTATGCTTCAATGATCTGTTGTGAAAGGTGAATGAATTGTAGTCTTCAGATTGTAATGTTGTGCTTCAGGAATATCCAGTCTGAAAATGTATGAAAAGTGGTACCTGAAGGAAAGAAGATTGTAGGCCAGCACCTACGTACTAGTATCTTAGCTAGTACAAGAGCAAAAGGGGGTTGGAGCTCCCTTCCAAGGAAGTTTGGAGAACGAGAGAAGGTTGTAGCCTTCTGCAGGATGTAGCCTGCGTACTGGTATAAGGCTGCACCAGTACAAAAAGATTGTAAACTGAAGTTTTATATTAAAGAAAGATAGAGACGTCTTGCAGCAGGTGGTTTTCACCCACATTGGGTTTCCACCTTATATCTTGGTGTTCATGTGTGTGGCTTTTGATCTGTTCTGTTATACTGCACCTCTTTACTGTTAATGTGGTGAATAATGTCCTGATGCACTTAACTGAAGATTAATCTAACTAAATTATAAGCTTTCTTCTTATACGCTGTTTTATTTAGTCACAGTAGCGTGTACACGCTGGTTCACTTATCTGAAGTAGCGTATATGTTTCTGAGCATTGAAAAAGTTTGATTGATCTGATAATACTGATTCACCCCCCCTCTCAGTATTATTTCCAACAATTGGTATCAGAGCAGGTCCTTCAGAGAAGCTTGATCGCTTGAAGGTAGATCATTCATCATGAGCAACTACGAGAAAGAAGCATCAATCAGGCCACCGATTTTTGATGGGACAAATTTCAATTATTGGAAGGTAAGAGTTACTGCATATCTTCAATCTCTTGGTACAGAAGTTTGGAACATTGTAGAAACAGGCTATGCTTTTCCTTCAGCTACTCCTACAGATCCAGCTGAGAAAAAGCAGTATGAAACAAATGCAAAAGCAGTCAGTACTCTATTAGGAAGTATATCCCAAACAGAATTCATGAAGGTCATGCACTTCAAATCAGCAAAAGAGATATGGGACAAAATGATCACTAGCTATGAAGGAGATGAACAAGTAAAACAAGCTAAACTTCAAACTCTCAGGATTCAATATGAGACTCTCAAGATGTATAATGATGAAAGTGTGGCTAATTATTTTCTTCGAGTAGATGAGATTGTTAATTGTATGAAAAATTTGGGTGAAGAAATAAAAGAGACTATAGTAGTTCAAAAGATTCTAAGATCATTATCCCCCAAGTTTGAATCTAAAGTATCTGCAATAGAAGAAAAAGAAAATCTCCGTGTTCTCACTATGTCTCAGCTACATGGAATTCTAACTGCTTATGAAATGAGAAAGGGAGGTCCATCAGACAGAAGGGAAGCTGCTTTTAAGGCATCAGGAAAAGAAGATTACTATGAAGCAAGCCATGTTCCAGAAGAAGAGGAAGAAGAATCAAATTTTGTCAGAAATCTTCAAAGGGGTTCTGGAAGGTTCAGAGGTAAGCTACCTTTCAAATGTTTTGCTTGTGGAAGAGTAGGTCATTATGCTGCAAAATGTCCTTATAAGGATAAAGGAAAGGAACCTGCTAGATGGAACAAGAAACTAAGTGCAAATAAGAAAAGCTACTACACCCATGAAGATAGTGATGGTTTATCAAACAGTGATGAAGATGAACAAGGTAATAAATATAAGTTGTTAATGGCATTTGAAGATGATGATTATGAGGATGCTGTAGATGTGAATAACCTCTATGATGAAATTACTAGACTCAAGAGATGTATAGAAGAAAAGAGTGTGATCATTGATACTCTACAATTTCAAATTGATGAAAAAGAAAAACATCTTGAAAAACTGGAAGGTGAAATTGTTGGTCTCAGAAAAGAAATTGAGAAAACAAAAGCTATTAATCTTAAGTTTGTCAAAGGATCTGAAACCTTGGATGAGATTATCAATGTGCAGCGATCTCCTCTGATCAAGACAGGTCTTGGATATAATGGAGAAACATCTCAAGCCTCTACCTCTAAAAGTTATCTTGATGCAGCAAGGAGAAGCGAGCAAAGGCCAAATAAAAGTCATCAGGTGAATCAGGGACAGTTTATCTCAAGAACAAATAAAGACCATCAAGAAATTCAGGGACAAACAGCCTTAAGGATAAACAGAAGCTACAATCAGCCACAGGTAAAATCTTCCCAATTTGCTCCAAGAATGAATAGAAGCTATAATCGGTTGGATGATAGATCTGATTATCGCAGAAGTTTCTTTAATGGCCAATGCTTTTCTTGCCATAACTTCGGTCACAAAGCAGCTCAATGTGTTGCCTACAAAACAATCATGACTAGAGAAGCTCAAAAGCAAGGGAGAATGACTGGAACCATGAAAAGGACTTATAACAATTTTTCGGTTCTTGAAAATGAAGTTGAATGCTCTATTTGTAATAACTTTGGTCATGAAGACTCTGAATGCAGGAGCAGATTCCGGAAGACAACTCAGAAGGAACAAACCTCAAATGTTAGAACATGGAGAATAAAAGAATCACAACCAGAAAGATGTGGGATAGCCTTTTATGCAGAAGGTCAAGAAAGTCTATGGTACATTGACAGCGGATGTTCGAAGCATATGACAGGGGACAAAGAAAAGCTTGAGTCATATACCGCATTAGAAAAGGGGAAGAAAGTTTCTTTCGGGAATGATATCTCTGCAGCCATAAAAGGAAAAGGTGTTGCTCCGTTGAAAGAAGAGGTCAAAGCAGGAAATGTTTTATATGTTGATGGATTGAAGCATAATCTTCTTAGTGTCAGTCAGATGTGCGATCAAGGAACTGAGGTAATATTTAGATCAAATGGATGTTGTGTTCGCGATCTTGATACAGGTAAAACAGTGATCAAAGGAAGAAGGACTCCAAATAATCTATATATCTTTGAGGAAAGACAACAATGCTACTTAAGCAAGGATGATGAACATTGGCTATGGCATCGGAGGTTGGGGCATCTAAGCTTTTCACAAATAAGGAAAGCATGCAAATATCAGGCAGTTCGTGGTCTTCCAGATATCAAAATTCCAGACAATACCATATGCAAATCTTGTCAATTTGGAAAGCAAACCAGAACTAACTTTCCAGAAAAGGAAGGATCAGCTAGCATGCCTCTCGAGCTAGTCCATACAGATGTATGTGGTCCATTTAGGAAGAGGACACCTCGAGGAGAAGAATATCTGATATTATTCATTGATGATTTCTCCAGATTTGTTTGGTTAGGGCTCATGAAGCACAAAGATGAAGCATTCGAAAAATTCAAATCCTTCAAAGCCTTGGTTGAAAATGAATCAGGACACAAAATTAAGTGCCTCAGATCTGACAGAGGTGGGGAATTTACCTCAAACGAATTTTTCGATTTCTGTGAAGAACATGGGATAAGAAGAGAATTCTCTACAGCTAGAACTCCTCAGCAAAATGGGGTTGCGGAAAGAATGAACAGAACAATCCAACAAATGGCTCGTGCAATGCTTGATGAATCAGGTACTCCCGCAACCTTCTGGGGTGAAGCTGCACATGCTGCGGTTATTATTCTTAACAAAACAAATGTCCGAGTAAACAGCACTCAAACACCTCATGAGCTCTGGAGTGGTGAGACTCCTTCGGTGAAGCACTTCAAAATCTTTGGGAGCAAATGTTATATTAAAAATACTGATGAGAAACTTGGCAAACTTGAACCAAGAGCAGATGAGGGCATTCTTCTTGGTTACTCTCCACATAGCAAAGCATACAAGTGCTACAATAAAAGACTTGGCAGAATTGTTGACAGCATTGATGTAGTGATTGACAAGAAGGGATATATTCCTAGGCAAGTTCATCATGAAGACATTGAAGAAGATGAAGGTTACCCCCAAAGGCGGAATGATGAAGAAGAAGAACCTCAAGAAGAAGAAGAACCTCAGGAAGAACCAGAGGAGCAGACAAGAATAGAAGAGAAGACTCCATCCAGATATGTTCAAAAGAATCATCCAGAATCTCAGATTGTGGGGCAGAAAGAAGCAGGAGTACAAACAAGAAGGACACTTGCAGAAGCTTCAAGCTATTTGGCATTACTCTCCTCCACTGAACCACAAAATGTTAAAGAGGCTTGCAAAGATGAATGTTGGGTCAAAGCAATGGATGAAGAACTTGAGCAGATCGAAAAGAACAACACTTGGGAATTAGTTCCTAGACCAAAAGATAAGAATGTAATAGGAACAAAATGGGTCTTCAAGAACAAATTAAATGAAAATGGAGAAGTAATTAGAAACAAGGCCAGACTTGTTTGTAAAGGGTATGCGCAGCAAGAAGGAATAGATTTTGAAGAGACCTTTGCTCCTGTGGCAAGACTTGAGGCCATCCGAATGTTCCTTGCTCTCTCAAGCTTTCAAAACTTCAAGGTATTTCAAATGGACGTGAAATCAGCCTTCCTGAATGGAGACTTAGAAGAAGAAGTATATATTGAGCAGCCAGATGGCTTCATTCTTGGGAATGATCCAAACCTTGTATGCAGATTGAAAAAGGCTCTCTATGGACTCAAACAAGCTCCAAGAGCTTGGTACTATCGGTTGGACAAATATATTCACCAACAAGGCTTTTCAAAAGGATCAGCAGATAGCAATCTCTACATAAAAGTTGAAAATAACAAATTGCTAATTCTTGTTGTTTATGTAGATGATATTATTTTTGGCAGCAATGAAGAGACTATGAGTCAAAACTTTGCCTTGGTTATGCAGAAAGAATTCGAAATGTCACTTCTTGGAGAATTGACATATTTTCTTGGATTGCAAATCCAACAAAATGAAGGAGGTATCTTCTTGTCTCAAACCAAATACCTCAAGCAGATCTTGAAGAAGTATGGCATGGAAGAGTCAAAGCCAGTATGTACACCCAAGGTTACAGGATGCAGCCTCAGTGCAAATGATGAATCAGCAGCAGTTCACCAACCCACTTATAGATCCATGATTGGGAGTTTGCTTTATTTGACAGGTACTCGACTAGATATTACACATGCAGTAGGAATGGTCGGAAGATTTCAAGCCAACCCAAAGGAAACTCATCTTCAAGCAGTCAAAAGAATCTTCAAATATCTTCAAGGGACCCAAAACTATGGCTTATGGTATCCTAGAAATACAGATCTCACTCTTCATGCTTACACAGATGCAGATTGGGCTAGAAGTGTGGATGATAGGAAAAGCACAAGTGGTGGTGCTTTCTTCATGGGTTCCAGATTAGTATCTTGGTTCAGCAAGAAACAGAGTTCGATTGCCTTATCTACAGCTGAAGCAGAATATGTGGCTGCAGCATCTTGTTGCACACAACTTCTTTGGATGATGCAGACCTTGCAGGACTTTCAAATCACTTGCACTCCACCCGTCTCTATCTTATGTGATAATACAAGTGCAATCAACATTTCAAAGAATCCAGTCATGCACTCAAAGACCAAGCACATACCAATCAAGTACCATTTTCTTCGGGAACAAGTGCTTGAGCAGAAGGTCAAGTTGGAGTATGTTCCTTCTAAGGAACAAGTTGCTGATATTCTCACGAAACCACTGCCCAGGGAAACTTTTGAATATCTCAGACAAAAGCTGGGAGTAGTTGATGCTTCATCCTGCTGTTGAAATTTGTTTATTCTACAGAAAAGTTGGTATACACAGGTTACGGAAGGGATATCCACGTATATACGCAGGTTACGTAAAAGGAAGTCACGTGTATGTTGGACGCTTGTTGCAGAAAGTATATCCGCGTACATACGCAGTTTCATGCAGGAGAAATCGCGTATATGAAGTTCTGAACAACAATGGGTATGTCAGAATTCTTCAGGCACAGTTTCAAGGGGTGCAACAGGCACAGGTTCAGGGGGAGCAGCTTAAAAGTCTCATAAAGCATTGTTGGCATTCAGATGTTTTGGTTGTTGGGTTCAGGAGAAGGAGCTCAGAAAGAAATCCTGGTTGCTGATCTAAAAGATGTTTATCAGATGCTGCTGGTGACTTTCATAAGTCTTGGTCTAGATCTGTTGTCTCTATGTCATGCCTCTCTTTTATGATATTTCTTTTATGGTGTCAAGGTCATGTAACGGCCTATGTTGGTTTCCCCACTATGCCTGGGATGAATGCTGTAATATAATTGGTTGTTTCTGATATGTCCCCTCTTGGTAGGGAGTATGGATGTATGTATTGAGTCTTTTGGTGATAGGAAGGTCCCTTATGGTGTATAAGTCTTGGTTCTTGTTGAAGAACATCTTTTGCAGATCTGGCCTACTGTCAGGGGGAGCATGAGTCAGCACAGCCAAGCAGAGGTATCAGCATGTCCTCAGGGGGAGCACAGCCCTTTGCCCTTGATGTCAAAGGGGGAGAGTGACTTGGTATGGTGGTTGCCATCAAGTCCAAAGGGGGAGATTGTTGGCATTATGATTCAAGTGTTGTCCTTGATGGCAACTCACTCAGAGGTTGGTACAGGTGATGGCAACTTAATCAGAAGACAGATCCTAGTACAGCTTGCCAAGGAAGTTCATACATGCAGGTTTGTTAAGCCCAAGTCGCGTGTACACGCAGGTTGGCTTCAGCAAAAGCGCGTGTATGTGGAAAAGTACCTTTGGTCCATGGCGGTTAGTCCTTGGAAGTTGTGCCTATGGTTTCGGACCATTGTGTCTCGACGGGCGTGTCGATCCCTAGTTTTGAAGTTGATGGTATTGTGTTACTATGGTTTTGGCTCTTGGTATTGAGCAAGGCCTAAGGCTATATAAGGAGAAGAAGATCATTAGGCAATATCATCTTTTGGACAAGGCTTGAACATCTGAAGAAGAAAGAGATCTGGTATGCAGGTTCTGGGTTGCTTGATCTAAGCTAAGGAGAGATCACTTTGGTTGATGGAAGACTAGATCTAAGGATAGATTGGGATCTAATGGTTTGAAATGCACTATCATGATATGGTTGATTATGCGTATTTCTAGATCTGCATACTGTCGCAATGTTATGTTCTGGGTCTAACTGATGTCTGGTACAGCTGCAAATTGAGAGAGTTTATTTTTAGATCTGTACGCAGGTTGGCTTCGGTAAAAGCGCGTGTATACGCGGGTTTTGCTCATTGAAGTAGCGTATATCCTTTGAAGCTTGATTTTGGGTCTACAGTTGGGTCTTACTGTTATTGCAGAGTTCTGTAGTCTGCTCTGTGTTCTGGTAACTGGTGATTGACAGGGTTCAGTGGTTCAGTGATTCAAAGTTTGGTTGTTTTATGCTTCAATGATCTGTTGTGAAAGGTGAATGAATTGTAGTCTTCAGATTGTAATGTTGTGCTTCAGGAATATCCAGTCTGAAAATGTATGAAAAGTGGTACCTGAAGGAAAGAAGATTGTAGGCCAGCACCTACGTACTAGTATCTTAGCTAGTACAAGAGCAAAAGGGGGTTGGAGCTCCCTTCCAAGGAAGTTTGGAGAACGAGAGAAGGTTGTAGCCTTCTGCAGGATGCAGCCTGCGTACTGGTATAAGGCTGCACCAGTACAAAAAGATTGTAAACTGAAGTTTTATATTAAAGAAAGATAGAGACGTCTTGCAGCAGGTGGTTTTCACCCACATTGGGTTTCCACCTTATATCTTGGTGTTCATGTGTGTGGCTTTTGATCTGTTCTGTTATACTGCACCTCTTTACTGTTAATGTGGTGAATAATGTCCTGATGCACTTAACTGAAGATTAATCTAACTAAATTATAAGCTTTCTTCTTATACGCTGTTTTATTTAGTCACAGTAGCGTGTACACGCTGGTTCACTTATCTGAAGTAGCGTATATGTTTCTGAGCATTGGAAAAGTTTGATTGATCTGATAATACTGATTCACCCCCCCTCTCAGTATTATTTCCAACAGATAGAGGTACTTATATCAGTGTAATAGTTTTGTAAAATCTTGCATTAAGAGCGTTATCGGGGCCGAGATCAGAATACACAGGCAAAGGAGGTGAACACTTAATAATTTTTCCCTTGTTGATAGAATTTTGTCACCTGATAAGGGCTAGGAGATGGAATTGACTTTATGTCAACAAATATTCATCAAAAGACAAGTTTCGGGGTGACGTATCCCTTAGATTCTTCCTCGGGCAATCGAAAAGAGTTGCATGCAAAGGACTTGTCGGGATAACAAGGACTGAGATGACATGGAGGAGTCAGTGACATGGAGAATGGGAGGCAGTGGACTCAAAGTATTGGACAAAAAGGAATTATGTGGGAAAGGTAGGTATATTATTGAAAGGAACAAAGCATGGGTCCACTTTAAGCGTAAGCTTGAGGGCAATGATAGATGGAAATATTTACATCCCAAAGGTTGTCTCCTAGAAAATAACCCTTTGTGCATAGTTTGGAAGAGTCGAGGTGACTCGGAGCTAGGATGACGTGTAAAGGCAACAACGTGTGAGGCTGGCTGACACATGGAACACATGAGGAAGTTTTGACTCCTTCTGGAAGAAAAAAGGCATTGTGCACTTAGAAATGAGTCAGGAATCGACACTTGACAGAGAATAAAGGCACTGCAACTAACAGGAAATTTGACTTCTTGTAGTTTGTCTCCTACAAGGATTTCCCCTTGCACATTGTTTGAAAGTGCAGGGTGACAAGGACAGGGCAGATGTGGCATCTAGCCAATGAGGAGAGATCCAAGGTGACATGTGCACAGGTGATGTGTGAAAGTGTGGACCCACTTCCTTTTCGGAGTTAATCATTGTGGTCAAGAGTGACCTGGATCTCTCAGCTAACGAAACTAACCAAGAGTGACTTTTATGATGGTAGCATAATTACATGTGAAAGAGTATGAAAACCACATGCGCATACTTTAAAGAAGAAGAAACATATAGGAAACCACCAAATCAAAGAACACACACAACTTGATAACGGAGTCACCTAGTGGGGGTTACGTTTCCAGGCCTTGTGTCAAGAGTGGGGAGGCCACTTCATTAATTGCTATAAGATGATGACGAGTAAATGATGCATTCTTTTTCAAATACAAGGATAAACTTCCTTAACTAGAGTGGCATGTCTCTCCACTAGACTTTCTTTTGTAATAACTCTCACTCGTAAAATCTCTCCTTCAGCGTGACAAAATATCAAACTCTCACATGAAGTGGCATACAAAGATCTTCTCACAAAGTGGTAAACAAGGATCTCAAGATCAAATCATCATCTCAGCAAAATTCAAATGAATACATGGCATTAGTGCATCTCATACCTCCACTCTTGAAGATGGCCTGAAAATGCACAACTCTGCTAAAGAAATGGACTGCGCGGTTGAATTCCTAGCGAAAAGTCATGAAATCTGACTGTAAACTCGACCCCCTTCTGACTCCGTCAAATCAAGATTCCTCAAAGATGCTCTCCTAGAGATGGGCAAGAAATCCGTTGCTCAGATGAAGAAACTAATTACACCATCAGATTGCTTGCCAAAAACTAAGAAAAATGAGTATAAGGTTGGCATATTTCTAACATTGTCAAAATTCAGCTCCAAGGGAATCTCCAAGATTCTGCATGAGAATATTCCCTTGAAATATTATAGGGAATATTCCCCTAAAATATTCTTTGTCTCGAAAATTGTGCCCCACATGGGCTAGGTTTCGTGTGGTCCTGCTCGTGGTTCCTCCTGTGTTCCCCTTGTCGAATGGCAAGTTTGTAGGTTTATATAAAAAATTGGCGTGAATCCCAATGTCATCATTGGGCACACTAGTTGGTCGATGGCAACAATAACACTTGGATGGAGGAGGTCTCGAGGTCAAACTCGTGGGCCTCCCCCTACACCCATTGTTTTTTTATATATGGTGGGCAGTATATTAAAGTTGGGTCGTTGTTTTGGTTGTATGATGTTATATGGGGCTGTTGGCAGGTGGGCAGATGTGGGTCTGACTCCCACCGGCCCTAGTTTGATTACCGTACTGGAGGGACAGTTGTTAGTTGATGTGTTATATATAATCGTTCAAAATCGTTGGCAAAATTTTTGGGGTCACCGTTTTTTAAGTAGGAGACAATTTTTCCCTTTCTGACCGTCGGAAATAGTCACCGTTAAGTGTCCATTTGTTGCCTTGTTAGTGGCCGCCAAATTTAGTGGCTCCACGATATTTAACTATCTTCCTAATTTAGTTGGATCTCTTCCAAATTTAGCTAGTGGGCCTAGTTGACCAAAACTTTGACTGGTCATAACTTTTGCATATGAACTAAGATTGACGTGTCATTTGCGCTATTGGAAATAGTGAAATGAGCTATTTGATCTGGCTCTGGTTTCATTGCAATTAAAGAACTTTTATTTTTGAAATTTTCCAAAGCCACCTTTGGTTTTGGAGCTACCTAGATCATTCCTCCCCACTCAGGAGTTTTGGTCCTCCAAAAGCATGAAACAATCTACATTATGTTGTACTCTCTTGCCTGCACAAGAAGTGCCCTAACATGCCAACTTCCTTCTCCTTCACCTTTGTTCTTCGGAGGCATAAGTGATGAACCGACCCCTGTACCCTATGCAATCCTATAGTACAATTTTGCAAAATACATGTTCCCTTACAAGACCAAACATGACCCAAGCAAACCTCATACTTTCCAAGAGTTTATAACACACTTTTTGGTCAAGTTTACATCAAAATCATAATAAAAACCAATACCCCAACGATCAACAATAGGTCAAAAATATCGCCATGTTTCTTTCATAAGTGATGGCAAACACTTCATCACTTTTACAATCATTTCACAACATGCGATTTACAAAATGTGGCCATGATCAACTACTTAAAAATGCTACCCATCTCTTACCCAACCATGTTGATGGGCTCTCTTCCTGTAGCTATATTTCTCGTTGATTTGCTTCACTCACAGGTTCCCTTTTAGGTTCTTTTTGGTCTTTCAGTCGCTGCTCTAGGTGGAGCTCCCAACATGTGGCTCTCTGATGTCCATGCATGTTACAATGGTTGTAAAAATTCTTCTTCCTCCAGACCTACTTAACCTTCTTCTTTCCCTGGTGTGCAGAAGGAATTTCACGTCTTGTCCTCTTTCTTGTTGTCATCCTCTTCCTCTTCCAACACTCGACAACCACATGGTTATACAAGCCACAAAAACTACATGGTTTTCTATGTCATGATTTCTGCTCATCATTAAAAATCTTTTGTACTCAAAATGAACATTAGAATACTGAGACTTTTTATACCTCGTTTGGTTATCGCTGGCGATGAGAGCTTGCTTTAGTTCTTCCTCTGCAATGTGCACCGTCATGGGAAGATTGTGATGTACTCTTAGAATCTTTCATTGTCTCGGACTTGTCACCTAGATATTTTCTTGTCTCTTCCTTTCTGACAAAGCCCAATCTTGCATGTTGTGGTAATTCCACCATTTGGATGAGATTCACAATGCCTTTCCCATTAACTCCTAGGCCCTTGCCTTCATATCCCATCTTCTTCATTAGTCTTGAACCATTACCCATAGTGTGCTTTTCAAAAGCACCCAAATCATCATCATCATGTGAAAATGAAACTGAAGAACTACCAACACTGTTTACCTCAGTTGTTTATTCTAAATTAGGTGATGATAGCTTCGTTAAGCCCTCGTCGCGCTTCAAATTTTCCAAGGCCTCTTTCGCGGCTCATAATTGAAGCTGTAATCTCTGCACTACCCCGGACCCCGTAGAGTAGTCGTGGAAATAATATAACACAACCCAACAACCTGTGAGATTTTTGTAGCTCTGTTATATATGAATTATCTATTTTCAATTTCTGCTCCTTTGATGGATGCAAGTTGGGCCTTTAATTTTTCAATTTCCTACCCTTTGATGGATAGGTCTTCCATAGCCTTAACCATCACATTTGAGGAATTTATGGTCTGTGCTTCTATTGTTTTCCATGTAGATGTTCCTATTGTGGTTGCAATTGAAGTAGGGACTATTGTCACTGGAACTATTGCTAATTGTGAAGAATTCTCCTTTTCCTTTTCAATAGTATTTCTATCTCAACCTCCATGTTATTAATCTGACCATTTTTTCAATTATAATTTTGAACGTGTCCTCTTCTTATTTCTCAAGCTCCCAAACTTCCTTAGTTCGTGGGTTTTCTGTAGAGGGAAGCTTGAGCTGCTTCTTGAGTGCTGCAATATCAACATTCTTCCTTTTTGCAATATCTTCTGTTGTTTTCACATAGTTGGGATCATACCCAAGTTTGATTACAAGGTCTTCTAATGATTTAATCTTGGTATCTTTAACCAGAGATGAAACCTTTTCAAGTTTTAATTGAGATTGTATGTTGCTGACTGAGGCTTGCAATTTGGATGATGTCATGGCAATATTGGTCAAAGTAGAGTATAGCATTTCACCAGTTTGTTTATGCATGTCTATTTGGTCAATGGGGTGAATTTGTTGGGCATCAAAGGAAAATATAGACTTCTTGTAATCAACAGGAGTTTTTGGAAATGGGACATGCACTTGAAGGAATGCAATTTGCATTTTTTCCTTTTCTATGTCAAAAGTTGAAAGAAGCCTGTCCTATCAAGAAGTTGTCTGCTTCCATAATTGGGAGTATGTGGTGGCTTTGAGCAGTTCATTTTTCTTCTTGATTTCTTTGAATTTGGCAAAAATGTTTGGTTCAACTTGGTCCTGAACCAACTCTGTTGTTTGAGCTGTATCTGGGGGATCTTGGGAAGATGAGGAAGATGGAGATCCTGTGAGGATATCTTCTTTCCTTGTAGAAGCATGAGGATTTGTTAGGACTATGGTGGACTGTTCATCATCCTCCTGCAAAAAAACTGGTGTAGGATTAGTCTTATGTTTCTTCTTGTATATCTGAAACTCTTTGACTCCAATCTCTGCCACTGAAGGGGAAACATTCTCCCTTGGCATCTTGTCCTGTTTCTCTTGAGGTACTAGATTTTGTGAGGTAGTTGTGGATATCAGCTGCTCTTCTACCTCTTGTAGAGTATTTTCCTCCCACTGACTTAGATTCATAAATTTCTCTATCTCTGGTCTAGGATTGTGAGTAAGCAAATCTACCTCCTTACCTGCTACCCTGGTGTTACATATAAATGGCCCAACAGGTGTCTTAATCTTAAACTGAGAGTTCTTCTTTACTGCAACAAAATGGAGATCATGCATATTCATCATATGTCTTATGTATTCTAATGAGAATATCCTCATGGGAACAAATTTTGGTAGCATGTATGGTGGCAATTCACACCCATAAACTCTGATCTCGGTATAGTTTTGGTACAAGTACCAATCTCCTGCCTTAGTCTTCTCACTGAGGTGCAAAATTCTCTGTATTTTGGTCCTATCCTAGGTTCCACATCATTGTTCAGCAAGCAAGCAACTGTATATAGAAACTAATCTACAAAGTCACTGAAGGTAAACTCATTGGAATGCTTCCTCATCAAGGAAGTCCAATGAATTATTGATTGAGCATTGCCTTGCTCATCTAATTTTTGCAATGAAATCTAGAATCTCTCGGCCTAGTGAAATAAAAATAGATAAACTAATACAGATGCATATTTAAACACTCCCTCTGTTGAGAATTTCAGAAATTGATCATGAATTGTATATGTTAGGAACTGACTATAGTTGAAAATGACAGAAGGTTTCTCTCCCGTGGAAAAATCTAACGGAAAACCTAGGATGGACTCATCAATCCACTGATCGGATTGATAGCCTAAAGGACATGATACTAATGAAATAATCTTCTTGGTCATGTATGGAAACATAGAAGATGTGTAAGGTGGATTCTTTTTTGGTAACTGAACATCTTTTGGTAGGAAAATTTTAAAAATTCCAGTTCTTTATGGAAAGGTAAGTTTCTTGTAGAGTTCCATGAGGGAATCTACTAAAATAGGATTAGAGAGTCATTATTTGGGATTTACATCATTTAGTTGATTGAATCAGGGGTTATGGTGAACAAAATGTCTCCATTATGGGCCACAACTGCCCTCTGACTAGGAATATACCTAAATTGACACCAGGAGACAAATTCAGGGAAATAATGTGTCTGGGGAAGATGAATTGGGATAGGAGAGAGTCCCAGAGACTCGGGTCATCGCTCTAGTCTAAGAAGTTTTGCTTTAACTAGTTGTGAAGTTCATATAAGTAGAATTCACAATAGGTTTCAACAATTTTGTATTCTTGGTTCACTAGAGGTTGATGGTCCAGGTCTATGACTGGGGGTAACATGGGGTTTTCCTCATTTTTTTGGACTTTCCTTTAGGGGCCATGATGAATAGAGAAAAGAAATAATGGATATTGCGATTACCTGGGAAAAGGAACTGGAGGTTGGCGACTTATTTCCTGTGGCTGTGACAGGTAACCCTGACGAATGATGGTTGTACAGGGTCTGCTTTTGCTGACTGGGCTGTAATAGGTAGATTTCGCTGATTGGTTACTGCAAATAAATCTCTTTTTTAATTTTCGAGAATAGAGTGTAGAAGGGGACCACTGAACAGGGTTGTGGGTTTTTAAAGCATGAGAATGACTTACAGTTGAGTTTGGGCCATTAGGGAGCGAATCTGTTGACAAAGGGGAGCATTCACATGGTGAACATGTAGTTAATGGATAGGTGTAACGGGCGGGACAGATGGCAGGACAGGGTTGGAGTATGAGTGGGGAAGGAGTAACGGTAGGTGGGAGCAGGGAAGGTACATGGCAGAAGGTTAGTGGATGGGATGGGAGACGTGGTGGGCTAACGGTCATATTTTTGGCAGGAGGCGAATGGCGGTTTTCAGAGGGGGGAGGAGGGTAGTAAGGGGTTTTATGTGGGGTCAGGGTGGAGGGGTTCGGAGGGGGGGTGTGAAGCACCTGGGAGGTCGCCACATCACTTAAAGCAGGAAAGTTGTTTCTGCCTTTTCGGACTCACTCCCTGTGATTAAACGTCAGAGGGGCTCGGGGGAGGGGGGAGTGGTGGGGGGGAATGCGATCACCTGCCGTTGGCCTAGGCGGGTAAGATCTTCATCGTTGAATGTCGCGCGAAATTTACTCAAAAAACGACAAAAGGTTATGTCGCATTAAACTTTATTCAACCGTATACGTGTGCACTTTTCACATGTAAAGTGGGCTTATCACACTAATTTTATTTTGTTATTAATTAAACCACGAATAAACAATATAGTTTAATTAATCAACTTTAACTAATCTAATAAAATCAAAGCTAAACCACGATTAAACAATGTGGTTAACACATTATTTTTATAAATAAACATATTTTATTAACAAGCCTAATCACGCTTAAACGATGTGATTAAACTAACTAGCCCTATCTATCTAACTTCAATGTGACATTTTAACTAGCAACACATTATTCAAACTTTCTAAGGTATTATTGATGCATTTTTTTTAATGGCTCTTAGACTTGCTCACTTATTTTTGGGGTATTTTGATTCTTTTTTCAATTTCCTCATTTTTATTTTTATTTTTATTTTTTTTTCACATATATATTTTTTTCTTCTATATCCCCTTTTTTTCTTTTCTCTTATTCTATTTTTCTTTTTCTTTTCTTTTGGAAATAATTTGCAGAAAAGAAAATTATTTACAATAATCATATACATGAAAATTCACAGCTAATCAACTTGTAATCTTATAGATTATAGGACCCTAACACAAGATATCTTGACAAAAGACAATGATGTACAAACTATATCTTGACAAAAGACAATGATCTACAAAAATTTATATAGTTTGTTGCTAACTCATAACTACGAGGGACATTATGTATTGCACAAAAGCAAATGCTAAAACCTTCATTTTCATAATTCTCTTTTTTATTGGAGTGTTCATCGAATGAACACTTCTCACTAACAATATGCACTTACAAGTATTTATAAACCTTGCACCGTTGCCATGGGTGCATGGATAACCATATATATAGAATAAGTTGTTCTCGGTAAAATTTCCAAAAGTTATGAAAGCATAACTTTTCATGTACATATTATACATGAAGTACTATGTTTGTATTGAACAATATTTAAGTAATTAGAATGATAATTATAACAATAATATCACAAAATGGGATAAGGGCTACTAATTTCCTGGAGGAATGAACACATGTGAGAGGATAAACAACTCCAAAATTGTAACATATATTTTAAACTTAGACAATTGTATAATTTTTCTATGAAAGGAAAATTCGGTCCCAACATCCAACAATGAAGTAGGGAAGATGGAAAAACACCATAAAGACATGGTTGTAATAAGTTTGATATTTACTTTGCATATTGGATAACAAGCACAAATTCCTTATTGCCATCTAAAACTTGAATTGATGGTGGTGTGTACTTGGACAATGTTTCCTCTCATCTTGTACATGCTTTTAGACTTCCTCCTAGAGATGTTTTGGGTAGTACTAATATTGTACTTTGGATCCCTATAATTATTGGTTAAATTTACAAAAATATGTGTTGGCCAATTTTGAATGAGGTACAATCATTAGGGGAATTTTGAGGTATAAAATGAGCCTCCTAAGGAAATTATAAAATAATAGTGGAAATAATAAAATAAGATTAGATTACATCATCAAAGTTTAGAGGAAAAAAGGAAAAACTACTTTTTCAACTCGTATTTTCAATTTACCTCCCTATGGGTTTACTCAAATTTCAAGCAGAATCACTTGTTGGATGCATAATTTGATTTCTCATCCAAGGAGTACCCATGTTGCATACTTTTGATGGATCCTGCTACACGAAAATTGAGAAATACATGAAAAACGTGATTGCAATCATGTTTTTTCATGTATTTCTCATTTTCCATTTTGCGGGGTTCATCGAAAGTATGCAATATGGATACTCTTTGGATGAGGAATTAAATTTTGCATTCAACAAGTACTCCTGCCCAAAATTGGAGTGAAGCCATAAGGAGATAAGTTGAAAATAAGAGTTGAAAAAATAGTTTTATTATTTTATTAATTTTTAATTATTTTACTTTTTTACTCCAAAAATGGTGAATTATCCCCATGGCTGACATCATCATCGTGAATCCTATTGGTCCTTATAAAGTTTATTTTGGTTGTACATTTTTCTTAGGAAGGCCATTTTAGCCCACAAAATTTCCCTAATGTGATTTACCTTCCAACTTTTCAAGAAAAGAATATGGAAGTGTTCTAACTTGTCTTTTCTATATCAACTATCAGGTCCTTACAACATTGGGAGGTAAATTAGACCATCAACTTAGAGTAGTTAATGATTAGAATAATGGTGCATGTGACATAATTAATGTTCACGTTCAATCATTTACATTTTAAACATCATAAAATACTACAATGTCATAAAAAAATATTGAACTAATGGTGAAGAACCATTAACCGAAGATAGTTGATAAAAGATGGTATGTTATAATGGGAGAAATAAAGTGGTTGTCTAATTTTTTCTCTCATCTACCTATAACATTTTTCTCCAGGTAAGAACTTGCAACATTTTTGTATAATTGCAACATTTTTGTATAATTGGACTACATGTGCATTCAAACTCAATAATTAATTAGGATCCTATAAGTAACTGCATAATTTTTCAAGTGCATCTATAAAGGTAGCAAATATTCAAATAGATAGTCAAAATATAATAAAATCAAAACTTAATGCAAAGGGAAAAAAATAACCTTTTAGACTTGGAATGAGGAATTTGAAGTATTGGCCATTTGGTATTATTAATTTTTCTCTCCTACATTTAAACCAAAACCACAATAATGAGTGTCTACATTTTAAAATGAAAGTGTGGGAAGCATGTAATATTATAAGTTAAAAAAGACTTTAGAGTGCCTTTTAAAGTAATTAATGCTCTTATTTATATATTTTTTCAAATATTTGTTTCTTTTTCTTTTCTTTTCTTTTCTTTTAATGCTTATATATATATATATATATATATTATTTATTTTTATTTTTATTTTTTTCGTGTGGTTAACTGTACCAAAGATAGATAATAGTTACATTTAGGGAAAACCCACCGATGTCTAGTTGAGCCAATTATCTTTCATGTAGAGCGAAAATTTACAACTTACTCCCAAGGAGTGAGCATGTCAATCTTGGTGGGACTCGAACCAAGGTGGGGCAGATAATAATGACTCCTCCCTACCACCGGAGCTATTCCCACTTGATAATGCTCTTATTTATATTTTTTTTCCCATGAAAAGGTGTAATTTTATTAGTGAAAAAAAAATTACATGTTGCATTTGCTAAGAATATAACGTCACCAAGTCCATGACTGATGATAAGTAAAAACATACCATAAACAAACTAATATACAGTGAGGAGAAAAGTTAGGCTTTTCTCCATTTCTTCTTCTTGACTTTGCGCCATCCCTCTTGAAACGACGAAGAAGTGACAAGTGCAAGCTGATTTCCATTAGATCTTGTATTGTCCTCTGATGAATGAATATGTTTGTACCCACTTGATTCCATTGCTTCTGGCATGTCTGTTGATTGTACTTGATTGTTTTGTGGTTCCATGGGTTCCTGAGGGTGTTCCCCTTGAGTTTCTGGTACCTTTGTTGTCTGGTTATTCCCATATTTTATGGCCTCCTCCTCCTCCTCTTCATGCTTGGATGGAGGGAAATTCCAGCCTTTGGGTTGTTTCCCATTTTTCTTCTCTCTTCCGGTATCCTTCTTGGCTTCTGGACACATATTTTGAAGGTGCCCTATTTTCCTGCAAAATCTACATCTGAAGATTATGTTCTTATAATCTGAATCTGAGTCTAGTTTCTCTATTTATGGATCAGTTGGATGCGATCCGACAGATCTTTGCTAAGATCTATTTCCACACATATCCGAGCATATATGTATATATTTTCCTCCAATCTTTGGGTATCAGTCTTAATATATGTCCCAATGATGTTCCCGATACCTGCAAGAACTCGTTCATCCTATAAATGAGGAGGGAGATTGTGAAGTCAGACCCACATCAACAACATGGAAACAACCATGGTGTTTGCGTCAAAATCTGGGAACCAAGGTGTAATGAAGAGGCCCATCGATCCCCAAAACCAAGGACCATCTTGTAAGATAATGTCCCTTGCCTCTGTTGACGAGAATTTTACAATGAAGAAAACTTTTGAGCATAGATGTATTTCATAGTACCAATTGATCAATATCCAATGAAAAACTCAATTGTTCTATTTCTAGTTCTGGAATGGAGTTCAGTTGCTCCACTATGTATAGGCTAGGGGAAGAACCTACCGGTTTTGTTCCTTGAAGGATTGTCCCCCTTACTTTTACTTCTGTTTGGCTTCTGTGTTTTTCAAATTGCTGTTCCCAAAACCATCTCCCAGATTTGTTTTGCTGGCAGTTGCAGCGGCACCTCGTAGTCTCAGGTTGAGGGTGATGGTGGATGCTGTTAGGATATGATAATCCTTCAAAGACCTGTTGTCCTGTAATTCTCTTACTGCATAAATCAAAATTTTCATTTGGGCAAGGTATTCTGTTTTGCTTCAATTATTTCACTCTGTCTGTATTTTTTACCCAGATAAATACTGAAGTCCCAGCAGGGGTTTTTAGAAATATTTGGAAACAGAGAGAGCATACTATGTTTCGGGTGTCATAATCCCTTTTGTAGTCATTAGGCCACATGGATGCAGGTAGCCCGTATGGCACAGTGGACTGTGTGATGCGATTTTTGTTGGAGAAATGGACCAGGGCCACTTCAACAGAGCCATGAATCAACTCCAGCACTGACCGCGACAAGGGGGAGCGAATGCTCGAGAGGCATCCCAAGGGCAGGGGGTAATCCTGTTTTCCAAGAGCAACCAAACTTACTGGACCTCGAGTACCGAGTATAGATTTTCGCTCGACCCCCGAAGTGACAAAGCGCACGTGATTTTGAGACAGTAGTCCCACCTCCATCGCTGCACTGATAAAACAGGGACCCATCCATTGAGCACAGCACAAAGAGATGTCGTGCGCCAAAGCAGAGCCATATGCATTAATCAGGCAGCAACTAAAAGCCGAATCACATATTCCGCAGAAATCAAGTGCTCTGTTCACTGGGGTATAGGCAGTCATCGCCAACCACAGGGACTGCCACACTGGCCTCTCTAATGAAATTTAGGAATCATCGACCATTCAAATTGGTGTGAGCTGACACCAATGCATCCAAGACGATAAAGAAACCGAAAGTGGCATAGTAATGACATTCTAGATGCCCTGAATGCAGAGACTACCAAAGAACCTTGTTCTCCTTTTTTTTTTTCCAGTTCCGAGTCTCCATCGAAACAATCTCCGGTTTGTTTTCTCAGATATGGATCTTCGGGAAAAACCCACCCAAGGATCAGAAACCTTCATCAACCCGGTGCGTCAGAACCTTTGTTTCCTTGCAAGCTGTCCAAAGGAAAGGGCATGGCCGATCTCAAACCCCCATTTACACACAGTGTAAACCTAGCTCCATTTCTCTCCATTGATTTTACAAGACAATAACTATTAATCTCTTATCTTGTTTATATTACACTCATTGGTTTGATATTTAATTCAAGATGCATTTGCTGAGTATTTGATGCAATATGTATCAATGCACTTAATTTTATTGCACATTCACCAAATGCCTGTGCTAAAACCTCCACGAGGTATTTAGGGAGGTTTACAGTTTCATTTTGATTGAAAATATATTATGGAGCATTAGTACACTTAATAGTGAAGTGTGGATAGTGTGCCATTTTCTTTAAAGGGTTAAAATTTTTCAGCTAACAAAAAAAAAGAGATTAAAAAAGGGTGTGTTTTTCATGTTGTAAAAGCAAGTTACACAAAACCACACCCCATTGTTGTGCCAAAAGTTAGAGGAGATACATTTACCAAGTAAAAAGTTGAAGTAGACATATTTTTGGAAGAGAAAAATTCATAAGGGGATACCCAAGGTTTTCTAAGGATAAATTTCAAGTTTGTAACTTAATTTTCTTCATCTCAACAATTTTTTCCTCATTGGATTTATAACTTATATGCATATTTATATTGTGTTTCAACAAAATAGAAGGGTATAGTGACTCACCTTCAATGCTACAAATCTTTTCTTTATTATTGCTTCCCTCTAGTTTTTTTTATTGTTGCTAACATTAGCTTTGTTGTTGCTCCTTTTAGTCGTGTGTTGCTAGAAATCCCTCGCTTCTTTATATTGTCACAATGATATTTCTTTTGGGTGGGATTAGGATATATATTGATTATGGTGTTTGTTGGACTTGATGTTATTTTTTATTTAAATAACTTAATGGTTCGGCCCCCCCTCACCTTGGATACCAAACCATGTCTCTATCATTTTTAGTTAAAATCCTATAAAACCTCTTGTTGCCTATATTCTTTTAGTTATAATAAACCTACACTAGAACCTATGTAAAATCCTTTGCTTTCTTTAATAGAAGTGTTTTCTTTTTTGTTTTAGATAATTATGTCCAATCATGTAATGCTAAAAACCTAAAAAAAACCCTCTTTTCTATGGTGAATGAACAAGAAGGGTCATGTGATCAAGGTTTAAACTTGGATGAGTGACAATTTCCTTGAAGAAAATGGTTGATGATTAGTCTATAGGCCTTGAGGAATACCTTTGTGAATTTTACAATGCCATATGGGCTTTTCTTGACTTTCTCTAAGTATACAAAGAAGTTATTTAGTCACAATCATTGAGGAGTTGTATCATTAAAGCCCTAATAAAATTCACTGTGAAACCTAGAGACCTTAAGTTAATCACTAATTGGTGTTCGATAATGCTTCGATTATTGAAGAACTAAATTATGCTAAAGATCATTAAGTAGTAAAAAACTAGGTTTATCAATAGATGCTACATTACGAATAATGCCATTACAATATGGGAAGATATGGAATGGGATATGAACTAGGGGTTAGAAGTTATTTCCATAAAAATTGACTCGAAAATGGCTTATTATATCATTGAACAACCACCTATCAATGTGAGGTTGAAGGCCTTGAGATTCACCCATTTCTTCATTTAAGCACTGGAAGCACTCTTTTTTGAATCCATGTCCTTCCTCTCCATTATCTAAGCAAAATCAAAGTAAATTTGCTTGTTTTGATTAAATTGGTGAAGCTACTCCTCGAACCTACACTTTATGTTATGGTGGAAAAAGTATTGTGCTACCTACTTGAGAACAATATGGCTAAGGGACTTATTAAAGGTACCCTTGTTACCAACTCTCAAAGAGATCAATTTGAGTAAGGAATTTTGTGAATGGTTCTTTCCTAGGATACAAAGAAAACTTGGACAATATTATGGATTAGCTATCAATATTATATATTGCTACAAACACTAAGATGTAAATGGTTAGGACCAATTCTTTTATCTTAGCCCCGAATATGATATGTATCTACTAGCATGCTAATAATTAGCCTAGATCTAGCTTTCCCATGCTTTTAAATTCATAAGAATTTCCTTTGCATTCCACAACCTCCCTTATGAGAAGTAGTCCTTGTTAGGTGTGAACAGACTTTATCACAAATGGATTGCTAAGCACATGTCCCTTGCTACTAAGTTCCATATTTACACGAAATTGTGGGGTGCCTAGCATGTTCACTATTCTTTTTATTTCCCCTCTTTAGCTTGAACTTACCACTGACTATAAAAACTTATAAGAATTTTCTTTTTTGGTTGACTCTACTGGGGACAATAAATGGATGTTTATCCACAAATTTATAAAATTGCATACAATTCAATGACATGATTGTTCCTTGATTTGTGCCCATCTACATCTCTAGATCTAAGTGAACATGTGGAAGGTGGAAATGGATGTGGCACATTTATGAAGGCTAAAGAATTATTGGACCATCACAACATGTACAATGAATAGAGTAACTACTAAGGACACTCACCAAAGCATTCAACCCATTATAGAGATTTTGAAGGCCATTGATCCCTTAACACATCACACAATGAGATTTTTATATGCTTAAAGAATAGGAAAAGAGCTCACCTTCGACTTTGAAAGTTCGCTAAGTTCTATTTCTACATTTAAATCTCATTAAAAATTGTGTTGTTAGATTTTAGCGAAAAATAGAAAAATCACTGTATTAGAGTTCACCATTTATTTCTTTCTCTTCTTTTCATATTTATCTTCCAGAAACTACAATAATGTTATATAATCAACCACTTTTAATATAGTTTTATGCGAAATAAACACGCTTACACAAGCATGGAAAATGAACAAATCGATACAGGTTCCACCATAAAACCCTCACAAAATTCAATATTATTTTAATCACCCCAAGAAATAATTTTGAATTCCAAATTCCCATGGTGTTAATGCGAATATATCATCAATTCGAGTGTAAAGGAAGGGTGGATCATATTGGATTTATTCATATTCTTTTTCACATAATTATTTTTGGTATATTGTGCTTTTTACATTTATTTGTACGATTAGGAAAGAAATTTCAACAATTACATGAAACATAATGATTAATTTACAAGGAAACCGAAATTTGATTAATTAAATATGTATATTGGTAAATGTTAGTGAAATTATCTGTATTTTTATTTTTAATTGAGGTAAAGTATTTTTAATGTAATGTTCCTGTTATATAATGGAACATTACATTTAAAAATATTAAAATAATAATTTAAATTAACAAATTAAAAATATTAATAATATAAGAATTTAATCTTGGTTATAATTAAAATAAATTAATTTATACTTTAATTTTATATAGAGATATAAAATAAATGAAAATAAGAAAAATAATTTACAAGAAGAAATGTAATTTCTTCACTATTTAATACGGAGATAATTAAAAACAAATAATTTACTTTTACTACGAAAAAGAAATGTAATTTCATCACTATTTAATATGGAAATAAAAAGAAATGATTTAATTGAGGTTAATTCATTTTACATTCATTTTACATGTGATACTTAAAACAAAAATATACTAATAACAAAGAATATTTTGTAAAATATTTTAATGTCCACATTAAATAAAACATATATATATATATATATATATAGAGAGAGAGAGAGATAGAGAGAGAGAGAGAGAGAGAGTAATTTAAATTAAAAAAATTCTCATATTTTCTCTTTATTTAATTAGGGAGATGTGTAATTTATTTTATTTGATATATAAAGTTTTTGAAATATCAATAACCAAGAAAAAAAAGTACGTTATAAATAAAATATTTCAATATCAACATTGAGTAAAAGATTTTAACATGAAACATATATAGAGAGGGCGATTAAGATAAAATTTACATTAATAGTTCTCCCGATCGGGATGAGAGAGGGTGTCAGAGGCGACAAGCCTTGAGTTGACATGGTTAGTACCAAGGTGTTTATTACAACCGCCCCCACATGCTTAAGGTAGGGGGTGCAGTGTCCTAAGTCATGAATGCATGGGATGTGGTCTAACAAGGTGGCAGAGGGAGGAATAAAGAAGGGTGGTGGAGACAGGGATGGTATTCGATGTGCCGAGCAAGTGAATTTATAAGAGGAGAAGGAAGGAAGTTCAGAGCGGAAGAGATGAGGCAAAACTTCATCTGCAGGCTAGCGACGACTTTCTGGTATGTAGTTTGGTCTCGCTCTTGTTTAATTTCTATGCTCTGGTTGGGTTCCTGCGGCAATTTCAAGCGCTGGTGGGGGTTCCGCTTGGAGGAAGGGAGAGGCAAGGGGTCGTCCCAATGGGACTTAGCTCAGTCAGGGAGAAACCAGGGGAGGAAAGGGAGGGCCATGGTCTGGCTCTGCGTGCTAGTAATTTTGCTTTTTAGCCAAAGTTTTGGCAATGACATGGATATTACGAGGTTGAGCCAAGATACAGATCCCTACCTGATTGCCCAGTCTGGGGGTGTTGGGGATGGCGGGCATGTCATGTCGGGGGGGGGGGGGGCGAGTAATGTTGAGAGAGGTAAGCAAGAGCTGCGAGCATGGGGACGGGGCACTAGCAACGTCAACAATTCGCTTAGAAAACCCTGACATTTGCATATGCATGGCAAAAAAAGCGTAGCTAGGGACCCTAGGGGGCATAAGTGGCAGAGGAGCAAGCACACCTTTGGCAGGACACTGCTAGCTAAGGAAGGGGCATGCGGGTATGACAACAATTGCAAAGTTCGGTTCCAAATGAGCCTAAAATCCTAGCTCCAAATGCAAGGGGGCGACTAGCAACTACGCCTTGGTAAGGGTGAGTGGCACGGTGAAGAGACTGGGGACCCGAGCTTGGAACCCAATTCCCCTGGCCACTTATGGTCATAGGGATACCTTAACCCGCTGCAGGCCAGGCAGGGCAGAGAAGCAAGGCATGACCAGTCGTGATGGGCTGATGTGAACGAAATGAGGAATCTAATGGTGTTTAAAAGTCTACATGGCGTCAAGGAACAGGGAATGGCTCTAGCAAAATGTGGTCGTGGTCGTGGAAGTAAGGGTCCGACCCCCTGGGCAGCTAAGAGGCCCAGCTCGATGGAAGGCCGCAGGGGCTGCAAGCCTGCTGAGCACCTCATAGTAGAGGCAACCGCGACATACAGGGATGAAACAGACAAAGGTATCTGAAAGCATATCGATGACTGGGAAGCGGAGATAAAACATGAAAGGGAACCAAACGACAAGATACAAGTTTGGAGGACGATGGTTCCTGACCTGGGGAATACATGAGGTAGAATTACGCAATTCAAACACACCCTATACCTGTACTTCTTGATGAAAAGTTTGCTTAGTAAAGCAATGGAACAAATTTCTGTGGGGATGGCAGTCACACTGCAGGGCCTGCCCAATTACAAAAAAGACATGGAAAAAATCTTATTTCAGTTGTACAAACATGATATCAGGATGGATCGTATCGACTGTCACATCCCTTGCATGAGCTGTATTGAATGCTAGAGGCAACTGCTAAAAATCCCTCCCATGTTACCTCAGACTTTGAGGAGCAGACTGTGAAGAAGGATTAGTTCCTCTATGCTTAGTTTTTGTTTATGCGAATAACATTTAAATTTCCTGTTGTTTATGCCAAAAGTTATATAGTATCTGGACATGAGACTGAGACTTACCTAGCCTTGCAAGAAAGACTGAAGCAATTTTGTTTTTGGATGGCATATAATGCTGACCAGTGGCCAACAAACTCGATTTCCCCTCGGGGTGAGTTGAGGCGACCAGGTAAAACTGTGTGGTGTAAATTTGCCTTATATATATAATAGAAAATGGATGGTCTAGCCAAGCATTACAATTTTTTATTTTTTATTTTTATTTTATTATTTTATTATTTTATTATTTATTGTTATTTATTTATTTATTATTATTATTATTATTTTTTTTTTTCCATTAATAGTTACTTTCTAATTCAATGTATGAGGGATATTTATAATTCTTTCAATCCTTAATATAAATTTGATATGAGATATTTAGAAAATATTAATTATGAAAAAAATTAAATGTAATGTGGAGAAAGTGAATTATAAACAAAACATTTCAACGCCAAATACATATATATTATACTAGGTTAGATCCATCTTAACTATTCACTCTAAAATATGTTTGCATCTCAAGAGATTTGATTCCTCTTGGAGCTTACTAAATTCGGAGATTAGATAAATTTAGGCTATGTAAACTAGTTAATTTAATGTAATAAAATCTCTTTTAACACAATAACCATCATTTAGTTTATTATTATTATCATTTTAATTTTAATATTAAATTTTAATTTATTATTATAAAATTATTTAATTATAAAAAATAATTAAAATAAAATTATAAATCCTATAATTATAAATATTTTAATAAAGAACCAATAAAGAATTTTTAGCATATTCAACTTTCTTAAATAAGAAAAGTTTTAGAATATGACTTATTTTTGTATTAAAAAATCTATTAATACAAATGGCTAATAAATATCAAAACACTTATTTTATGATAAATTGCAAAATTACAAAAATTCATAAAAAAATAACTAAATTATAATTTTATTTTAAAGCATTATTATTGATAACTATAAAAAAATAACATATAAGTTAAACATATATACATTTGAAAAAACAAATAATATATGAGTTAAACATATATACATTTGAAAAAACATGTACCAAATTTTTTAATCATGGAGATCTTTAACTTATAAATAGGCTTTGTTAGGATACCATGGGTCAATACAATGACTTATTAATACCACAAGCCAACAAAATATAACTCATATTCATATGACATTTTTTTAATTAAACAATTTAATTAAAATGACAAAAGAAACATAACTACTTTGAAAATAAATCTCAACCTTTAATACATGACTATTATTAAGAATATTATAAAATATTGTATGGAAATTAAATCCAATCTCATTTCAAACTAGATACATGTATCAACATAATTATATGTTTGTATATCATATATTTTTAAATAGTATTTAGATAATTTTAATTTTTAATAATGTTTCAATTATAAAATAAAAATTTTATGTTTCTTAATTAAATAATTGAAGATATAATTGTTAAAAATGAATATATATATATATATATATAAGCTTGACAAGCTTACATTGCTTAATATATCACATTGATTAATGGGGATTTGAACTAGTGACTTTACATTAAATAGTGTTTTTCTTTAACAAAACATCATTTATACAAAATCTCATAGACATATTGTAAAAATAATTTTAAAAATATTTATAATTTACTATGAGTAAATTGAAAAAATAAAATTAACAAAAAACTTTTTGACATGAATGAAAGTTTCGCTTTGGTTATTTCAATTAATATGGTTTCCTAGCCCTGGGTAAATAGCAAAGTAATAATTGATTTCATTATAAAACATAAAGTAATAATTGATTTCATTATAAAACATAAATTCTGTGAACTCACTTGCATTTTGCTTAAATGATTAGGAAAATAATGCAATAAAATGTATCCTAATCATTCATTGAATTCAATAATAAAATCCCAAAACAACTAGACACTAGGAGCACACACATTAAAATGATCAATCACACAGAGTTCGCTTAATCAAGAGAGTGCAATAGAAAAGAAAAAAGAACAAATCATTACAAGTATCATCCAGCTAAACTCTTGGCCCTAGATTTTTAGAATTTCATTTTGCCTGGTTACATATTCTACTCAATTCATCTACTCCCTCGCCTGCATATTTTTCTTATGATAACACCACAAACTATAAATGGTGTTTATCAAATCTTGGAACCTTTAGGGCATGTTCCCTATATCTTGTCCCTCGTATTGTAAAATTATTTGTTCAGAAAAGTTCCTCATATAGATTTCATGTTTTAATGGTTTGCTGAGATCGACATCAACACAGGCCTTGCATGTCATAAACATAGTAACCCAATCCTGGCAGGGCTCTAATATTCGGTGAACCTTTCCAATTCGAGAGCAAACGTTGAGTAGTAAATTTTTATCGTGCCACATTGCAGGAAGGTTCAGAATTCTTACCCATACTGGGGTTATTAATGGATCATGATTCGGGGGGTTAAAATTAGGTGTCCATCTCTTGAGGCACAATCCTCCCTCTCTCATGAACCAGGGGCCATTCTCCAAAACATGCTCACAATCTTTCTGATAAAAGAACTCAATCTTAAAAAGGAGTTACAATGAGGCTCGGCCTCAGAAGTTCTGAGCATCATTCATCACACATTCAGATTGTCTAGCTTCGACTGCCCCAACAGAGGGAAAACCAGTGCAAGAGAGCATAAGTCTAAAAATAACCCACGCAGGGGTTACCAGTTTGATCACAACACAACATAAACATTTTAGACAAATTATATTTCTAACCAGGAGACGCAGAAACTTAATCAAAACTGCCTAGTCAACAAGACGAAACATCCACCTGTCAAACTCGACACCTGGCTGTCAATTGTCCGGGGCTGGTTCCTCCACAATCGAACACACATACTTGTTTGAATCATCATCCTCGTTCGAAGCGCCATGGCCATGTGCTGGATGGTCTCCCTCAATGCTGCATGCACCCACACGTGTTCCTGACGTGTCTCCACGATGACTACCTGATGCCTGCGTGTTACTAAGCTTACCTTCCTCAACATGCTGACTACCAGCCACCGCTTTACCATGCAGGGTGGCTCTATCTTCATCTGCTCGTTGTTCACCAGTGTTGCACCGGCTCCTGTTGCTTGGTTCTGCTCTGTTCGGCTCATCAGTGTGTTCAACCAGAGGAGCTGGCAGCTCAATTTCTTCCGTAAAAGTAATTGAAACGGTGGCTACGATTACTGAGCAATTCAGGGAGCTACGAAATCAAAATTGTGTGGTATGGGGAACAGGATGCATAGGTAGGGGGAAATTAACAGTGCGCATCGCTGCATCTCCTCTTCCTATGCCATGGAGCCAGGGTCTTCCTCTTCCACTGCGGGTGTCTGGGTAACGCCCAGTGAAACTAGGCGGATTGGGGTTATCGGCTGAGGAAGCAGGGGAAACCGAGTCGGGGCTGGACATTGCAGGTGAGCGGGAGCTTCTGCCTCTAGTGCCACCTCTCCTACTTTGCATATGGTGGTGGACCATGGTGGGGTTGAAAGCAAGGGTAGTAACAGCGGGGATGGTGGAGGAATTGACAGAGGAACTACGCGAGGAATTGACAGAGGAAGTGTGGACCTGAGCTAGGTTGCAGAGGCGGGTGTGGGAATGGTGGAATCCATTGCCTAGGTCAATGCAGCTTAACAACCAGCATCGACTACCTGTTACAGTGCGCACATTAGGCTCTCCAGCCTGTAGAGGACAAACACAATGAATCAGGGGGGGAGGAATTACAGAGTAGTTTGCAGGCTCCATTGTTATGTGTGATTTGGTTCTGTCTCAGCCTGTGCATTCATTAAATGGTGCCTGCAAGGTGCCTTGAATGCAATTCAGATTGGCATGGGGGAAGTTGCAGGGGGCCATGTGGCCAGCCTGTTCGCTGCCTTGCCGTCTTATCATTTTAATGACTTGGGTAATCACCTGCATTCGAGTGATCGATGGTCTATAATTGATAAGATGACCACCCAATGATTGAACTGTTGATGGGATGATGAATTGATAGGTCAACCACCCAATGCTAGACCTTTGATGGGCCGATGGGCCAATGGCCTGATAAGTTGACTACTCAACACCTAGTTTGTTGATGGGCCAATGATTTAATAGGTGACTTCACTACCACATCACCAATTGGAAACCACCTAGGTGTCATGTCAACTCCACATCGATACCACATCGGCACCACCTTAATGCCACATCAATGGCATGTTCACGCCATGTGGCTGACATGTCCATGCCATGTGATTGACACATTACAACGATGTCATATATTTCCACATCATGCTCCTTATTAAGTTTCAACGATGTTGGGGAGATGCTAAGTTGCATAAAGTTAACTTTTCCTGACACCTAACATGCCAATCTCCCAACGCCTTGATACTTGATAGCCTGATAACATGTTAAGGGTTGGATTTTAGCCATAGTACCTTTTGACCATGACCATGGGATAGAATGAACCATTTCAACACTTCTAACTCAGGAAATGAATTACTTATCCTCCTAAAGACTGAGAAAGGGTCCATGCCTTCCCCAATAGTTTGATGCCAAGATCTCAATGGCCCGATATGCCAAAAGTTTTGGTAGCTTTTGTCCATTGATAGATTTGTTAGGATTTTTAGTATTAGGAAATTTTGTATGAGTATTTTAGTGAAGCAATTGATCCCTGATAGGCTAACCTCCCAGTAACTGATATTTATATATTTTAGCATCTAATACCTAAGAGCATAACTCCTTTGATGGGTCATTTTTAATCACTAATGGGATCAATCTCGAACCTCAAGAACCAGCTAACCACTAGTGTGTCAAATTTATCGGTGGTGGGGGGTAGTGGTGTTTACAGTAATTATCACTAAGGACACCTAAAACCGAGGGCTCAATACCCTAACAAGGAATTCCAAGTCTATTTTTAAGGTCTACATCCGACTCCGACATTGAAAAAACTTGTTTAGAAAAACTTGGAAGGTTCAAAATACTCTTCACCAACATATAAATTCAATTAAAGGTTGTTGCTTTTAGTTCTACATCTATCAAAATAAAAATAGGGAGATGGCCTATCACCCTCATACTCAACTTTACTCAACTAAGGGGACTTCTTCTAACTCCATTTTTGGGATGCAACTCCACACTTGAGATTTATCTCTCTCTCACATAGGAACTCAATATTCTGGCTGATCTCCTAAAGGAAATAAGTTCCTTTAGATAGAGAAGGGCCTTCAATTCCTCTCACTCTCATTAGGGATACAACCACTATTGTTCCATTCCAAGCCTGGTTTAGGAAATACCATCAATTATAACAAATTACAAGAAGAGATTTAGAACCAAAATTAACCTTACATCACATTTAACAATCATATTATTCATATATGTTATGGACAATATGCCAAAAGATATTTCCCCAAACAAAGAATTTATCCATGGGAGAGGAATTTAAAACTAGAGTCTAAGCGTAATAACCATTTTCTCATCTCATTATTACATAATATTTAATATATCAACATAGTCATATTCAAGGAATCATAAATAAAAATATTGCTACATACACAATTATTAGATGTTCACAACATATACTAATCCATTATTACTAGAAAGTATAGTAACCAACTAACCAACAAAACAATACTCATAAGCCTTGAAAAATGATGTCAATTCATTTGTAGGAGGTAAATACACTTATCTAGTGAACTTAACTCATTGGAAAGTGAAGGAGGGTGAACCACCCTCCACCCAACCTTAGGTTCAGCTACACTGCAATATTTCTCATAGCTTTCCACCCCTAAGCAAAAGTTGACACCTTAGGGAAAGCTTCACTTAGTGCTACTAAAGGCTAAAATCAAGTATTAAGTGTGAAGCCCACTTCCTTCACTTGCAAGATTTGGGAATCACACTTTAGTGGATGAGTTAAGGCCTCTTAATATAAAAAATATGAACATCCAAGGTGAATACAATACATATTGCAATCACTTAGCACTTCCCTTCTTCAATGCCTCACATGCCTTAGCTAAAATATGTTCAAAAATTCCTTCAGTTCTAGAAGTCCCTCAACACTTCCATTCTTCAGTGCCTCACATGTCTTGGTTAAAAAAATGTTCAAAAATTCCTTTAGACCCCCAAGCTCATGTGAAACATTCCCACTATTTCACTATCCTATTTTAGTCTATAATTCACATCCAAACTAAGTGGATGTGACTCAAAGGCTTCTAGCCACCTCCTATTCAAAGTGAAGTCCTCCTATTCAGAGTGAAGTCATTGCACACGCTTATGGATTGAATCTGTTCACATAATTCATATCTCACAATTATTTATGGCATGCAATCTCTTGTGTGTTCTCTCCCCCATGTATTGCATTGTTATTCATGCTCTTTTCCTCTCTAGTTTCTTTTCCCTCATGAGCACTTTTGTCCATGTGAGAGTTTAGGGTTCTCCTTGAGTTGCAAATCAACCCATGGAAGAATTTAGAGTGCTAGGTAGCCCATACATTGGGAATTTTGGTACCCTCTTCTCCATTGCTCATAAATATTAATAGTTGAAAATCCAATTACCAAATCAGGAAGAAACAACACAAATTAGAGTTGAAGAGCCATGTCTTTAAGCATAACCATTTGTTGAAAATAGCTCATACTAATGTAAATAACATATTTACGATAAGTTACTAACCACCATAATTTAAGCAAGTATTTGCGTAAAAGATGGTATAAATAAAAATATGTAAATAAATATACTTAGAAGGAGTTACTGCCCACCATTATTTAGGGGTTCTTCAAAACTTTAACGAATATGGTAAAACATAAATGTGCAAACTTACTACAATTTAATTTACAAAGATACATGATCCAGTTTACAAAGAGACATGTCTCTTGTGTATCTTGAGTATAAAATTCACTTGAATCTTTTCATTTTACACAATTCACTTATCATCTCATATCTTCTTGTACTTATCATTGATTTTCTATCTACTATTCCAGTCAATGATGATCTAAAGTGAATGCTACTAAAGTTTTAATGCTACTTCTATTGGAATGCAAAGTAAAGTTGTTATTGGGATAATTAGGCATTGAAGTAATTGTTACAAACATAAAACATACCATAAAATTTAACATGGTATCAGAGCCTAGGTGAAGACAAACCCAAGGAACAATAGAAGCAATCACTGTGAAATAATTGTTGCTTTTGAACAAGATCTGTTGGAACAAGTCTCCATGGCTACTCACTCTTATTTCAAGGTAGAGGATAAGCTCAATGCCAAATCAAACTATTATTCCTGGAATATGATTCTTGATCTGACCTTGGAGGAACATGAAGTATTGGATTATGTGTAAAGGAAAGTGGTAGAGCCTCCTTCAAATGCACCTATTGTTGCTGGAATGAAGTATAGAAAAGGATAGGTCAAAGTTAAGAAAATTTTAGTTGACTCCATTCAATAGCATTTAATATCTTATATTTCCGATCCAAGAACTTCCAAGGAAATGCATGATAAGTTGATAGGGATGTTCAAAGTCAACAATTCAAATCAAATTCTCTTTCTCAAGAACGAGTTGAAGGATATCAAAATGGACAAAGGGGAGTCTATACCATCATATTTAATGAGAATAACTCAAGTAAATAATGAATTATTTATTTTATTTTATATGTTTTTAATCTTTTTGAAAAAGAATAATAAGAATACTGATAATTTAATTTTAAGATTATAGCTAAATTAAATATTAAATTTATATACGATATTTTTTCATTTAAGCTCTATAAAGGTATATATATATTTTAATCCTCTTTGAATTTGAACCTATAACATTTTACCAAAGAAACACACACTCTTAACCGTTGTTATATATATATATCAAATTTCTCTCCTTTATATTTATACTTTGTTAATATGAAATTGAGATTTATAATTTATCTATTCGACATACAAAACAAATATATGTAAAATAAATAATTCAATAATGTGAAAAATTTCCAAACTATAAATGTATAACATATACTTAGTAGGCACTCCTTCAAATCAAGAGTGAGGAGTGTTTACTTATTGTTTCAAATTAAAAATTGGGAAAATGTACTCACTCATTATTAAAGAAAAATGTTATGAAATCAACTCACAAAATAGAAGAAGAGATATATCAACGACTTCAAAATAAGTCTCTTCGAGGGGGCAACCTCCTTTACAATACACAAATTAATAATTCTTGGATTATACAAATGACAAGACCTCCTTTCTATATATAGGAGTCTAAGGGGTCTCAATATAGTTAGAGCCTACATAACAATAATATTGTAGGGGCACAACAATAACAATAGTGGGTTTCTATGGGGCACAATAATAACAACATGGGGACTACATGGGCACAACAATACAATAAGGGGGTTTCACTAATAACAATAAGTGGGTACACTAGCAGTATAGGGACCTAACATGCCCCTCTCCTCCAAAAAAGTGTTTTCCTCAATGCTTGAGTAGTTATGGATGCTTCTGTATAAAATGATCACCCTCCCATGTGGAGTATTTAGTGGGTAAGTTCTTCCACTTAATGAGATACTCTGAAATTGATCGATTTCATAGTTGTTGGGTTCTTGATTCTGTGACTGCTTCAAGTTCCAATAGGATTTTTCCTTCCTCATCAAGTTTCGATAATATTGTTTGAACTAAGAGCTTGTCACCAATAACCTTCTTTAAGCATGAAACATGGAGAACTGAGTGCACTTAGGAAGATGTAGGAAGCTCCAATTTGTATGGCATAGTATCAATATTTTGCAATACCTTGTAATGACCATAGTATTTTGGTCATAATTTATTATTCTTCTTAGCTTGCTTGAGGGAAATTTGTTTGTATGGATGTAGACGTAAAAATACACAACTACCTACATCAAAATTTCTTTTGTTGCGATGTTGACTTGCCTGTTGTTTCATTCGATTCTGTGTCGAAGTAGGTTATCCTTTAAGAGTTGGAGAACTTGTTTTTGATGCTCAATGTGATCTTCCACTGCTTGAACCTTAGAATGATTATCCAAGACTTTTTGGAGATCTAGAAAAGTAGATGATTTCGTTGTTTGAACCTATAGTGAACATATTATGCCCCATTCTTATTTCTTTGGAAGCATTGTCATTCCATTAAAGTTGATTATCTTTCCTGGTTTCCCTGTGATACCCCTTAAATCAACTTCCTTTCCTTCCCAAAAAAAAATTCAAGAAAATTTCTTGAAAATTGAAATGTATTGTCCCCAAATATTGTAACCATTGGATTCCTAGTACAACATCAACACCACCCATTGGAATGGAAAGCATTGAACTATTCAAGACATATTCTCCCATGGATAACTTGATATTATGGCACTTTCCATAGCAATTTATGGTTCCTACATTTGCAACCATTACTTGAAACTCTGGTGCTGGATATAGGAAGAAAATCAATTCCTTGGCTATATTGCAATGAATAAAATTATGGGTACTACTCGAATCAATCTGCACTATTACCTTTTTCTTCTTGATATGTCCTTCTATCTTGAGAGTTTGAGGAGTGGTAATTCCTGCAACTGCATTACAAGATATGGTGAGATTCGTTCTTCTTTCTATGGGGTTGGTTCTTGGTGTATATCCTCTTCTTTTGATGTTTCTTGTTCCTTTTCTTCCTCTTCTCCCCCATCTGTGTAAATTAATTTCTTCTCAGCACACTTATGACCTTTAGTGTATTTTCTATCACAACTGTAACAAAACCCTTTTGTTCTTTTTTTCTTCCAATTGTTGTGGTGTCAACCTTATAGGTTGTGGAAGGTTAGGAGAAACAACACTTCCATCTTTATAATTATGAGTGGTAGGCTTCCTTGTTTCCATAATTTTTCTTTCCAACCTATATGCCTTCTCCAATGAATTGGGTTCCCAAATGCAAACCTCATGTTGAATGTTATCCTTTAAAGTCCCTATAAAGACATCAATCCTCTACTTCTCTAAAGTATCATTTACCCTTATATTTAATTTTTTGGAAGTCCTCAATGTGCTCTGCCCTGAGCCCCTTTTTTTAGATTTATCAATTGGCTAAAGAAGGTGCTGCTCATTGTATCCTCATAAGGTGCTATCATTTCCTCTGTGAAAATTGACTACGTGAAAAATGGTTTACGAGAAAAAATCCCTCTATACTATTCAAACTGATTCGGTTCTAAATATAAAGATGAAATATATACCTTTTGTAATAGTTTCACATCATGTAGATCAAAATATTTCTCCATCTGTAGTATCCAAGTTACCGGATCCTTGCCATTAAACTTCCTCATATCTATTTTTCTTGCTTTTAGGAGCTCGATTTGAAATGACTATAACTCTATAATTTCAGATCTCCAAGTTCCGAAATTGTGTAATGCCATATCCATATGAGTCCTATTTCCAAATCCATAGGTCTGATCAAGATTGGATCCTCCAAGAAAGAGTTATGCCCACTTTCCTACAATGTCCTGATTATAGACTGGTTCAGTAGAGAGAACATGAACGAAGTGCCACATATAATTGTTTTGACCTTTAACCCTAAAACGATACTCAACAAACTACAATCCATTCTCTTTCTAGAAATTTTTACAAAATTCGAATCTGAAGCTGAGAGATAAAGTTATTATTCTTTTCCCAAGGTCACCTGTTTCAGATAGAATTTGGGAGCCTGCAAAAACCCTAAAATCCTTGGATCATATCTCTGAAAATATAGTAAGCCGATTTCTGAAATTCGTACATGAGTTGCATTGTGGTTTTGTCTCAAATAGGTTTTAATTTTAGCTTCCAAAGATTAGTAGAAACAAATTTACAGCGAAAATTCCACGATGACCTATTTGAGATAGAATTCTAGAGCCTAAAAAAACCCTAACTTCCTCAGCTCATATCCCAAAAAATGTAGCGAGAAAAGATTTGAAATTTGGACCTGAGGTTCAAAAAGCTTTCATCTCAAATGGGTTTTAATTTAATCTTCTGAAACTTTATAGAAAAACAATTATAGCGAAAATTCCACAATGACTTGTTTGAAGTAGCGAAACTTTAGAATCCAAAGCTTTGATACCAAATGTTATGAAACCAACTCGCAAAATAGAATAAGGGATAGATCAACGACTTTAAAATAAGCCTCTTCGAGGGGGAAACCTCGTTTACATTACACATAATAATTCTTGGATGATACAAATGACAAGGCCTCCTTTCTATATATAGGAGTCTAAGGGGTCCCAATATAATTAGAGCCTACATAACAATAATATTGTAGGGGCACAACAATAACAATAGTGGGCTTCTATGGGGCACAATAATAACATGGAGAATACATGGACACAACAATACAATAAGGGGGTTTCACTAATAACATTAAGCAGGTACACTAGCAGTACATGGACCTAACAAAAAGTAAAACATAATAAAAAAATTATTAACAATTTTAACATTCAAATGATGGAAAAATTATCACATCAATTAAATAAATCACTTTCATTTAAATTAGATATTTCCATTTAAAAAATATAATAATTATTTTATTTTTTAAATATAATTACTTTTAAAGTTATTTATAAAAAGTTTATAGTTAATCAAATTCACTTTTAATTAGCATTATTTAAAATTTTTTCACATTTAAATCTTTATATTAATAAAAACTTGATAACCTTACTTTTTACAATTATATTACATATTTAAATTACTAAGAAATAAAAAATAAATATGCATCACTATAATATGACATTGAAAATAAAATATAAATAAGCAAGCTCATGCAATAGATCAATTACCGAAGTCATAAAAACTTTTACAAGAAAATAGTTCTTATTTTATTAAAATATAATGAATTATCTTCATCTTGGAACTAGGAAACATACAAGAGTTTTACATAAATTGATTATGATACATGTAGTTGGCAGTCAAATATTTATTTATATATCATAAATAAAAACTAAATATATTCATTTTTAGGATGTGGTTATGGAGTTTCATGTTCAAAATCCATGATACCTATGATGTAGTGGGGAACGAACACCTTAAATTAAATTTGATTTAAACAAGCCATTTTTGGCATGACTTTTACACTATTCTTGATGCTAGCATATTAATAAATATGATAAGATTTACATTAAATTATGTATTTTTAAAGATTTCCTTTAGGTGTTTAAGGGATTTTTTTCAGCCAATTTAAAAACTAGATCTTACTCTAACCAATTTTTTTTATATAATAGAAAATATCTAAATTTTTTGTCGAGTTCGTATAAAAATTCGGGCTTTGGGGATTCTTAAGATAACTCCCACACAAAATTGCTTTAACTAATTATGATAAACTCCCACCTTAAATCATGTTCAACTTGAGACATTATTGGGTATTTTTTTGTTTAGGAATGACCATCCTTGACATAAAGAATTCTTAACTACGGTTAACTTACATGGTCACTCGTTATTGTGGGACCCACACGAGCTGTACAAAGACAACCATAAATACTTCTCGAAAGATGTGTAATATCCCTATAAAAAGTGTATTTACGTTGACATTCATAGTGGAAAAGATTATTTTTACCTTGTTTAATGAAATGGTTGAAAGGAAGAACCGTTATGATTTAGTTGACAACTAATTTAAATCAAATAAAGAAAATGATAATTCATTGGCGGCTAAACGCCTACAGGCAGGCACAAGAATCAGCAAGGCCACTAAACACTGGAGGCTAGCCAAAGCCACGGAGAGCATAGCGGAGCTAATTACAGGGATGAGAGGCATAGTATTCCAGACCGTAAGGAGAAAGGCGAATGGATTGGCTGATTTTTTGGCAAACTATGGTGCTGACAACCCGAACAATATTATGGACAGGTGTTGGCAGGAGGTCGCTTGCCCAATCATCAAGGAAACATGCGCCCAGTTGGCGGAAAAAGATTTACTCCAGGCCAGCCAATCCTAATGGATGCCGGCTGTAAGCTTCGGTACCGGAATTTGGAGGAAACCGGTAATAGGTGTAAGCACAAACCAGACAACGGAATGAAAGGACGTCTCAAGTGGTGGAGTTACTGGCGGCGGCAGGCAGATCAGAAAAGCGATCATTACAGATCGAGAAACAAAATTTACCGCATCAGCAAGATTACGATCTATACACTTGGAGGGGATCCGTATAGCAAGGCTTCAATCACATTTATGGCAATTCTGAATGAGGAGGGGCGGATCGAGGCTCCGCAGAGGAAGGCCAGGAATGCAGGCATACGGGGCAACTCAAACACAACTATCCACCATTGCTTCCGTTGGAAAGTACAAAACAGATGGCACATTGTCACTCGGATTGGATGCAGCCATAGTCATTCCAGTTCGACCTGCCTCGGCTCCGTTTGTGCGATCTTCAATCACACTTATGGTCATAGTACTCCAACCTCCAACGACAATAATACCATCCTCATGAGAATTCACAAGAGAAATTGCTATAAAGCAGCGGGTAGTCGCCCTGTCTTCCCCACAGTCTTTTCTGTTAGTGTCGAGCACGAAACCGTGAACGAGAATTGCTTAAGCTGGGAGGAGCATGAAGCGTCAGTCATGGATGCGGAAGGAAGCCGTTGTGCTGCTGCGAATCAGGACCTTCAGGAGGCGAAGGGAGGTTATGAAACCCGGACAGCAGCCAAGATCAAACGGAAAATCTCTGAACTGGAAGCAAAAGCCAAGCAGGAGGAGGAAGGGCGAACGGAGGAGGAAATTGCAGAGGAGGTGGACTGGTTGAAGGACCCGGGAACCCCCTCGAAAAGGGCAACGCAATTTGTCAGGACAAAGGCGGAGAGCTGGCGCACCAAGACTCTTATCGCCAAGGCTCTGGAGTCAATTGAAAAGGAGAAGCAGCATATTGTTACTGAGGTGAACCTCACGGAGGCTCAAATGGCTAAAATTATTGACTACAACAGCTCGATGGATGGCCGTATCACCACTGTGTATGAGGCGATTCAGACACTCAATAGAAAGCTGACTCTGCTCATTAGGATTCTGAGAGACACTGTCAACTCAGCTCCCTTGCCTCCACAGCCGGCCACCACTGAGGAGCATGAACCCGAGTCCCTGGCAGCCATGCAAGCGAAGGTGGACCGTCATGTTTGGGAGATAGGGCTGGACACCATCAGCCAAATAGGCAAATACATCTAGGGCAGTACCTTTGCTGCTCTCTTCGGCTTTCTCTTTGTATCGGCTTTAGTTTTTCTGTGTTGTTGTCTCATACTGTAATGTGTCGGTAGTAACGGATTTAAGAATTTTGCTCAGTTCGGGCCACCCTGCGCGGTGTGCTTTCTGAAGTTTCTTTTGTCTGGTCTCTTGAGCAGGTGATTAGCTTTGGTTTTTGTACATCCCTGCTTTCGATCTGCTTCTGCAGATTTTTTGTATTATACTCTGTTCTATAATATAATCTTCTAACTTACACAAAAAAAAGATAATTCATAGAGAAAAATAAAAGTTTAAATACTTTAAATTCATTCATAAACTGGAAAAAATGACTTTCATCTTCATCCACTCTGGAGTTTTCATCATGTGAAGGTTGGAAGCATTGATCGTGCATGGTTTTTATGCAATAAGTTTCTAAAAACATGCATGAGAAATTTACATATTAAAAATAAAGAAACCATGTTTTATTAAAAAAATATATTACACATATGTGGTCATGTGAAGGTTGGAAGCATTGATCGTGCATGGTTTTTATGCAATAAGTTTCTAAAAACGTGCATGAGAAATTTACATATTAAAAATAAAGAAACCATGTTTTATTAAAAAAATATATTACACATATGTGGTTTCTTTTGAAAAGAGAATGCACGTATCTTGCACACAAAAAGATATACAAATTCATATTACTTTTCATAAAGAATGCATGTGAATTTTGCATGGTAAACAATAAAGAAATCATATTACTTTCTTGAAAGAAAATTGCATGGTAAAAGATAAAGAAATCATATTACTTTACTGAAACAAAAAATTGCATGGTAAAAGATAAGTTAGGGATGTGTGTTTTCTTTTGGAAAGAAAACACAGGTGAAACTTGCACACAAAAGATTAAAAAATCATGATATTTTTCATATGAACGTAAAATTTTCTTATGAAAAGAGAAAGAAAATAAGTTATTTAATTAAAGAAATGATTGCAAGGAAATTAGGAGAGAAAATTAGACTACTAATTTCCTTGGACATATTAACATGAATCCAATAGACTCTTAATAGGAATACATGCACAATAATAATATCCATTATATTGGAATTCTCGAAATAAATTTCTATGTTAATTCTTGAAAAAAAAATATATTGCATGCATCATTGCATTAGATTTCCAAGTGAAATGTCTTTGCATACATTATGAGATTCTTGGAAAAGAGAAAAGTTAATTATACTAATTTTCTTGGAAGAGTTTTCATGAATCTGTATGCATATATTACTCATGTTGTTTATTTAAAGATTGCAAAGATTTGAGTGCAAAAAGACCCACATAGGAGTTTTGTGCATGAATTGGTGAAAAATAAAGATTGGTTTCTTAAAAGATGCATATGAATCTTGTTCATACAAGAACAAGAACACATGCTTGTTCCTTGAAAATATTATGTGCATTGAAGTAAGAGTCATTGTGTTAAAAAAAAACACATGTTGCATGCACAAAAGGGTAGTCATTGTGATATAGAAAATATGTTTTTGCGTGTAAATAGAGAAAGTTATTATGTTAATTTTCTTGAAAAGATTGCCTCGCTAGATGAATTGTATTAATATAGAGAGATTATGTTAATTTTCTTGAAAATAATAATCTCTTGAAAATATTGTTTGGCTAGATGAATTGTATTAATTTCTTGATTTAGGTGCATAAAAGGTTAAGTTAACCTTGTTATTGTTGCTTGAGTTTTATGCATAAAAGATGGTTATCTATGGTAATTTCTTGAAAGGGAAGCACGAGAAACTTGAATGTAGAAAGATAGAGAAACTACTTTATATTAACTTCCTTTCGAAAAATAAGTATGTATTTTGTTTACATGAAAATAATAGCTAATGATGGTAGAATTCTAGAGAAGGGAATATGTTTTGTGTATAATAAAGAAGGGCTATTATGATAAGTTCTTGCTTACACAAAGAATAACTCTTGCTTACACAAAGAATAGTCATTGTGTTATAGAGATATGTTCTTTGCATGGATAGAAGAACTATTGAGCTATATTTATTTAGAAAGATTATATGTGATTATTTTTATGCTATCATAACTATTATGTTAGTTTCTTAAGATCATGTATATGCATGCAAGATTTGTATTAGTTTTCCTTTGGAAAAATGTACATTTTCATGTGGGAAATGATGACATGTTGTGTTAACTTACATTGGAAAATATTCTTTGGGAAAAAAGATGAATTTACATGCACAAAACCATAGTAATGTGTTGGTTTCCTTGACATATATATATATATAACGTTGGTATAATCTTTGGAAAAGAAAACATGTTTTATTGTATTGGTTTTATGGAAAAGAAAACATGTTGTTGCATGCCCTATTGTGCTAGATTTCCTCGAGAAGGAAACATGTGTTTGCATGCTCTATTGTGTTAAGCATTCTTTTGGGAAGATTCTTTCGTAAAGTATATGCATTTGCATGCATAGGAAATACATTCAATGTGTTAGCTTTATTTACACAGTTGCATGCACCAAAAATAATAACTGTAGGGCTAGTTCTTTGGATAAGTGTTATGTAATTTGCATGCACGAAGATCATAATTGGTGTGTTAGTTTTCTTTAAAGGAATGCTTGGATAGTTGTAGTGATTTTCCTTGCAAGAATATGTGATTGTGCGAGGGGAATACTAGTTAATGTGTTATTAATTTATAGACATGATTTGAAGGTCATATTCTTATAACTAATGCATATGCAATGTTGTTAAAGGAAGCATGTTGTGATATTTTGTTTGCATTTCATGAATGTACATGAATAGTTGGTGAAGCACCACTAGTATAGATTTATGGATTTGTTTGATTATTATTTGATTTAATTATGATATCTAAGGTTGCTGACAATAACAGTTACAAGAAACAGTTGTGACATATAAAGATGGATTAAGTTACCGTTATGACAAACAATAAGTTAGTGGTCTATGCATATTGAAGGAATGTAGGCTACAAGATAATCCACCAATGGCAAAACCGGACCCTAAAAAGACAATGCTCAAGGGTTTGTGGATAAACGATGTCATGATGATTGTAATAACTTATAACAAGTTATGTTGTTTTTGAGATGATATTCTTTGTAGTATTTCATGACAATTGTCAAGCGATGGACTCCCTTATAACCATTGAGTGAGGGGTGAACACCCTCACAAGCATTTAATAATAAAATTAAACGTTTGCTGGTTTTCACCCTACAATGTTTCTAGGGTATAATGATGTCTGATGACGTGGTTGAATGTTGTGTCATTTTATGATGTTGATTCCTTACACAATGTGACGTTTATATTGTCAAGAATGAATAACTAATAGAGTTAAAATAATCATGGAATTAATGCAGTGTTACATTAGAAAGATTATATTAATATGCTACAATATTGGTTGTTAATGGTTATGTAATTTACTATTCTCTTACTAAAGTTACTCTATGTAATGATGAAGATTCTATCTAATGGTTAATGAGGAACCTGGAATATTAATTTGGATAGTTACTAGTGGGTAAATTGTGTAAAAAAATTCCAATTCCATACATTTTCATGTGAAGTTACTAGGGGATGTTACAAGATGAGAAAGAAAGAAAGAAAGAAAATTTTAATGTCCACAAGGCTACTAAAGATAACATATGGGACCTCTTTTAGAGTGCAGAACTTGAAAAAAAGTAGGCACCTCAAGAGATTTAATCCTCTTCAAAATGGATCTATATTGGCTATATATGCATATAGCATGTGTAACTTTTTATTTTTAAAACTGTGTTTTTGAATGCATAATTGGATACTATGCCTTGATATTTTACTTAGACACTTGGATTGTGTAAACTACACCACATAAGTTTGCAATTCCAACAAATCTTTGCTAGACAAAATTTAAATTTAAATTTAAATTAAAAATTAGAATTAATGGCTCGACAAAAATGACTTCAAATTAATTTAAATTTTTAAAAAGGAAATAACTAAAGTTCTAAAACAAACCCCCTTCTTTATGTTGATTGTCGAATATACTAGAATCTAAAGGTCACTCAAGTGAAATATGCTCTTTATTTAATCTCATTATCAACACACATTGACTTTGGTCATCTCCTCTGTGCAATTACATTTTTTGTGCGGTTCCCACTAGGACCTATGGTAATGTTTCTCCTCATTACCTTGCATGTTATAGCTTGGATATAATATGTATATAAGATTTTGACATAGTGGTATGATTAGAAAAATGATTTAGCTAGGTGGTTCGAGCAACATCTATCAGACATGCATCGACACAAGTGTGATACTATTGCAAGTGTGTACACATTTCCTCCCCTTCATCCTCCACCCTTTAGGTTTTTATCTTTCCTTTGTTGCAATATTTTTGCAGTAATATCATAGGCATGTTCAATTCCTTCGATGTATCTTTGCACCTTTAGGGGAAATTGCTAGTTTATATAAACAAGTTGAAACTAGTGAACATGATTGGAATATAGTATGTACACAATTTTGACTTTAAAGCTTTTGAACAAAATGCTACAATATCTACAATATTTCACTTGTACATTTGTTCATACTGACCTAACAAAAACCAAAATTTATAAAGCATCAAAATGTTACATTAAACCATTAAGGAAGGGGAGGCATATCGCTTTTGGCAATGCCACCAAAGTTCACCTTGTTTTAACCTTGACCCCAAATTAGCCATGTGATCAAACTCTAGTTATTTGATATGAGAACATGGAGGCATTTCTTCTTGGAGATGGAGAAGGATCCTGAATATAAATGGTAAATTATACTTAAGGAATCACAAAAAACAATCACCTCTAAAATTCCTAAATTCACAATTTACTTCCATTCCTGATATAAAACATAAAATTACGTAATATTATTGGAAGTGTGACATAAATCTTAAACATACTTATATTTTCTTAATTATTAAAAAAAAAATTCCCCACTAGTACCTAAACTACAAAATTTATGAAATTATTTCATAAAAAAATTCAACCGAAAATACAACGGCAATGATTCTTTAATACATTTACCCAATTTTTTTTTTTTTTCAATACCTAGCATATTGTCTGGAGGATATTTCTTATTTTTTATATTAAGCTATTCTATCATATGCCTTTGTAATATACTTCGTATTATATAATATTTTTGGAAAACATTTCAACCCAAAAGATTAAATAATCTCAATGATTTGATCATAATAATGCAAGATATTTTTACACCTGGACAACATGACAATAATATAACACAAAGAAAACAGGATATCAAACTGACTTTGCTTAATCAAAAAGGTGCCATACAAAAAAACTGGACCTAGCCACATGAGGCAATCAGTGTTCATCGCCTTTGCTATTTCAAAATTTTGATTCTAGTGAAACTCCTGTGGGTACCTCTACCAGTCCTGTCCCTGAAAACTTGAATTCTTGGAACTAAGTCTCAAAAACCCACTTTGCATGGTGATAGACTGTATTCAATTCATCCAATCCCATGCATCTTTTGCTTGTGATAATTCATATACTGCAAAATATGGTGCATATGAATCAATTCTTATTCATCATGTTCTTCGTGAAACCTCCAGGACATGCTCCCTCTTGGTGTTGTGTCCTATGGCATACCCTGCACCTGAAAGGTATTCCCTCGTAATCCAATTTCAGAGCCCGGGCATACTGGTCGCCCACCTTGAGAATGATTTCAGAGTTTAATCCGTCACTGAGATCGACCTCAACACAGACCCTGCGTGTCATGGACACAACATTCCCCTTCATGTAGGGTTCAGATATTTTGAGAACCTTTCCAATTACAGAGCAGATCTCAACTAGTACCTCCTCTCTCCACAATACCAGAGGAAGGTACAGAAGTCTCATCCATATTGGGGTTTTTAATGGACCAGGATTCTGGGGGTCAAAATCAGGTGACCATCTCTTGAGGCTCAATCCTGCCACTCCCATGAACCAGGGCCCATTCTCCAAAACAAACTCACAATCATCCTCAGAAAAGAACTCAATCTTGAAAAACCCCTCACCCATTATCTTAAACGTCCAGTTGCTTCTTAGCTTGGGCCTCCAGTGTTTACCAGACCATTGGAAGAGGTACTGAAGAGTTGGGTTCATAAGAGTGAATCTACCCACCAAGGACCTATCACTGAATATAAAGTCATCCACCAACATATATTCATTAATGGGCTCAGAACCTGGATTTGACAGATCAACACCTGTTTTTTCAATATTCCAATCATTTGTTCCAGTCTGGGCATCTTCATTCTGCTTGGGCACTTTGTAATCATCAGTCTCCTTATTCTGTAATGGAAGCTCTGCAGGCCCTTTCAAGTCCTCATGTCTTGGGGGACTCTGCAAGTGGAATGTGGATGATGGGTTGTCCTTCTTTGTATCCATGAGGGGGACTTGGGGTGCTGGGGTTGAAGATATATTTATCGAGAAATGGGTACAGTTACAGAGACTGATTGATGATATATTTCCTGTGTATATTACTTACAGCTTAAACAAGCTTTTCCTCTTTCTTCAATGGAGATTCTACACTCAGAATAGAATGGCTGTTGAAGGAGTGGTAGCTTAGACTACCCAACGCTGGTTTGTTACCAATTGTTTTTAGGTTGGTTTTTCCTTGCGAACAAATCGAGCGACAACACAACCAAAACAAATCCAGGTTTGCGCTCAGCAAATTCGAGACTGGCACTTGCTCAGCTTGAGGTGAATACAGTATAAAACACTCAATCATTCAGGTAATCCCCGCTAATAAATAACAGAGCAACAAGTTGAGTTGGTAGGTAGAGGAATTTGATGAGCAAATTGTCTTTCATGGACTCCGTCAAATACTGAGTTAAAAATAGCTAAATTATGAAAACGGGTAATAGAATTGTTCAAACGATGAAACTCGACAAACTTTGAAAACAGGTTTTTATTTTTCTTTGGATTAAACAGATTGTTCAAACGATGGAATTTAACAAACTAATTGGTTTTGAATACAGTTGTTAAACCATAAAATTTGAAAAATTGTTTGGTTTTGAAGTTTCGACCTTAATGAGTAGGGATTATAAAACCATCTTTATTCCCTTATGAAGTATTAAAGATAATTAAGAAAATAAATAATAAATAATTTTGTGTTCCTAATAAAGTATTAAAAATTATTTCTCTAGAGAAGTTATGAAGTATTAAAGATAATTAAAAATAAATAATTTATTTATAATTATTATAGATATGGAAGGTGTTGTTTTGGAATTTTTTTTTTAATAATATATAATATATGGAATCAGTAAAATTAAATATATTTTAATTAAATACTTTATTTTCTGATTTTATTATAAATAAAATTAACTTTGTTTTTTTTTAAAGTTTGGTAGGATTACAATTTCATCATGTCTAATATGTCACTTTAGAATTGAACTAATAACTTTATGGCTTCACATCAAGGAGTGCTTTAATAGAGCCCCTGATTTGTGTCTATCTAAACCTCATGGATCTAAATAGAGAATGCGTTTTCATAATTTTGTAAATTTTATTTAAGTATTTTATTTTAATATTATTATAAAATTAAAATTTGGAAAAAATAATTAAAAGAATTTAATTTAATGAAATAGTTATTATATTTATATAAAAGTGTTTAATTTTTTTTAATAATAATCATTAAAAAAATGCAAATTAAATAAGTAAACTAAATACATATTAATTAAACGCTTAGTTTAACCAGGTTTCGAATTTGCCATGAAAACAATGGAATTTCTAGCAAGATAAATCTCACATAGATTTTGGGAAATCTAGGTTACAACTGTATAGTTTCAAGATTTTAGGTCCCATGGGTTTTTCATGATGGTGCTGAATCCATTTCCACCATAAAAAATAAGATTTAAGTATTCTTTCTGTTAGTTTTTTTGACGTCCATGAAAATTTGTAGTCTCGGTACAATGCCTTAATGAAATATTTTATTTTTTAAATATATGCTAAATATATATATATATATATATATATATATATATATATATATATATATATATTCTTTTTTTTTTTGTAAATTCAAAATTGGTGAGACTACATCATGGCTATGTCTAAAAATAATACACGAAAATTGAGGATAATTGAATGAGTGACTTAACATCTAAGAGTGTATTAACAAGACACCCGGTCTATCCAACATCTCATGGAGAATAAATAAAAAAATTTAAATGAATTACTAACTAGTTTATTTTTTAATATAAATACAAATCAAAATTTAAAAAAAAATAATTGGGTGAAATTTTATAAAAGGTCTAATTTAACTAATAGACGAAATCACTCACTTCATCTTGAAAACCCGTGGTATCTGTACTATATTTTGAACAAAATCTACTATAAGATACTCAGAAAAGAACCATTTCATCTATTAATTAGACTATACTGTTTATATATATATATATATATATGTATAGAGTATTAATGATTCATCTCACATATATGTTTTACTGAGTATACTTCATTTATTTAATGGTAAGTAGTGTGGATTTACGTTTTTAATGTTAAATAACTTATTTATTTTAGTAAGCATATCTTTAGGATTAATCACATCAGTTTTATTCTGATGTGATTAATCCGAAAGACATGCTTACTAAATTATGGATCACAAAAGCCGAAGATCTAACTTATTTATTTAAATGTAAATGATGCCATTTCACTTCATTAATGTTAAATATCTTATTAATCATTACACTAATGATGTGTAGACTAATCTTATTGGGAAGAGTTGAGAATAAAAACCACATTTCGAAAAATTAAAGTGTTTACATAACATAACACCAGTGTATAACATAACACCAGTGTAGATCCATCTTAACAAAAAAATCAAGATTTTTAAGATCTAAACCTCTTTTTTAAGAGTAGAACACATTATTGATAAGTTACCATAAAAATTACAGTCTCCTCCTTGAAACAGTGTTTCCAAACACATAGAAAGGGATAGTTATATATTGCCAACAAATGCAGGAGACTTTGAGTCTTTGGCAGAACATCACAGAAATGAGTCATTATCCCCATCTTACAGTCACTGTCTCCAAAGAAGGTATCATGTTACAGTCGTTAGAGGAAGCAGTTCAGTATCATCGCTTAAACCTGACGAGAACTTCAGTATGTTCAGTTCTTCAACGCCAATCTTGATTCGCAGCAATTTCATTTACAGAAATGAGTTATAACTTATTGTAGAGATAGTATTCTGCTGCATGTACTATGCATAAGAAATTAATTTACACAAGTGAGATATTGCATGGATAGTCCGTGGGCACAATTCACCCGAACTTTATTTTTGAAACTGAAGTACTCAGTTGTCACTGAAATAATTTAGATATTTAATTTTTTAATCTTATTCTCGCAACAATTTTTTCCAAAATTGATAGTGGAAACTTAATCTTTTAGTCAAATTTCACTAGCATAACTAGGTAAAGATGAACCTCGTCAGCAATGCCATCGAGCATCAAATTTTATGTTAGGAGATGAGATATGCTAAAAAAAAATCCAATCGCATAAACGTTGGGTGCGATGCTCTAGTGAACATAGACAACCTGAGGAACAAACAAAAATACAATATTTTAGATTTTCTTTCGTACATAAAAATACATTTTTAAAATAATTTCTTTAACAAAAAATTGAATTATTAGATCATTTGAAGTTCTGTTTGCTTAGAGCTCTTTTTCCTCATAAATAAGAAAATAAATTGACAACCCAAGACCAAAATGCATCAAGCAGCAGTGAAAGCTTGATAGCCTGATCCCTTATAAACAATAGATAATTACAAATGGGCAATTACCACTAAATTATGATGAGTTTTTTCATTTTGAAGAGAAAAAAATGAATTATTCTATGGATAATAATCAAGTATATCTACCGTTCAAATCAATTCCTATAAATGTAATTAAATTGAAACATATACCGATTCCAACGGGTGCTACAACCAAACAGAAAAAAATATAAGAAATTATAATAAAAATATTTATTTCACACTTCATTTTCTAAACCAGCCAGGGATACACAACCCACCTTTGTTTGTTTCTTATACACAATCCAGTTGTAGGAAATCCCAATCCAACTTTATTTGTTTCTTATACACAATCCAGTTGTAGGAAATCCCATGATCTCGTTGTACGTAGTTTATGCATCTTGCTGGGGAACACTGAAACAACCCCTGGCATTGCTGTCCAATACCAAAAGTCACCGATTGCTGGGAACACTGAAACAACCCCTGGCATTGCTGTCCATTGTCCAATACAAAAAAAATATCACCGATTGCTTTAGTCCAGTAATAGTTATATCTTTCTAGGAGAGAATGTAACAGTAAAACTATAAATTGCTTTGACTAAATATAGTTTTATGTTATGAGCTGCATATTTATCATAAACCACCATATTTTTGGGTGAAGACAGATCGAAAGTTCAGGGACATGGCACTGGGCATTCTTGGTACAGTCCAAATAAGTTCTTATTGTGGTCAATTATTTCTGCTAATTATGGCAAAGTTCCATCTGATTATTACTAGACCACAACCTAATAAGCCATCCCTTGTAGGGTCATTATTATCATTATTAACTTGGGTTCACCAGGTTAAGAGGAGCCAGCCCTGGTAGGGTTATTATAGCTATTGATTCATTAGGTTAAGAGGTAGCAAATTCAGGAAGGGTTAATCTCCATGTTTTGACACCCTGAGAATTTGATATATCACTTTTTGCATCTGGACAATCAATGTGCAATCTAGAACCTTGTGAGAATGGGGTGATCCATCAACTTTTTGATCCATCAACAGTGAGCGAATAATGTAAAGAACATTTAAGTGAAATGTGAAAATGAACTGTTGGACATTTGTCAAATTGGAATTACAGATTTTTGTATATATACTAAACTTTATATTCTCTTAATATAAACTATGATACTTTTTCTCTCTGAAAAAATAGAGAGCAGTGAAATGTGAAATTGAACTATGCTAATCTCTTCACTGTTTCTTCCGATGATGGTAAAGTGTTTTCCAAAGAGACGAGAACACTTCTTTTTTTATTGGAATTCATGGAATTTTTCAAGAATGTAAGCGACAGAAGATATATAACCAGGGGAAGATAAGATATATAAGCAGGTGGAAGGCCGAGTAGTATATATCGATCTGGCTCATGGGGATCTATAAACAAGAACCATCGCAAAAGTCCCGAAGTACTACTCTATTTGCATTATATTATCTTATTTTCTTTTTATTTTAAATTTGCTTAATTTTAGGAAGTTTAAATTGGATTTTAATAATTTAATATAAATATTATGATAGATATATTTAGTGAAATTTATATAATGGTATTATCACTAATATTTTTAACAAAATTTAATTTTATTTATCAAAATGGTCAGAGTATATTTGGAATTGGATTGTAAATCTAAAAAATCATATTTATGGGTTAATTTCAAGTGTTATTGTCTTGTTGGTTTACTTATTTGATAATGAGATTAAGAACCAATTTTTCCAATTCTACATTTACATTTTTTTTTTCAGAGGGAAAATCAACATATGGCCTAGGCCAGCAGATTTTTACAACATATGGCCGAAGCCAGCAGATTTTTACAGCATATGGCCGAAGCCAGCGAAATTTCAGAATATTTACGGCATAGCCGTAACAAATCGTCCATAAAGCCAAAGCCAACAGATGACCAAAGCGCGGTCCACAGAAACACTGCCGCAGGAATCGATCCCGGCTGGGGGGAGCGAAAGCCATCCGCCCCAGCCGTCTAATCATGCACGTCGCGTGCAACATTTACATTACTATAATAAAACAATTGGTCTATAAATATCAGTTTTCATTATTATTTTTTTTTTTTTTTTCAAATTTTAATATAAACTTTAAATCAATATCTAATTTCATCATGACTTTGTCATTAATACATTGCTTTATCATCGAAATAAAACTTGTTGGTGAACCTTTATTCTACCTTTAACCATTTTAGGAATGGATTTCACTATTAAGATAGTATAGGAAATATTTTTTATTAGCCAATAACACATGAATTTATAATTGTCTTCAAATAGATGTTTCATCTTTGTGAGGTTTCATAAAAGAAATTGATGATAGGCTTAAAAACTCTTTTTTAATGGAATTAATATTTAAAATGAGTTTCATTAGACTTAATCAAGTTTGTATGAATCTCATTAACTCTAACCAATTTCATAATTTAAAACTTTAAATACATTTAGATTTAGTCAAAGCTCATTAATTTGAATCTCATTAACCTTAACCAACTTCATGGTTTAAAACTTTAAATACACTTAGATTTAGTCAAAACTCATTAATTCACTTATTGAGATTTATTTTCAGCATCAAACCATCATAAAATTCCCATAAGCGAGTTAAATATATGGGATTATGGTATTTAACATCTACATTATATCAACCAACATATGCTTCTAGTATCAATGAGTAACTTTAGCTTTTGTCACTGATGAAATGAAGGTTACATGTAATATTTCTCATTTAGCGAATGCAAAGTTATTAAGGTAATTATTTGTGATCTTAAAAAGTATGTAATAAGTTTAGACAAATTATTGCAATGTTATTATATAACCTAATTCATATTGTTCCTAAGGTCATATTTTCCACTGATTATATGTTGTTATAGCAACAATCAGTACGAAAAGAAATAATTCATGCAAAAATAAATGTTAAGGAAAATTGTACCTACTTTTGTGGAATGAAAAGATATTTCTCATACTAGTACATAAATATATTAAAACCCTTTGACTAATTGTTAACTTTCAAATTTCATCTCCTTTACCTTTCCCATGTCTATCCATTTCCAACTTCCTGTGACACCTCATACAACAAGGGCAAGGTGCCCCTGATTAGGGGTTGCGAGTTAACTAGACCTAAACTCCAAGATTAAATCTTAGAGATGGGGTTAGCAAAAATTCCTCTTTCAAAACTGTATTTTGATTCTACCATCATCTTATGCTTGTTGAGAGATTTTCCAACAATATAAACCTCATCCAAAATGGAGTTGTGGATAACAAGTTATGCCTCTTTAAAAGATTTTGTTTTAGGCCACTTAAGCCTCCATATTTCCACATGGATCTACCTCTGTGAACCATGTGGTGGACATAGCCAATACATAAATCATCTATCATATCTCGAGCCATACCCTTTCATGGTTATCCCACCCTGTCATTTGTCCTCACCTGATAGTGGCTATCATCTAATGATTCCAACACCATTAATTGTTGTCTATCTATTCTACTCACTAGTCCCACCCTAAAGCATCCCAAATTTTCTAAATGGAAATGATCGATGCTCTATAATTGATAAGACGACCACCCCATGCTTGATCTGTTGATGGGATGAGGACTTATGGGTCAACCACCCAATGCTAGATCTTTGATGGACTAATGGGCTAATGGCCTAATAAGTTGACTACTCAATACCTAGTTTGTTAATGGGCCAATGGGTTAATACACGACTTGACTACCACAACACAAGTTGGAAACCACTTAGGTGTCACGTCAACTCCACATTGATACCACATTGACACCACCTCAACGCCACATCAACACCATGTTGACACAATTTTGCTGACATGTCCGTGCCCCGTGGTTGACACATTATGACGATGTCATATATTTCCACATCATGCTCCTTATTAGGTTTCAATGATGTTGGGGAGATGCTAAGTTGCATAGAATTAACTTTTTTTGGCACCTAGCATGCCAATCTCCTAACATCCTGATACCTGATAGCCTAATAGCACCTTAAGGGTTGGATTTTGGTCATAGTACCTTTCGTCCATGACCATGGGATAGAATGAACCAATTCAATACTTCTAACTCAGGAAATGAATTACTTATCCTCCCAAAGACTGAGAAAGGGTCTCTCATTCTCCAATAGTTTGATGCCAAGATCTCAATGGCCCGATATGACAAAAAATTTGGTAGCTTTCGTCCATTGATAGATTTGTTAGTGAAGTACTTGATCCCTGATAGGCTAACCTCCAAGCAACTGATATTTAGATATTTTAGCATCTAATACCTAAGAGCATAACTCCTTCGATGAGTCATTTTCAATCATTAATGGGATTAATCCCAAACCTCAAGAACCACCTAACCACTAATGTGTCAAATTTATCGGTGTTGGGAGGTAGTGGTGTATACATTGATTATTGCTGAGGACACCTAAAACCGAGGGCTCAATAGCATAACAAGGAATAATTTCGAGGTCTACATTCAACTCCAACATGGAAAAATCTTGCTTAGAAAAATTTTGAAGGTTTAAAATACTAAGGAATTTAGACTTCTGTGATCCATAACATTGTCTAGATAATCTTCGGCAAAATCACATGATCAATCTTTTGTCGACGCGTTTCGAACCAACCAGTGTGGTTCATCGTCAGGACAAGTTGAAGAACTGATATGGCTTAGCTGATTAAGTAGAGTGTGCAGAGACTCCAACGGTTATATTACAACGGCTAAATTTGACCTGAGGATCAAAGTCAAACCACTGATTTTATTATTAATAGAAGTTAATTTAATAATATAATAAATTTATTGTTTTAAAAATAATGGTCATTATATCTTCGAATTTATTAAATAACCTATATTTATTATTAAACCTAAATTATTTAAATATAAATAAATAGTATTAAATTACTTATTATACTTAGAATTTAGTTACAATAGGTAACTTGGTATTTATTTAATATTAATTGTTTAAATTAAAGGGTCCAATGGTAAAAATTCACCAACATATAAATTCAATTAAAGGTTGTTGCTTTTAGTTAGACAAATATCAAAATAAAAATAGGGAGATGGCCTATCATCCTCATACTTAACTTTACTCAGCTAAGGGGACTTCTTCTGACTCCATTTTTTTGATGCAACTCCACACTTTAGACTTACCTCTCTCTCACATAGGAACTCGATATTCTGGCTGATCTCCTAAAGGAAATAAGTTCCTTTAGACAAAGAAGGACCTTCAAGTCCTCTCACTCTCATCAAGGATACAACCACTATTGTACCATTCAGATCAAGCCTGGTTTAGGAAATACCATCAATTATAACAAATTACAAGCGATTTAGACCCAAAATTAACCTTACATCACATTTAACAATCATACTATTCATATATGTTATGGATAACAACATGCCTAAAGATATTTCTCCAAACAAAGAATTTATCCATGGGAGAGAAATTTACAACTAGAGTCCAAGCATAATACCCATTTTCTCATCTCATTATTACATAATACTTAATAGATCAACATAGTCATATTCAAGGCTGTGGACAACCTTCCTACAAAACCGCAATGCCACCTTGGCTGTCTCCTTGCCTTCATCTGCGTGGTTTTGCTCCATTTAATGTCAAAAAACCTGAAATAAACATGTATTAGCCACCTAGGAAGAGTGACTGCCCTCCTTCCTACAAATAACATGAATATACTAAAAAATGATGCATAAGTGATGAAAAATGAAGGGTTGAGCAAGGGTAAGTAGGCCAAATGAGCCCAAAATGTTACCAAATTTGGGGCTCATCAATATGGTCATTGGAACAGTGAGCAACGCTCCAGAAATGGAGCATATTCCCATTACCCCATCGTCTGAAATCATGCTAAAGATAGAGGAGATTCCTCCTCTAGATGTATTTTATAGTCTGTAGCACAAGGCAGTGGTAAGAAGACAAAGAAAGAAACAAAAATTAGACAACGTGCTCTCACCTGAGGCAGAGCAACTAGATGTCCTTTGGCGAGACCCTACCACTGACCCTACTGAAAATTTGACTAAGTTATCCCAGATCGCAGGAGCCTATGCTTCTGCTACTATCGATAAAGCGTCCGAGGTACAACTATTACTTAAGGATAAAGAGGAACAAATCCTAGTTTTGCAGCAACAACTACAGCAGGCCAGTGCCAACCGAGAAGCAGAGGAGAAATTAGAAAAATTACAACAAGATTTTCAACAGATGCAGCTGGGGTATCAAAGCAATTTGGCCGAAAAGGAACACCAATTACAGGCTATGCTAGAAATGCATAGAGATGACCCCAAAATCACAGAGTTTGTCTCAGAAGCCCTTGCCTTGAATGACCAACTCTTGCAACAGCAAGAGGCACTATGCCAAAGAATATCGCAATGGAGCTCCCATTGCGAGATGAGCGATAAAATTACAAGTCAAGTCGTGGATTTGCGACTTGATTATGATTTAATTGATAAAAGAATTTCTGATTATTTGATTTGGCAGGAATCAGAGGAAGGAAAGAAAGCAGGCTTGCTCAAAATCAATGAAGCCCACAAAGAAATGTTGTTCCATAAGTGGGATGCACAGATTAAAAAGGCAGAATAGGCAGTGGAAGAAGCAGCAACAGCGGCGAACAATGTCATTGACTGTGTCAATGAAAATCTGCATAGAGAAAACCTGATATCAGAAACCGCTCCGGGATTTCTCCCAAAGGCACAACAACTGCAAACAAGCTGGAAACAGAAGGCTGAAGAAAAGGCAGAGTCCATCAAGAAGTTAACCAAGTTGAATTGGGACACTTACTGGTAGTACTTGGTTAAACCGCACAGTCAATGCATGACTCTCAAGTGCCTTACAAATTCTGCTGAGAAGATAGCGCCAACACTTGCTGATTCTGTTTTCGCAGGACAACTAAAATCGGAGGTCGGCCAACCGACGCTCCTCAAGCCAATGCTGAATGCTTGCGATCTCAGAGAACAGATGCATAGATAGTTAATTTCCAGATACAGTTTAGTTTTATTTTTGATTTATTTTTGCCTTAGATGAGGACGGTCATTTAAACCTCCTCCTATATTTTTGTAATAAACTATTTTTAGTATTTAGTTAGTAGTATTTTAACCCCTCTCATGCATTTGGAGAGGGGTCCTGAAATTTGTCAAAAACGTTTCCTCAGAACATGCACTTCTGTACCCTCGAGGAGGTTTTGATGAATGAATGGAACGAGATTTATTGATATCTGTGTTTAATGTCTGCTACTGAAATGCATTTTTGAACTCTTAGTAGATATTGAATTAGGAAGAGATAAATCTATATTGCTAAAGTTCATGAGTATAACTTGTTATCAATGGTACTTCTATGTTTTCTGCTTATGTGTCAAAGTAATATTTTATGTTCAGTTATTTATATATGAAGGCTTGAATGCTTGAGTTATCATTTGCCACTTCTGTACGTTGATGACTATTCTGTTTATGCTTAATGTATGAATGACTTATTATGCGATATGCTTCTCACAATTGTTTCGGCTAATTTCTTATACGAAACAATTCATTTTTAATGAATTCTTTTCTTGTAGCAATTGAATGATCTTTATTACCAATTGCTGTTAGAAATTATTTTAGATTGCATAAGTAAAAAGTTAAATCCCGGGTTAGTTTTAGAATTAGATATTTTTGTTCATTAGAATATAATTGCATGTTTTAAATTAGACTTAGATTAAAAGCATTTTATTTAGAAATCTTTAGAAAGGGAAACATCAATTCTTATCATCACACACAAATTGGGAAACTGGTCCCATTATCCCCAGTTGGACCCACCATCCCAAACGGAAAAGGAGCTGCTTTCAAGGTCCAGACCGGGCGGGTATCCCCCTTGTTGAAGACTCGATTTTCGGGGCTTCAACACTTTCTTGAAAGAAAATTGCATGGTAAAAGATAAAGAAATCATATTACTTTACTGAAACAAAAAATTGCATGGTAAAAGATAAGTTAGGGATGTGTGTTTTCTTTTGGAAAGAAAACACAGGTGAAACTTGCACACAGAAGATTAAAGAAATCATGATATTTTTCATATGTACGTAAACTTTTCTTATGAAAAGAGAAAGAAAATAAGTTATTTAATTAAATAAATGATTGCGAGGAAATTAGGAGAGAAAATTAGATTATTAGAGTGCAAAACTTGGAAAAAAGTACGCACCTCAAGAGATTTAATCCTCTTCAAAATGGATCTATATTAGTTCTATATATGCATATAACATGTGTAACTTTTTATTTTTAAAACTGTATTTTTGAATGCATAAATGGATACAATGCCTTGAAAGTTTACTTGGACACTTGGATTGTGTAAACTACACCACATAAATTTGCAATTCCAACAAATCTTTGCTAGACAAAATTTAAATTTAAATTTAAATTAAAAATTAGAATTAATGGCTTGACGAAAATGACTTCAAATTAATTTAAATTTTTAAAAAGGAAATAACTAAAATTCTAAAACAAACCCCCTTCTTTATGTTGATTGCAGAATATCCTAGAATCTAAAGGTCACTCAAGTGAAATATGCTCTTTATTTAATCTCATTATCAACACACATTGACTTTAGTCATTTCCTCTGTGCAATTACATTTTTTGTGCGGTGCCCACTAGGACCTATGGTAATGTTTCTCCTCATTACCTTGCATGTTATAGCTTGGATATAATATGTATATAAGATTTTGACATAGTGGTATGATTGGAAAAAATGATTTAGCTAGGTGGTTCGAGCAACATCTATCAGACATGCATCGACACAAGTGTGAGACTATTGCAAGCCTGAACACATTTCCTCCCCTTCATCCTCCACCCTTTAGGTTTTTATCTTTCCTCTGTTGCAATATTTTTGCAGTAATATCATAGGCATGTTCAATTCCTTCGATGTATCTTTGCACCTTTAGGGGAAATTGCTAGTTTATATAAACAAGTTGAAACGAGTGAACATGATTGGAATATAGTATGTACACAATTTTGACTTTAAAGCTTTTGAACAAAATGCTACAATATCTACAATATTCCACTTGTACATTTGTTCATACTGACCTAACAAAAACCAAAATTTATAAAGCATCAAAATGTTACATTAAACCATTAAGGAAGGGGAGGCATATCCCTTTTGGCAACGCCACCAAAGTTCACCTTGTTTTAACCTTGACCCCAAATTAGCCATGTGATCAAACTCCTAGTTATTTGATATGAGAACATGGAGGCATTTCTTCTTGGAGATGGAGAGGGATCCTGAATATAAATGGTAAATTATACTTAAGGAATCACAAAAAACAATCACCTCTAAAATTTCTAAATTCACAATTTGCTTCAATTACATAATATTATTGGAAGTGTAACATAAATCTTAAACATACTTATATTTTCTTAATTATTAAGAAAAAAATTCCCTACTATTACTTAAACTACAAAATTTATGAAATTATTTCATAAAAAAATTCAACCCAAAATACAAGGGCAATGATTCTTTAATACATTTAGCGAAAAAAAAATTTCAATACCTAGCATATTGTCAGGAGGATATTTCTTATTTTTTATATTAAACTATTCTGTCATATGCCTTTGTAATATACTTCGTATTATATAATATGTTTGGAAAACATTTCAACCCAAAAGATTAAATAATCTCAATGATTTGATCATAATAGTGCAAGATATTTTTACACCTGGACAACATGACAATAATATAAACACAAAGAAAACAGGATATCAAATTGACTTTGCTTAATCAAAAAGGTGCCATACAAAAAACTGGACCTAGCCACATGAGGCAATCAGCGTTCATCGCCTTGCTATTTCAAAATTTTGATTCTAGTGAAACTCCTGTGGGTAACTCTACCAGTCCTGTCCCTGAAAACTTGAATTCTTGGAACTAATTCTCAAAAACCCACTTTGCATGGTGATAGACTGTATTCAATTCATCCATTCCCATGCATCTTTTGCTTGTGATAGATTCATATACTGCAAAATATGGTGCATATGAATCAATTCTTATTCATCATGTTCTTCGTGAAACCTCCAGGACATGCTCCCTCTTGGTGTTCTGTCCTATGGCATACCCTGCACCTGAAAGGTATTCCCTCGTAATCCAATTTCAGAGCCCGGGCATACTGGTCGCCCACCTTGAGAATAATTTCAGAGTTTAATTTTTCACTGAGATCGACCTCAACACAGACCCTGCGTGTCATGGACACAACATTCCCCTTCATGTAGGGTTCAGATATTTTGAGAACCTTTCCAATTACAGAGCAGATCTCAATTATTACCTCCTCTCTCCCCAATACTAGAGGAAGGTACAGAAGTCTCATCCATATTGGGGTTTTTAATGGACCAGGATTCTGGGGGTCAAAATCAGGTGACCATCTCTTGAGGCTCAATCCTGCCACTCCCATGAACCAGGGCCCATTCTCCAAAACAAACTCACAATCATCCTCAGAAAAGAACTCAATCTTGAAAAACCCCTCACCCATTATCTTAAACGTCCAGTTGCTTCTTAGCTTGGGCCTCCAGTGTTTACCAGACCATTGGAAGAGGTCCTGAAGAGTTGGGTTCATAAGAGTGAATCTACCCACCAAGGACCTATCACTGAATATAAAGTCATCCACCAACATATATTCATTAATGGGCTCAGAACCTGGATTTGACAGATCAACACCGGTTTTTTCAATATTCCAATCATTTGTTCCAGTCTGGGCATCTTCATTCTGCTTGGGGACTTTGTAATCATCAGCCTCCTTATTCTGTAATGGAAGCTCTGCAGGCCCTTTCAAGTCCTCAAGTCTTGGGGGACTGGATGATGGGTTGTCCTCCTTTGTATCCATGAGGGGGACTTCGGGTGCTGGGCTTGAAGATATATTTATCGAGAAATGGGTACAGTTACAGAGACTGATTGATGATATATTTCCTGTGTATATTACTTACGGCTTAAACAAGCTTTTCCTCTTTCTTCAATATAGATTCTGCACTCAGAATAGAATGGCTGTTGAAGGAGTGGTAGCTTAGTCTGAACTACCCAACGCTGGTTTGTTACCAATCTTTTTAGGTTGGTTTTTCCTTGCGAACAAATCGAGCGACAACACAACCATAACAAAAATCCAGGTTTGCGCTCAGCAAATTCGAGACTGGCACTTGCTCAGCTTGAGGTGAGTACAGTATAAAACACTCAAATCATTCAGGTAATCCCCGCTAATAAATAACAGAGCAACAAGTTGAGTTGGTAGATACAGGAATTTGATGAGCAAATTGTCTTTCATGGACTCCGTCAAATACTGAGTTAAAAATAGCTAAATTATGAAAACGGGTAATAGAATTGTTCAAAATGAAACTCGACAAACTTTGAAAAAAGGTTTTTATTTTTCTTTGGATTAAACAGATTGTTCAAACGATGGAATTTAACAAACTAATTGGTTTTGAATACAGTTGTTAAACCATAAAATTTGAAAAATTGTTTGGTTTTGAAGTTTCGACCTTAATGAGTAGGGATTATAAAACCATCTTTATTCCTTTATGAAGTATTAAAGATAATTAAAAAAATAAATAATAAATAATTTTGTGTTCGTAATAAAGTATTAAAAATTATTTATGTATAGAAGTTATGAAGTATTAATGATAATTAAAAATAAATAATTTGTTTATAATTATTATAGATATGGAAGGTGTTGTTTTGGAAATTATTTTTTTAATAATATATAATATATGGAATCACTAAAATTAAATATATTTTAATTAAATATTTTATTTTCTGATTTTATTATAAATAAAATTAACTTTGTTTTTTTTAAAGTTTGGTAGGATAACAATTTCATGATGTCTAATATGTCATTTTGGAATTGAACTAATAACTTCATGGCTTCACATCAAGGAGTGCCTTAATAGAGCAGCTATTTGTGTTTATCTAAACCTCATGGACCTAAATAGAGAATAAGTTTTCATAATTTTGTAAATTTTATTTAAGTATTTTATTTTAATATTATTATAAAATTAAAATTTGGTAAAAATAACTATAAAGAATTTAATTTAATGGAATATTTATTATATTTATATACAAGTGTTTAATTTTTTAAAATTATTTTTTAATAATAATCATTAAAAAATAGAAATTAAATAAGTAAATTAAATACATATTAATTAAAGGTTAGTTTAATGAGGTTTCCACGAAAACAATGGAATTTCTAGCAAGATTTTGACAAAATCTCACATAAATTTTGGGAAACCTAGGTTACAACTCTATAGTTTCAAGATTTTGGCCCCATGGGTTTTTGATGGTGTTGAATCCATTACCACCATAAAAAATAAGATTTAAGTATTCTTTCTGTCACGTTTTTTTTGACCTCCATGAAAATTTGTAGTCTCGATAGACAATGCCTTAATGCAATATTTTATTTTTTAAATATATATATATATATATATATATATATATATATATTTTGTAAGTTCAAAATTGGTGAGACTACATCATGGCTATGTCTAAGAATAATACGCGAAAATAGACGATAATTGAATGAGTGACTTAACATCCCCATTCTATCCAACATCTCATGAACAATAAATAAAAATAATTTAAAGGAATTACTAACTTGTTTATTTTTTTTAAGATAAATAAAAATCAAATTTTAATAAAAAATAATTGGATGAAATTTTATAAAAGATGTAGTCTAACTAATAGATGAAAACCCGTGGTATTTGTACTATATTTTGAACAAAATTTACCATAAAATACTCAGAAAAGAACCATTTCATCTATTACACTGTTAATATAGATATATATATATATATAGATATATATATATATATATAGATATATATATATATATATATATATATGATTCATCTCACACATATGTTTTACTGAGTATACTTCATTTATTTAATGGTAAGTAGTGTGGATTCACATTTTTAATGTTAAATAACTTATTTATTTTAGTAAGTATATCTTTCGGATTAATCACATCAATATTATTCTGATGTGATCGGAAAGACATGCTTACTAAATTATGGATCACAAAAGCCTAAGATCTAACTTATGTAAATGTAAATGGTGCCAATTCACTTCATTAATGTTAAATATCTTATTAATCATTACACTACACATGATGTGTAGACTAATCTCATTGGGAAGAGTTGAGAATAAGAGCCACATTTGGAGAAATTAAAGTGTTTACATAGCATAACACTAAGGTAGATCCATCTTAACAAAAAGATCAAATTTCTTAAAATCTAAACCTCTTTTTTAACTGCAAAACACATTATTGATAAGTTGTCATAAAAATTAGTCTCCTCGTAAAAACAGTGTTTCCAAACACATAGAAAGGGACAGTTATACATTGCCCACAAATGCAGGAGACTTTGAATCTTTGGCAGAACATCACAGGAGTGAGTCATTATCCCCATCTTACAGTCACCGTCTCCAAAGAAGATATCATGTTACAGTCTTAGAGGAAGCAGTTCAGTATCATCGCTTAAACCTGACGAGAACTTCAGTGTGTTCAGTTCTTCAACGCCAATCTTGATTCACAGCAATTTCATTTACAGAAATGAGTTATAACTTATTGTAGAGATAGTATTTTGCTGCATGTACTATGAATAAGAAATTAATTTACGCAAGTCAGATATTGCATGGATAGTCCGTGGGCCCAATTCCCCCGAACTTTATTTTTGAAACTAAAGTACTTTGTCACTAAAATAATTTAGATATTTAATTTTTTAATTTTATTCACACACCAATTTTTTCCAAAATTTATAGTGAAAACTTAATTTTTTAGTCAAATTTCACTAGCATAACTAGGTAAAGGTGGGACTCCTCAGCAACGCCCAGGATTAAGTTTCATAGGGTGATTGTGCTTCATGTTAGGAGATGAGATATGCTAAAAAAATCTAATCACATAAAAGTTGGGTGCGATCTTCTAGTTAACACAGACAACTTGACAAACAAACAAAAATACAATGTTTTAATTTTTTTTTTACATAAAAATACATTTTTTAAATAATTTCTCTAGATAAAACAATTGAGTTATTACACCATGGAAGTTCTGTTTGCTTAAAACTCTTTTTCCTCGTAAATAAGAAAATAAATTGAACCCAAGACCAAAATGCATCAAGCAGCAGTGAAGGACTGATACCCTGATCCCTTATAGGCAATAGATAATTACAAATGGGCCATTACGACTAAATTATGATGAGTTTTTTCATTTTGAAGAGGAAAAAAATGAATTATTCTATGGATGGTAATCAAGTATATCTACCGTTCAAATCAATTCCTATAAATGTAATTAAATTGAAACATATACCGATTCCACCGGGTGCTACAACCAAACAGAAAAAAAATATCTAAAAAAATTATAATAAAAATATTTATTTCACACTTCATTTTCTAAACCAGCCAGGGATACACAACCCACCTTTGTTTGTTTCTTATACACAATCCAGTTGTAGGAAATCCCAATCCAACTTTATTTGTTTCTTATACACAATCCAGTTGTAGGAAATCCCATGATCTCGTTGTATGTAGTTTATGCATCTTGCTGGGGAACACTGAAACAACCCCTGGCATTGCTGTCCAATACCAAAAGTCACCGATTGCTGGGAACACTGAAACAACCCCTGGCATTGTTGTCCAATACCAAAAATCACCGATTGCTTTAGTCCCGTAATAGTTATTTCTTTCTAGGAGAGAATGTAAAACTATAAATTGCTTTGACTAAATATAGTTTTATCTTATGAGCTGCATATTTATCATAAACCACCTTATTTTTGGGTGAAGACAGATCGAAAGTTCAGGGACATGGCACTGGGCATTCTTGGTAAAGTCCAAATAAGTTCTTATTGTGGTCAATTATTTCTGCTAATTATGGCAAAGTTCCATCTGATTATTACTAGACCACAACCTAATAAGCCATCCCTTGTAGGGTCATTATTAACTTGGATTCACCAGGTTAAGAGGAGCCAGCCCTGGTAGGGTTATTATAGCTATTGATTCATTAGGTTAAGAGGTAGCAAATTCAGGAAGGGTTAATCTCCATGTTTTGACACCCTGAGAATTTGATATATCACTTTTTGCATCTGGACAATCAATGTGCAATCTAGAACCTTGTGAGAATGGGGTGATCCATCAACTTTTTGATCCATCAACAGTGAGCGAATAATGTAAAGAACATTTCAGTGAAATGTGAAAATGAACTGTTGGACATTTGTCAAATTGGAACTATTTGTTACGTATATATACTAAACTTTATATTCTCTTAATATAAACTATGATACTTTTTCTCTCTGAAAAAATAGAGAGCAGTGAAATGTGAAATTGAGCTATGCTAATCTCTTCACTGTTTCTTCCGATGATGGTAAAGTGTTTTCCAAAGAGACGAGAACACTTTTTTTTATTGGAATTCATGGAATTTTTCAAGAATGTAAGCGACAGAAGATATATAACCAGGGGAAGATAAGATATATAAGCAGGTGGCAGGCCGAGTAGTATATATCGATCTGTCTCATGGGGATCTATAAACAAGAACCATCGCAAAAGTCCCGAAGTACTACTCTATTTGCATTATATTACCTTATTTTCTTTTTATTTTAAATTTGCTTAATTTTAGGAAGTTTAAATTGGATTTTGATAATTTAATATAAATATTATGATAGATATATTTAGTGAAATTTATATAATGGTATTATCACTAATATTTTTTACAAAATTTAATTTTATTTATCAAAATGGTCAGAGTATATTTGGAATTGGATTGTAAATCTAAAAAATCATATTTATGGGTTAATTTCAACTGTTATTGTCTTGTTGGTTTACTTATTTGATAATGAGATTAAGAACCAATTTTTCCAATTCTACATTTACATTTTTTTTTCAGAGGGAAAATCAACATATGGCCGAGGCCAGCAGATTTTTACAACATATGGCCGAAGCCAGCAGATTTTTACAGCATATGGCCGAAGCCAGCAGAATTTCAGAATATTTACGGCATAGCCGTAACAAATCGTCCATAAAGCCGAAGCCAGCAGATGACCAAAGCGCGGTCCACAGAAACACTGCCGCAGGAATCGATCCCGGCTGGGGGGAGCGAAAGCCATCCGCCCCAGCCGTCTAATCATGCACGTCGCGTGCAACATTTACATTACTATAATAAAACAATTGGTCTATAAATATCAGTTTTCATTATTATTATTATTTTTTTTTTTCAAATTTTAATATAAACTTTAAATCAATATCTAATTTCATCACGACTTTGTCATTAATACATTGCTTTATCATCGAAATAAAACTTGTTGGTGAACCTTTATTCTACCTTTAACCATTTTAGGAATGGATTTCACTATTAAGATAGTATAGGAAATATTTTTTATTAGCCAATAACACATGAATTTATAATTGTCTTCAAATAGATGTTTCATCTTTGTGAGGTTTCATAAAAGAAATTGATGATAGGCTTAAAAACTCTTTTTTAATGGAATTAATATTTAAAATGAGTTTCATTAGACTTAATCAAGTTTGTATGAATCTCATTAACTCTAACCAATTTCATAATTTAAAACTTTAAATACATTTAGATTTAGTCAAAGCTCATTAATTTGAATCTCATTAACCTTAACCAACTTCATGGTTTAAAACTTTAAATACACTTAGATTTAGTCAAAACTCATTAATTCACTTATTGAGATTTTTTTTCAGCATCAAACCATCATAAAATTCCCATAAGCGAGTTAAATATATGGGATTATGGTATTTAACATCTACATTATATCAACCAACATATGCTTCTAGTATCAATGAGTAACTTTAGCTTTTGTCACTGATGAAATGAAGGTTACATGTAATATTTCTCATTTAGCGAATGCAAAGTTATTAAGGTAATTATTTGTGATCTTAAAAAGTATGTAATAAGTTTAGACAAATTATTGCAATGTTATTATATAACCTAATTCATATTGTTCCTAAGGTCATATTTTCCACTGATTATATGTTGTTATAGCAACAATCAGTACGAAAAGAAATAATTCATGCAAAAATAAATGTTAAGGAAAATTGTACCTACTTTTGTGGAATGAAAAGATATTTCTCATACTAGTACATAAATATATTAAAACCCTTTGACTAATTGTTAACTTTCAAATTTCATCTCCTTTACCTTTCCCATGTCTATCCATTTCCAACTTCATGTGACACCTCATACAACAAGGGCAAGGTGCCCCTGATTAGGGGTTGCGAGTTAACTAGACCTAAACTCCAAGATTAAATCTTAGAGATGGGGTTAGCAAAAATTCCTCTTTCAAAACTGTATTTTGATTCTACCATCATCTTATGCTTGTTGAGAGATTTTCCAACAATATAAACCTCATCCAAAATGGAGTTGTGGATAACAAGTTATGCCTCTTTAAAAGATTTTGTTTTAGGCCACTTAAGCCTCCATATTTCCACATGGATCTACCTCTGTGAACCATGTGGTGGACATAGCCAATACATAAATCATCTATCATATCTCGAGCCATACCCTTTCATGGTTATCCGTCCCTGTCATTTGTCCTCACCTGATAGTGGCTATCATCTAATGATTCCAACACCATTAATTGTTGTCTATCTATTCTACTCACTAGTCCCACCCTAAAGCATCCCAAATTTTCTAAATGGAAATGATCGATGCTCTATAATTGATAAGACGACCACCCCATGCTTGATCTGTTGATGGGATGAGGACTTATGGGTCAACCACCCAATGCTAGATCTTTGATGGACTAATGGGCTAATGGCCTAATAAGTTGACTACTCAATACCTAGTTTGTTAATGGGCCAATGGGTTAATACACGACTTGACTACCACAACACAAGTTGGAAACCACTTAGGTGTCACGTCAACTCCACATTGATACCACATTGACACCACCTCAACGCCACATCAACACCATGTTGACACCATTTTGCTGACATGTCCGTGCCCCGTGGCTGACACATTATGACGATGTCATATATTTCCACATCATGCTCCTTATTAGGTTTCAATGATGTTGGGGAGATGCTAAGTTGCATAGAATTAACTTTTTTTGGCACCTAGCATGCCAATCTCCTAACATCCTGATACCTGATAGCCTAATAGCACCTTAAGGGTTGGATTTTGGTCATAGTACCTTTCGTCCATGACCATGGGATAGAATGAACCAATTCAATACTTCTAACTCAGGAAATGAATTACTTATCCTTCCAAAGACTGAGAAAGGGTCTCTCATTCTCCAATAGTTTGATGCCAAGATCTCAATGGCCCGATATGACAAAAAATTTGGTAGCTTTCGTCCATTGATAGATTTGTTAGGATTTTCAGTATTGGGAAATTTTGTATGAGTGTTTCAGTGAAGTACTTGATCCCTGATAGGCTAACCTCCAAGCAACTGATATTTAGATATTTTAGCATCTAATACCTAAGAGCATAACTCCTTCGATGAGTCATTTTCAATCATTAATGGGATTAATCCCAAACCTCAAGAACCACCTAACCACTAATGTGTCAAATTTATCGGTGTTGGGAGGTAGTGGTGTATACATTGATTATTGCTGAGGACACCTAAAACCGAGGGCTCAATAGCATAACAAGGAATAATTTCGAGGTCTACATTCAACTCCAACATGGAAAAATCTTGCTTAGAAAAATTTTGAAGGTTTAAAATACTAAGGAATTTAGACTTCTGTGATCCATAACATTGTCTAGATAATCTTCGGCAAAATCACATGATCAATCTTTTGTCGACGCGTTTCGAACCAACCAGTGTGGTTCATCGTCAGGACAAGTTGAAGAACTGATCTGGCTTAGCTGATTAAGTAGAGTGTGCAGAGACTCCAACGGTTATATTACAACGGCTAAATTTGACCTGAGGATCAAAGTCAAACCACTGATTTTATTATTAATAGAAGTTAATTTAATAATATAATAAATTTATTGTTTTAAAAATAATGGTCATTATATCTTCGAATTTATTAAATAACCTATATTTATTATTAAACCTAAATTATTTAAATATAAATAAATAGTATTAAATTACTTATTATACTTAGAATTTAGTTACAATAGGTAACTTGGTATTTATTTAATATTAATTGTTTAAATTAAAGGGTCCAATGGTAAAAAATCACCAACATATAAATTGAATTAAAGGTTGTTGCTTTTAGTTAGACAAATATCAAAATAAAAATAGGGAGATGGCCTATCATCCTCATACTTAACTTTACTCAGCTAAGGGGACTTCTTTTGACTCCATTTTTTTGATGCAACTCCACACTTTAGACTTACCTCTCTCTCACATAGGAACTCGATATTCTGGCTGATCTCCTAAAGGAAATAAGTTCCTTTAGACAAAGAAGGACCTTCAAGTCCTCTCACTCTCATCAAGGATACAACCACTATTGTACCATTCAGATCAAGCCTGGTTTAGGAAATACCATCAATTATAACAAATTACAAGCGATTTAGACCCAAAATTAACCTTACATCACATTTAACAATCATACTATTCATATATGTTATGGATAACAACATGCCTAAAGATATTTCTCCAAACAAAGAATTTATCCATGGGAGAGAAATTTACAACTAGAGTCCAAGCATAATACCCATTTTCTCATCTCATTATTACATAATACTTAATAGATCAACATAGTCATATTCAAGGCTGTGGACAACCTTCCTACAAAACCGCAATGCCACCTTGGCTGTCTCCTTGCCTTCATCTGCGTGGTTTTGCTCCATTTAATGTCAAAAAACCTGAAATAAACATGTATTAGCCACCTAGGAAGAGTGACTGCCCTCCTTCCTACAAATAACATGAATATACTAAAAAATGATGCATAAGTGATGAAAAATGAAGGGTTGAGCAAGGGTAAGTAGGCCAAATGAGCCCAAAATGTTACCAAATTTGGGGCTCATCAATATGGTCATTGGAACAGTGAGCAACGCTCCAGAAATGGAGCATATTCCCATTACCCCATCGTCTGAAATCATGCTAAAGATATAGGAGATTCCTCCTCTAGATGTATTTTATAGTCTGTAGCACAAGGCAGTGGTAAGAAGACAAAGAAAGAAACAAAAATGAGACAACGTGCTCTCACCTGAGACAGAGCAACTAGATGTCCTTTAGCGAGACCCTACCACTGTCTCCACTGAAAATTTGACTAAGTTATCCCAGGTCGCAGGAGCCTATGCTTCTGTTACTATCGATAAAGCGTCCGAGGTACAACTATTAATTAAGGATAAAGAGGAACAAATCCTAGTTTTGTAGCAACAACTACAACAGGCCAGTGCCAACCGAGAAGCAGAGGAGAAATTAGAAAAATTACAACAGGATTTTCAACAGATGCAGTTGGGGTATTAGAGCAATTTGGCCGAAAAGGAACACCAATTACAGGCTATGCTAGAAATGCATAAAGATGACCCCAAAATCACAGAGTTTGTCTTAGAAGCCCTTGCCTTGAATGACCAACTCTTGCAACAGCAAGAGGCACTATGCCAAAGAATATCGCAATGGAGCTCCCATTGCGAGATGAGCGATAAAATTACAAGTCAAGTCGTGGATTTGCGACTTGATTATGATTTAATTGATAAAAGAATTTATGATTATTTGATTTGGCAGGAATCAGAGGAAGGAAAGAAAGCAGGCTTGCTCAAAATCAATGAAGCCCACAAAGAAATGTTGTTCCATAAGTGGGATGCACAGATTAAAAAGGCAGAATAGGCAGTGGAAGAAGCAGCAACAACGGCGAACAATGTCATTGATTGTGTCAATGAAAATCTGCATAGAGAAAACCTGATATCAGAAACCGCTCCGGGATTTCTCCCAAAGGCACAACAACTGCAAACAAGCTGGAAACAGAAGGCTGAAGAAAAGGCGGAGTCCATCAAGAAGTTAAACAAGTTGAATTGGGACACTTACTGGTAGTACTTGGTTAAACCGCACAGTCAATGCATGACTCTCAAGTGCCTTACAAATTCTGCTGAGAAGATAGCGCCAACACTTGCTGATTCTGTTTTCGCAGGACAACTAAAATCGGAGGTCGGCCAACCGACGCTCCTCAAGCCAATGCTGAATGCTTGCGATCTCAAAGAACAGATGCATAGATAGTTAATTCCCAGATACAGTTTAGTTTCATTTTTGATTTATTTTTGCCTTAGATGAGGACGGTCATTTAAACCTCCTCCTATATTTTTGTAATAAACTATTTTTAGTATTTAGTTAGTAGTATTTTAACCCTTCTTATGCATTTGGAGAGGGGTCCTGAAATTTGTCAAAAACGTTTCTTCAGAACATGCACTTCTGTACCCTCGAGGAGGTTTTGATGAATGAATGGAACGAGATTTATTGATATCTGTGTTTAATGTCTGCTACTGAAATGCATTTTTGAACTCTTAGTAGATATTGAATTAGGAAGAGATAAATCTATATTGTTAAAGCTCATGAGTATAACTTGTTATCAATGGTACTTCTATGTTTTCTGCTTATGTGTCAAAGTAATATTTTATGTTCAGTTATTTATATATGAAGGCTTGAATGTTTGAGTTATCATTTGCCACTTTTGTACGGTGATGACTATTCTGTTTATGCTTAATGTATGAATGACTTATTATGCGATATGCTTCTCACAATTGTTTCGGCTAATTTCTTATACGAAACAATTCATTTTTAATGAATTCTTTTCTTGTAGCAATTGAATGATCTTTATTACCAATTGCTGTTAGAAATTATTTTAGATTGCATAAGTAAAAAGCTAAATCCCGGGTTAGTTTTAGAATTAGATATTTTTGTTCATTAGGATATAATTGCATGTTTTAAATTAGACTTAGATTAAAAGCATTTTATTTAGAAATCTTTAGAAAGGGAAACATCAATTCTTATCATCACACACAAATTGGGAAACTGGTCCCATTATCCCCAGTTGGACCCACCATCCCAAACGGAAAAGGAGCTACTTTCAAGGTCCGGACCAGGCGGGTATCCCCCTTGTTGAAGACTCGATTTTCGGGGCTTCAACACTTTCCTGAAAGAAAATTGCATGGTAAAAGATAAAGAAATCATATTACTTTACTGAAACAAAAAATTGCATGGTAAAAGATAAGTTAGGGATGTGTGTTTTCTTTTGGAAAGAAAACACAGGTGAAACTTGCACACAGAAGATTAAAGAAATCATGATATTTTTCATATGTACGTAAACTTTTCTTATGAAAAGAGAAAGAAAATAAGTTATTTAATTAAATAAATGATTGCGAGGAAATTAGGAGAGAAAATTAGATTATTAGAGTGCAAAACTTGGAAAAAAGTACGCACCTCAAGAGATTTAATCCTCTTCAAAATGGATCTATATTAGTTCTATATATGCATATAACATGTGTAACTTTTTATTTTTAAAACTGTGTTTTTGAATGCATAAATGGATACTATGCCTTGAAAGTTTACTTAGACACTTGGATTGTGTAAACTACACCACATAAATTTGCAATTCCAACAAATCTTTGCTATACAAAATTTAAATTTAAATTTAAATTAAAAATTAGAATTAATGGCTTGACGAAAATGACTTCAAATTAATTTAAATTTTTAAAAAGGAAATAACTAAAATTCTAAAACAAACCCCCTTCTTTATGTTGATTGCCGAATATCCTAGAATCTAAAGGTCACTCATGTGAAATATGCTCTTTATTTAATCTCATTATCAACACACATTGACTTTGGTCATTTCCTCTGTGCAATTACATTTTTTGTGCGGTGCCCACTAGGACCTATGGTAATGTTTCTCCTCATTACCTTGCATGTTATAGCTTGGATATAATATGCATATAAGATTTTGACATAGTGGTATGATTGGAAAAAATGATTTAGCTAGGTGGTTCGAGCAACATCTATCAGACATGCATCGACACAAGTGTGAGACTATTGCAAGCGTGTACACATTTCCTCCCCTTCATCCTCCACCCTTTAGGTTTTTATCTTTCCTCTGTTGCAATATTTTTGCAGTAATATCATAGGCATGTTCAATTCCTTCGATGTATCTTTGCACCTTTAGGGGAAATTGCTAGTTTATATAAACAAGTTGAAACTAGTGAACATGATTGGAATATAGTATGTACACAGTTTTGACTTTAAAGCTTTTGAACAAAATGCTACAATATCTACAATATTCCACTTGTACATTTGTTCATACTGACCTAACAAAAACCAAAATTTATAAAGCATCAAAATGTTACATTAAACCATTAAGGAAGGGGAGGCATATCGCTTTTGGCAATGCCACCAAAGTTCACCTTGTTTTAACCTTGACCCCAAATTAGCCATGTGATCAAACTCTAGTTATTTGATATGAGAACATGGAGGCATTTCTTCTTGGAGATGGAGAAGGATCCTGAATATAAATGGTAAATTATACTTAAGGAATCACAAAAAACAATCACCTCTAAAATTTCTAAATTCACAATTTGCTTCAATTACATAATATTATTGGAAGTGTAACATAAATCTTAAACATACTTATATTTTCTTAATTATTAAGAAAAAAATTCCCTACTATTACTTAAACTACAAAATTTATGAAATTATTTCATAAAAAAATTCAACCCAAAATACAAGGGCAATGATTCTTTAATACATTTAGCCAAAAAAAATTTTCAATACCTAGCATATTGTCCGGAGGATATTTCTTATTTTTTATATTAAGTTATTCTGTCATATGCCTTTGTAATATACTTCGTATTATATAATATGTTTGGAAAACATTTCAACCCAAAAGATTAAATAATCTCAATGATTTGATCATAATAGTGCAAGATATTTTTACACCTGGACAACATGACAATAATATAAACACAAAGAAAACAGGATATCAAATTGACTTTGCTTAATCAAAAAGGTGCCATACAAAAAACTGGACCTAGCCACATGAGGCAATCAGCGTTCATCGCCTTGCTATTTCAAAATTTTGATTCTAGTGAAACTCCTGTGGGTAACTCTACCAGTCCTGTCCCTGAAAACTTGAATTCTTGGAACTAATTCTCAAAAACCCACTTTGCATGGTGATAGACTGTATTCAATTCATCCATTCCCATTCATCTTTTGCTTGTGATAGATTCATATACTGCAAAATATGGTGCATATGAATCAATTCTTATTCATCATGTTCTTCCTGAAACCTCCAGGACATGCTCCCTCTTGGTGTTCTGTCCTATGGCATACCCTGCACCTGAAAGGTATTCCCTCGTAATCCAATTTCAGAGCCCGGGCATACTGGTCGCCCACCTTGAGAATAATTTCAGAGTTTAATCCTTCACTGAGATCGACCTCAACACAGACCCTGCCTGTCATGGACACAACATTCCCCTTCATGTAGGGTTCAGATATTTTGAGAACCTTTCCAATTACAGAGCAGATCTCAATTATTACCTCCTCTCTCCCCAATACTAGAGGAAGGTACAGAAGTCTCATCCATATTGGGGTTTTTAATGGACCAGGATTCTGGGGGTCAAAATCAGGTGACCATCTCTTGAGGCTCAATCCTGCCACTCCCATGAACCAGGGCCCATTCTCCAAAACAAACTCACAATCATCCTCAGAAAAGAACTCAATCTTGAAAAACCCCTCACCCATTATCTTAAACGTCCAGTTGCTTCTTAGCTTGGGCCTCCAGTGTTTACCAGACCATTGGAAGAGGTCCTGAAGAGTTGGGTTCATAAGAGTGAATCTACCCACCAAGGACCTATCACTGAATATAAAGTCATCCACCAACATATACTCATTAATGGGCTCAGAACCTGGATTTGACAGATCAACACCGGTTTTTTCAATATTCCAATCATTTGTTCCAGTCTGGGCATCTTCATTCTGCTTGGGGACTTTGTAATCATCAGCCTCCTTATTCTGTAATGGAAGCTCTGCAGGCCCTTTCAAGTCCTCAAGTCTTGGGGGACTGGATGATGGGTTGTCCTCCTTTGTATCCATGAGGGGGACTTCGGGTGCTGGGCTTGAAGATATATTTATCGAGAAATGGGTACAGTTACAGAGACTGATTGATGATATATTTCCTGTGTATATTACTTACGGCTTAAACAAGCTTTTCCTCTTTCTTCAATATAGATTCTGCACTCAGAATAGAATGGCTGTTGAAGGAGTGGTAGCTTAGTCTGAACTACCCAACGCTGGTTTGTTACCAATCTTTTTAGGTTGGTTTTTCCTTGCGAACAAATCGAGCGACAACACAACCATAACAAAAATCCAGGTTTGCGCTCAGCAAATTCGAGACTGGCACTTGCTCAGCTTGAGGTGAGTACAGTATAAAACACTCAAATCATTCAGGTAATCCTGGCTAATAAATAACAGAGCAACAAGTTGAGTTGGTAGATACAGGAATTTGATGAGCAAATTGTCTTTCATGGACTCCGTCAAATACTGAGTTAAAAATAGCTAAATTATGAAAACGGGTAATAGAATTGTTCAAAATGAAACTCGACAAACTTTGAAAAAAGGTTTTTATTTTTCTTTGGATTAAACAGATTGTTCAAACGATGGAATTTAACAAACTAATTGGTTTTGAATACAGTTGTTAAACCATAAAATTTGAAAAATTGTTTGGTTTTGAAGTTTCGACCTTAATGAGTAGGGATTATAAAACCATCTTTATTCCTTTATGAAGTATTAAAGATAATTAAAAAAATAAATAATAAATAATTTTGTGTTCGTAATAAAGTATTAAAAATTATTTATGTATAGAAGTTATGAAGTATTAATGATAATTAAAAATAAATAATTTGTTTATAATTATTATAGATATGGAAGGTGTTGTTTTGGAAATTATTTTTTTAATAATATATAATATATGGAATCACTAAAATTAAATATATTTTAATTAAATATTTTATTTTCTGATTTTATTATAAATAAAATTAACTTTGTTTTTTTTTTAAGTTTGGTAGGATAACAATTTCATGATGTCTAATATGTCATTTTGGAATTGAACTAATAACTTCATGGCTTCACATCAAGGAGTGCCTTAATAGAGCACCTATTTGTGTTTATCTAAACCTCATGGACCTAAATAGAGAATGAGTTTTCATAATTTTGTAAATTTTATTTAAGTATTTTATTTTAATATTATTATAAAATTAAAATTTGGAAAAAATAACTATAAAGAATTTAATTTAATGGAATAGTTATTATATTTATATACAAGTGTTTAATTTTTTAAAATTATTTTTTGATAATAATCATTAAAAAATAGAAATTAAATAAGTAAATTAAATACATATTAATTAAAGGTTAGTTTAATGAGGTTTCCATGAAAACAATGGAATTTCTAGCAAGATTTTGACAAAATCTCACATAAATTTTGGGAAACCTAGGTTACAACTCTATAGTTTCAAGATTTTGGCCCCATGGGTTTTTGATGGTGTTGAATCCATTACCACCATAAAAAATAAGATTTAAGTATTCTTTCTGTCACGTTTTTTTTGACCTCCATGAAAATTTGTAGTCTCGATAGACAATGCCTTAATGCAATATTTTATTTTTTAAATATATATATATATATATATATTTTGTAAGTTCAAAATTGGTGAGACTACATCATGGCTATGTCTAAGAATAATAGGCAAAAATAGACGATAATTGAATGAGTGACTTAACATCCCCATTCTATCCAACATCTCATGAACAATAAATAAAAATAATTTAAAGGAATTACTAACTTGTTTATTTTTTTTAAGATAAATAAAAATCAAATTTTAATAAAAAATAATTGGATGAAATTTTATAAAAGATGTAGTCTAACTAATAGATGAAAACCCGTGGTATTTGTACTATATTTTGAACAAAATTTACCATAAAATACTCAGAAAAGAACCATTTCATCTATTACACTGTTAATATATATATATATATATATATATATATATAGTATTTATGATTCATCTCACACATATGTTTTACTGAGTATACTTCATTTATTTAATGGTAAGTAGTGTGGATTCACATTTTTAATGTTAAATAACTTATTTATTTTAGTAAGTATATCTTTCGGATTAATCACATCAATATTATTCTGATGTGATTGGAAAGACATGCTTACTAAATTATGGATCACAAAAGCCTAAGATCTAACTTATGTAAATGTAAATGGTGCCAATTCACTTCATTAATGTTAAATATCTTATTAATCATTACACTACACATGATGTGTAGACTAATCTCATTGGGAAGAGTTGAGAATAAGAGCCACATTTGGAGAAATTAAAGTGTTTACATAGCATAACACTAAGGTAGATCCATCTTAACAAAAAGATCAAATTTCTTAAAATCTAAACCTCTTTTTTAACTGCAAAACACATTATTGATAAGTTATCATAAAAATTAGTCTCCTCGTAGAAACAGTGTTTCCAAACACATAGAAAGGGACAGTTATACATTGCCCACAAATGCAGGAGACTTTGAATCTTTGGCAGAACATCACAGAAATGAGTCATTATCCCCATCTTACAGTCACTGTCTCCAAAGAAGGTATCATGTTACAGTCGTTAGAGGAAGCAGTTCAGTATCATCGCTTAAACCTGACGAGAACTTCAGTATGTTCAGTTCTTCAATGCCAATCTTGATTCGCAGCAATTTCATTTACAGAAATGAGTTATAACTTATTGTAGAGATAGTATTCTGCTGCATGTACTATGCATAAGAAATTAATTTACACAAGTGAGATATTGCATGGATAGTCCGTGGGCACAATTCACCCGAACTTTATTTTTGAAACTGAAGTACTCAGTTGTCACTGAAATAATTTAGATATTTAATTTTTTAATCTTATTCTGGCAACAATTTTTTCCAAAATTGATAGTGGAAACTTAATTTTTTAGTCAAATTTCACTAGCATAACTAGGTAAAGATGAACCTCGTCAGCAATGCCATCGAGCATCAAATTTTATGTTAGGAGATGAGATATGCTAAAAAAATCCAATCACATAAACGTTGGGTGCGATGTTCTAGTGAACATAGACAACCTGACGAACAAACAAAAATACAATATTTTAGATTTTCTTTCGTACATAAAAATACATTTTTAAAATAATTTCTTTAACAAAAAATTGAATTATTAGATCATTTGAAGTTCTGTTTGCTTAGAGCTCTTTTTCCTCATAAATAAGAAAATAAATTGACAACCCAAGACCAAAATGCATCAAGCAGCAGTGAAAGCTTGATAGCCTGATCCCTTATAAACAATAGATAATTACAAATGGGCAATTACCACTAAATTATGATGAGTTTTTTCATTTTGAAGAGAAAAAAAATGAATTATTCTATGGATAATAATCAAGTATATCTACCGTTCAAATCAATTCCTATAAATGTAATTAAATTGAAACATATACCGATTCCAACGGGTGCTACAACCAAACAGAAAAAAATATAAGAAATTATAATAAAAATATTTATTTCACACTTCATTTTCTAAACCAGCCAGGGATACACAACCCACCTTTGTTTGTTTCTTATACACAATCCAGTTGTAGGAAATCCCAATCCAACTTTATTTGTTTCTTATACACAATCCAGTTGTAGGAAATCCCATGATCTCGTTGTATGTAGTTTATGCATCTTGCTGGGGAACACTGAAACAACCCCTGGCATTGCTGTCCAATACCAAAAGTCACCGATTGCTGGGAACACTGAAACAACCCCTGGCATTGCTGTCCAATACAAAAAATCACCGATTGCTTTAGTCCAGTAATAGTTATATCTTTCTAGGAGAGAATGTAAAACTATAAATTGCTTTGACTAAATATAGTTTTATGTTATGAGCTGCATATTTATCATAAACCACCCTATTTTTGGGTGAAGACAGATCGAAAGTTCAGGGACATGGCACTGGGCATTCTTGGTACAGTCCAAATAAGTTCTTATTGTGGTCAATTATTTCTGCTAATTATGGCAAAGTTCCATCTGATTATTACTAGACCACAACCTAATAAGCCATCCCTTGTAGGGTCATTATTAACTTGGATTCACCAGGTTAAGAGGAGCCAGCCCTGGTAGGGTTATTATTGCCATTGATTCATTAGGTTAAGAGGTAGCAAATTCAGGAAGGGTTAATCTCCATGTTTTGACACCCTGAGAATTTGATATATCACATATCTGATTTTTTGCATCTGGACAATCAATGTGCAATCTAGAACCTTGTGAGAATGGGGTGATCCATCAACTTTTTGATCCATCAACAGTGAGCGAATAATGTAAAGAACATTTCAGTGAAAGGTGAAAATGAACTGTTGGACATTTGTCAAATTGGAACTATTTGTTACAGGTTTTTGTATATATACTAAACTTTATATTCTCCTAATATAAACTATGATACTTTTTCTCTCTGAAAAAATAGAGAGCAGTGAAATGTGAAATTGAACTATGCTAATCTCTTCACTGTTTCTTCCGATGATGGTAAAGTGTTTTCCAAAGAGATGAGAACACTTTTTTTTTGGAATTCATGGAATTTTTCAAGAATGTAAGCGACAGAAGATATATAACCAGGGGAAGATAAGATATATAAGCAGGTGGAAGGCCGAGTAGTATATATCGATCTGGCTCATGGGGATCTATAAACAAGAACCATCGCAAAAGTCCCGAAGTACTACTCTATTTGCATTATATTATCTTATTTTCTTTTTATTTGTTTATTTTAAATTTGCTTAATTTTAGGAAGTTTAAATTGGATTTTAATAATTTAATATAAATATTATGATAAATATATTTAGTGAAATTTATATAATGGTATTATCACTAATATTTTTTATAAAATTTAATTTAATTTATCAAAATGGTCAGAGTATATTTGGAATTGGATTGTAAATCTAAAAAATCATATTTATGGGTTAATTTCAACTGTTATTGTCTTGTTGGTTTACTCATTTGATAATGAGATTAAGAACCAATTTTTCCAATTCTACATTTACATTTTTTTTTTTTTCAGAGGGATTATCAACATATGGCCTAGGCCAGCAGATTTTTACAACATATGGCCGAAGCCAGCAGATTTTTACAGCATATGGCCGAAGCCAGCGGAATTTCAGAATATTTACAGCATAGCCGTAACAAATCGTCCACAAGGCCGAAGCCAACAGATGACCAAAGTGCGGTCCACAGAAACACTGCCGCAGACTGCCGCAGAAATCGATCCCGGCTGGGGGGAGCGAAAGCCATCCGCCCCAGCCGTCTAATCATGCACGTCGCGTGCAACATTTACATTACTATAATAAAACAATTGGTCTATAAATATCAGTTTTCATTTTTTTTTTTTTTTTTCAAATTTTAATATAAACTTTAAATCAATATCTAATTTCATCATGACTTTGTCATTAATACATTGCTTTATCATCGAAATAAAACTTGTTGGTGAACCTTTATTCTACCTTTAACCATTTTAGGAATGGATTTCACTATTAAGATAGTATAGGAAATATTTTTTATTAGCCAATAACACATGAATTTATAATTGTCTTCAAATAGATGTTTCATCTTTGTGAGGTTTCATAAAAGAAATTGATGAGAGGCTTAAAAACTCTTTTTTAATGGAATTAATATTTAAAATGAGTTTTATTAGACTTAATCAAGTTTGTAGGAATCTCATTAACTCTAACCAATTTCATAATTTAAAACTTTAAATACATTTAGATTTAGTCAAAGCTCATTAATTTGAATCTCATTAACCTTAACCAACTTCATGGTTTAAAACTTTAAATACACTTAGATTTAGTCAAAACTCATTTATTCACTTATTGAGATTTATTTTCAGTATCAAACCATCAGAAAATTCCCATAAGCGAGTTAAATATATGGGATTATGGTATTTAACATCTACATTATATCAACCAACATATGCTTCTAGTATCAATGAATAACTTTAGCTTTTGTCACTGATGAAGTGAAGGTTACATGTAATATTTCTCATTTAGTGCATGCAAAGTTATTAAGGTAATTATTTGTGATCTTAAAAAGTATGTAATAATTTTAGACAAATTATTGCAATGTTATTATATAACCTAATTCATATTGTTCCTAAGGTCATATTTTCCACTGATTATATATTGTTATAGCAACAATCACTAGGAAAAGAAATAATTCATGCAAAAATAAATGTTAAGGAAAATTGTACCTACTTTTGTCGAATGAAAAGATATTTTTCATACTAGTGCATAAATATATTAAAACCCTATGACTAATTGTTAACTTTCAAATTTCATCTCCTTTACCTTTCCCATGTCTATCCATTTCCAACTTCATGTGACACCTCATACAACAAGGGCAAGGTGCCCCTGATTAGGGGTTTCGAGTTAACTAGACCTGAACTCCAAGATTGAATCTTAGAGATGGGGTTAGCAAAAATTCCTCTTTCAAAACTGTATTTTGATTCTACCAGCATCTTATGCTTGTTGAGAAATTTTCCAATAATATAAACCTCATCCAAAATGGAGTTGTGGATAACAAGTTATGCCTCTTTAAAATATTTCGTTTTAGGCCACTTAAGCCTCCATATTTCCACATGGATCTACCTTGGTGAACCATGTGGTGGACATAGCCAATACATAAATTATCTATCATATCTTGAGCCATACCCTTTCATGGTTATCCCACCCTGTCATTTGTCCTCACCTGATAGTGGCTATCATCTAATGATTCTAACACCATTAATTCTACTCACTAGTCCCACCCTAAAGCATCCCAAAGTTTCTAAATGGAAATGATCGATGCTCTATAATTGATAAGACAACCACCCCATGCTTGATCTATTGATGGGATGAGGACTTATAGGTCAACCACCCGATGCTATATCTTTGATGGATTGATGGGCTAATGGCCTAATAAGTTGACTACTCAATGCCCAGTTTGTTAATGGGCCAATGGGTTAATACGCAACTTCACTACCACAACACAAGTTGGAAACCACTTAGGTGTCATGACAACTCCACATTGATACCACATTGACACCACCTCAACGCCACATCAACACCATGTTCACACCATATGGCTAACATATCCATGCCCCGTGGCTGACACATTATGACGATGTCATATATTTCCACATCATGCTCCTTATTAGGTTTCAACGATGTTGGGAAGATGCTAAGTTGCATATAATTAACTTTTCTCGACACCTAGCATGCCAATCTCCCAACATCTTGATACCTGATAGCCTAATAACACCTTAAGGGTTGGCTTTTGGTCATAGTACCTTTCGTCCATGACCATGGGATAGAATGAACCAATTCAATAGTTCTAACTCAGGAAATGAATTACTTATCCTCCTAAAGATTGAGAAAGGGTCTCTCATTCTCCAATAGTTTGATGCCAAGATCTCAATGGCCCGATATGACAAAAAAATTGGTAGCTTTCGTCCATTGATAGATTTGTTAGGATTTTTAGTATTGGGAAATTTTGTATGAGTGTTTTAGTGAAGTACTTGATCCCTGATAGGCTAACCTCCAAGCAACTGATATTTAGATATTTTAGCATCTAATACCTAAGAGCATAACTCCTTCGATGAGTCATTTTCAATCAGTAATGGGATTAATCCCAAACCTGAAGAACCACCTAACCACTAATGTGTCAAATTTATCGGTGTTGGGAGGTAATGGTGTTTACAGTGATTATTGCTGAGGACACCTAAAACCGAGGGCTCAATAGCATAACAAGGAATAATTTCAAGGTCTACATTCAACTCCGACATGGAAAAATCTTGCTTAGAAAAATTTTGAAGGTTCAAAATACTCTTCACCAACATATAAATTCAATTAAAGGTTGTTGCTTTCAGTTAGACAAATATCAAAATAAAAATAGGGAGATGGCTTATCATCCTCATACTTAACTTTACTTAGCTAAGGGGACTTCTTCTCACTCCATTTTTGTGATGCAACTCCACACTTTAGACTTATCTCTCTCTCACATAGGAACCCGATATTCTGGCTGATCTCCTAAAGAAATAAGTTACTTTAGAAAAATAAGGACCTTCAAGTCCTCTCACTCTCATCAAGGATACAACCACTATTGTTCCATTTGGACCAAGCCTGGTTTAGGAAATACCATCAATTATAACAAATTACAAGAAGCGATTTAGACCCAAAATTAACCTTACATCACATTTAACAATCGTACTATTCATATATGTTATGGATAACAACATGCCTAAAGATATTTCTCCAAACAAAGAATTTATCCATGGGAGAGAAATTTACAACTAGAGTCCAAGCATAATACCCATTTTCTCATCTCATTATTACATCATACTTAATAGATCAACATAGTCATATTCAAGGAATCATAAATAAAAATATTGCTACATACACAATTATTAGATGTTCACAACATATACTAGTCCACTATTACTAGAAAGTATAGTAACGAACTAACCAACAAAAAAAACTCATAAGCCTTGAACAATGATGCCAATTCATTTGTAGGAGGTAAATACACTTATCTAGTGCACTTAACTCATTGGAAACTGAAGGAGGGTGAACCACTCTGCACCCAACCTTAGGTTCAACTACACTACAATATTTCTCATAGATTTCCAACCCTAAGCCAAAGTTGACACCTTAGGGAAAGCTTCACTTAGTGTTACTCAAGGCTAAAATCAAGTAGTAAGTGTGAATGCCACTTCATTCACTTGTAGGATTCAGGAACCAAACTTCAGTGGATTAGTTGGGGACTCTTAATATAACAAATATGGTCATCCAAGGCCAATACAACACATCTAGCAATCCCTTAACACTTCCCTTCTTCAGTGCCTGCAACCTCACATGCTTTAGCTAAAAAAATGTCCAAAATTCCTTTAATTCTAGAAGTCCCTCAACACTTCCCTTCTTCAATGCCTCACATGCCTCAGTTAAAAAAATGTTCAAAAATTCCTTTAGACCCCCGAGCTCAAGTGAAGCATTCCCACTAATTCCTTGTCCAATTTTAGTCTATAATTCACTTCTACACTAAGTGGTTATAACTCAAAGGCTTCTAGCCACCTCCTATTCAAAGTCAAGTCCCTTGCACATGCTTGTGGATTGAAAGTGTTCACACAGTTCATAGCTCACAATTCTATATGGCATGCAATATCTCTTGTGTTCTATCCCCCATGTATTGAATTGTTATTCATGCTCTTTTCCTCTCTAGTTTCTTTTCCTTCATGAGCACTTTTGTCCATGTGAGAGTTTAGAGTTCTCCTTGGGTTGAAAATCAACTCATGGAATAATTTAGAGTGGTAGGTAGCCCATAACTTTGATAGTTTGATACCCTCTTCTCCATTGCTCATAAATATTAATAGTTGACAATCCAACTACCAAATCAAGAAGAAAAGGCACAAATTAAATTCAGGAAGGGTAGGAAATGTCCAAATCTCCTCACAACTTTCCCTTATTGAAGCTTCATTCCTAGGCATCAATATCCATATAAGTCATCCTCTCCTTCAGTTTTAGCAATGCATAATACTTAAATAAATATTTCAAATTTTGGGTAGATCAAAATGGCATATTGATTTTGTGTCATAAACATGTTAATATTTATAGTTCAACAATGTTAAAGAGTGCAACTAGGGGCTAATTCCCTTTGCTAAAAAGCTTTTTATTATATATATATTGAATAATTAACTAATAATTAGTGTTGAAGGGTCATGTCTCTAAGCATGACCATTCGTTGAAAATAGCTCATACTGACGTAAATAACATATTTACCATAAGTTACTACCCACCATAATTTAAGCAAGTATTTGTGTAAGAGATGGGATAGGGAAAAATATGTAAATAAATATACTTACCACGAGTTATTGCCGACCATTATTTATGGGTTCTTCGACACTTTAACACAGATGGGTAAAAATGTAAATGTGCAAACTTACTAGAAATTAGTTTACAAAGATACACGATCCAATTTACAAAGAGACATGTCTCTTGGGTATCTTGAGTATAAAATTCACTTGAAACTTTTCATTTTACACAATTCACTTATCATCTCATATCATCTTGTACTTATTGTTGATTTTCTATCTGCTATTACTATCAATGATGATCTAAAATGAATGCTACTGAAGTTTTAATGTGATTGCTATTGGAATCCAAATTAAAGTATCTATTGGGATAATAAGACATTGAAGTAATTGTTGCAAACATAAAAATACCATAAAATTTAACATGGTATCATATCCCAGGTGAAGACAAGCCCAAGGAACAAGAGAAGCTTCCATTATTGAATAATTGTTGATGTTGAACAAGATCTGTTGGACCAAGTCTCCATGGCTTCTCACTCTTTTTTCAAGGCAGATGATAAGGTCAATGAAAAATCATACTATCATTCCTGGAATATGACTCTTGATTTGACCTTGGAGGAACATGAAGTGTTGGATTATGTGCAAGGGAAAGTGGCGGAGCCTCCTTCAAATGCACCTACTAAGCCTCCTTCAAATGCACCTACTGTTGCTAGAACGAAGTATAGAAAAGGAAAGGTCAAAGCTAATAAAATGTTAGTTGAATCCATTCAAAAGAATTTAATCTCTTATATTTCTGATCCAGGAACTTCCAAGGAAATATATGATAAGTTGATAGGGATGTTCAAAGTCAACAATGCAAAGCAAATTCTCTTTCTCAAGAACAAGTTGAACGATATAAAAATGGAAAAAGGGGAGTTTATACAAGAATATTTCATTAGAATTACTCAAGTAAATAATGATTTGATATATATTGGAGAAATTACTACTAACAGGGAGCTCACCCTTACTGCACTTGGAGGTCTTACAAGGCCATGGAAACATTTATCACCACCATTATCAACAATGACATAATACTTGGTTTTGATGAGATATTGACTAGATGCACTTCAGAGGAAATAAGGATGATGAAGAGGGATAAGTCTGTGAATGGAAGTGAACCTACTACTTTCTCTACACGTGCTAAAAGGAGAAATGATGCTAGTCCATCAAATTCAAGAAGGAAGGGTTTTGGAACTAAGAGGGGATTCAAAGGAAAAGGAAGATGCTTCAATTTCAACAAGTTTGGCCACTATGCTAAAGAATTTACCAACAAGAAGAATCCTCCAAGGGACAACAATAACAATGAAAGAAACAATAGGTCTAACTACAAAGGAAAAAAATGGCTCTTGTTGCTGAAGAAGGAAATAATCGATCTCCCAAGAGGACAAGAAATACCAAGTATGATGAAAATAATGTTGTTGAAAAACAAGATGATTATTATCTCATTTCTTCTTTATCTACTGTCTCTCCTCCAGACACCTTGGATCAATGTTAATTGATAGTGGAGCCTCAAGGAATTTCATTGGATACAAGGAGGTTCTCTCAAATTTAGCTGAGAGGAAGACTAATCTAGATATTATTCTTGGAGATAATTCCAACTACCCCATAAAAGGAATATGAATTGTTACTCTTCACTTGAACTATGGTCAAACCATACATCTTCAAGATTTTTTATATGTGCCTGATGTTGAGATTGCAACAAGATGATGGAGCTTAGTGAAAAGAGTCGCCTTCACTAAGTGGGCCCGCAGGCTATTTTTGGCGCAAGTCTATTTTTAGACATATGGATCATGTCTATGGATTGCAGGTTGCTGTTTATAAATGATTGATCAAGTTGGGAAAAAATAGATGGACTTCTATTTTTGATGAAAGTGTGAGTGATCAAAGTCTATTTTTAGACTGGTTGTCAAAAATAGAAAAGTCAAAAATTATTATCTCACAATAATATTTGGACTATAAACTTAATCTTATTCTCTTGGAGCACTTCAGTTTGAGCTACAGAGGTGGCACATGCAGCTGTCAGAAGGAAATACGCTTTTATTATGAGTCAGTTGAGTTCTTGCATGCATGACTTCAGTTAGAACTCAATCAGTTGAGTTTGGTGGAGTTGATTGTGGAGTTGATGGAGTTGTGTTCAGTTTAGCTTTGTTAAACTGGTTGTATTTAGTCTAACTGGAAAATAGACTAGAGATGAGTTGGGTGAATTAGTTATTAATTAATTCACAAGTTATTAACTTATAATACAACTAATGAATACATCAGTTAACTCAGTTGCATGTCAGTGCATGTTCAGTTCAACAGGGACAGGTGGTAGAGAATCAGATTGCTATCAGTTGTGACTATAGTTGTGCACCAGATCTTGCACAATCAAGGGATTGAGTATGCCAATGAGTTTGCTCACGTATTTGCCCACATTATAGCTTGTGCTCACGTCCAACAAAGTGTGAGTGACTATTTTGTAGGTGAAAAACGAGTTTGGTGAGCCATTCTCATCAGTTCTTGAGCAGGTATTGAGCAGTGGACGCAGGCAAGCAGTGGAAGAGATTTGGAGATCCGATTTGAGCTGTATTGTGTGTAACAGAGGTGGAGATACTTGTGAGAAGTATTATGCTGTGTAATGTTACATGACTCAATCATTAATATACAGATAGTTGGGGTTTTTAGCGAGATGCTTTCCCCAGGATACATATTGTGTTAATGTGTGAATGCTCTTGATGTTTTATTGTTATTGATGCTGCTATATTGATGATCAACGTAGAGGAGCTTATGTATTGTGTATGTTTTCCGCAATAGTACATGATCAGGATAATCTCCATTGAATATGCGTTAAATTATTCAAAATTTCTACATGGTATCGAAGCTGCTTGATTTGTAGAAGAGATTTTTACAGGATATCAAGCGAGGATTGATCATCAGATCTACTATTCAGGAAGTGTTTACATTCTATTTCTTTAGGCAGAGTCTGTAACCGGGCCAGGCAGCCTCTTGATTCATCCTTCCTTTGGAAGGTGAGATATCCGGTGAATGCCCATACAGTCAATCTCTGTACGAGAAATATTGTGTTCTCACGAATCTTAAATCCGAGGCAGTTGATTTGGAGCTGGTGGAATTCGAATTTGTAGCAGTGTTGTTGAAATGTCTTTCAACGGATTACAAATGTTATTCCAAAGCAAGAGCGACCTGACGCTCAAGGATAAACTTAGTAACAATAAGTATGAGAATGGATCTTCATCAAAGGTATCTGATGAAGAGAATTGTGCTTTGGCTGCCAAAGCAAAGAAGGGGAAGAACAAGAAAGCTTCTCATTCCGGTGCGAAAGGCAAGAAGCAGGATATGTCCAAGGTGAAGTGTTTTCACTGTCACCAGCACGGACACTATGCCACTAATTGTCCGCAGAAGAAGAAGAACAAGCAAGTTGCTGGATCTGCAGGGGGAGAGGCCTTAGCTTCTTAGTTTGAGCTTGATTTTTCATTGATCGCATGCTTGGTTTCAAGTGTGATGGGATCAGTGTGGTTCTTGGACAGTGGTGCGTCTTTTCACATGACGGGAGATAGAGATTTGTTCTCTGATCTGGAGGACAAAGATCTTGGAGTGCACATCGAGATGGGTGATGATGGTAGATACAGTGCGACCGGTATCGGTACCATTTCCTTTGAGAGGGAGTTTGGTAAACCCTTTGTATTGAAGGAAGTCATGCATGTTCCAGGATTGAAGAAGAATCTCATCTCAATGGTGATGTTAGAAGACAAGGGGTATGATGTTGTTTTCAGCGAGGGAAAGGCCTTCCTGCGCAGCAAGACAACTGGTGAGACCCGGAAGATAGGGGTTCGAGTGAGGAACCTTTATCAGTTGCATGTAGATGGATGCGCAGCAATGGCAGGCAAGGCAGAAGGATTGGTGATCCGGGATGATGGCGAGTTGTGGCACAGGAGATTGGGTCACCTTCACCATGGATCCTTGAAGATACTGCAGCAGATCACTACAGGGCTTCCTAAAGGCACACTTGCGCAGTCAGATCAGTGCAAGGGGTGTACTTTGGGGAAGTTTGTGAAAGCCACCTTTCACGAGAAGGATAGTCGCGCCACGACGATCCTTGAGAGAATTCACACAGACGTGTGTGGGCCTTTCTCAGTTGCTTCGACAGCAAAACACAGGTATTATGTGATTTTTGTTGATGATTTCTCTCGTAAGTGCTGGATCTTCTTCATGCCGAAGAAGAGCGAGACATATTCAAAGTTCTGTGAATTCAAAGCACTGGTTGAGAAGGAGTCGGGGAAGAAGGTGAAGGCTCTCAGGAGCGATAATGGTGGTGAATACATCTCGGACAAGTTCAAGGATTTCTGCAAGACAGAAGGGATTCTTAGAGAGCTCATAGCTCCCCATAACCCACAGCAGAACAGGGTAGCTGAGCGGAAGAACAGAACGATTGTGGGTGCTGCACAGGGAATGTTTCATGATCAGGGCCTACCCCTTCACTTGTGGGCGGAAGCATGCAATACAACAGTTTATGTGCAGAACCTTGTCCTCATAGGATACTTGGCATGAGTACACCTGAGGAGACTTATTTTGGTAAGAAGCGTGATCTTTCTCATTTGAGGATTTTTGGTGCTAACGTTTACATGCATGTGACGAAGGATGCTAGGAAGAAGTTGGAGCCGACCGCAGAGGTTGGGATATTTGTGGGGTACACGGATACGCCCCACAACTATCGTGTGTATTTTCCAGACAGTGGTAAAACTGTTGTGCGACGGGATATAAAATTTCAGGAGGAGAAAGCCATGAAGTGTTCGCTTGAGAGGGAGCTACACTTGCATGCAGATGAGGAGCTATTAGTTCCTAAGGATGAGCTTCAGGATGTGGATCAGCCACAGGATGAGGTTCATGGAGTGGACAAGTCCACTCATGCAGCGCTAACCATCAGAGGGCGAAAGCGCTTGACAGAAGCTGAGCGACTGGCTCAAGATGCAGAGAAAGTTGTAGGACCACCTACAGCCCAACGCAGGCAGAGACAGTCACCTGATCGGTACACTGGATACATGGCTCTTATGAGCAAGTGTGTTGTGATTGAGCCATCCTCTTTCGAGGAAGCTGTGGAGGATCCCGCATGGGTAGACGCCATGGTGGAAGAGTATGATTCTATTGTCAGAAACAGTGCATGGGAGATTGTTCCTAGACCGGAAGGGAAATCAGTGGTGGGTTCGAGATGGATCTACAAGGTCAAGCAGGCAGCTGACGGGAGTGTGGAGAAGTACAAGGCAAGATTTGTTGCCCGAGGCTTTTCACAGATTGAGGGGATAGATTATGAGGAGACCTTTGCACCTGTCGCAAGGTATTCTTCCATACGGACGATTCTTACTCTCTCAGCGCAGATGGGATGGCACATTCATCAGATGGATGTGAAGACTGCGTTCCTCAACAGAGTCATTGAGGAGGAGGTGTACATTGAGCAACCCGAAAGCTTTGAGGTCTTCAGCAGCGAGTCGCATGTGTGCAGGCTCAAGAGAGCGCTGTATGGGTTGAAGCAAGCACCACGTGCTTGGTACACATGGATAGACAGCTATTTCACAGGACTTGGATTCTCCAAGAGCGAGGCGGATCCGAACCTATACCAGATTGTGGTGGAGGGTAAGTTGCTTATCATTGTACTATATGTTGATGATTTGATTCTAACGGGTGATGAGCTGTTGATACTGTCATGCAAGAAGGATCTTGCTACAGAGTTTGAGATGAAGGATTTGGGCCTCCTTCACTATTTCCTGGGATTGGAAATATGGCAGCGTAGTGGTGGACTGTTTGTTTCTCAGGGCAAGTATGCTCGAGAGATACTGGAGAAGTTCAACATGCATGGCTGCAAGCCTGTTGATACTCCTCTTCCTGGAGGTTGGAGGAAGGAGGATGTCACTTCGGGAGAAGAAGTGGATGCCACTGTTTATCGACAGTTGGTGGGGTCGCTGATGTATTTGGTCAATACACGACCTGATATATGCTATGTAGTTAACCAACTTTCACAAGCTATGGTTAAGCCTACCAAGCTCTTCTGGAAGGCGGGCAAGCATGTATTGCGCTACTTGAGAGGCACATCAGGATATGGTTTGTGGTACAGACAGGAGGATGAGGTGAAGCTATGTGGCTTCACGGATGCAGATTGGGCAGGGAGCCCAACAGACAGAAAGAGCACATCAGGAGGGGTCTTCAGTATTGGATCGACAACAGTTTCTTGGTACAGCAGGAAACAGAGATCCGTGGCACTCAGTTCAACGGAGGCTGAGTATATGGCAGCAAGTTTGGCTGCATGCGAGGCTATATGGATGAGGAAGATCCTAGTTGGTTTGTTCGGTTCTCATTTGGATCCTACTGTGATTTACTGTGATAACCAGAGTTGCATTAAACTCTCGGCTAATCCTATATTTCATGATAGACCTAAACATATTGACATCAGGTACCATCATATCAGAGATTGCGTGCAGCGGAGGATCATGTTGCTTTCATACATTCCAACGGAGGATCAGGATGCTGATATTCTGACGAAGGCTCTCACCAGGAGCGAATTCGAGTACCACCGAGGCAGGATAGGGGTTGCTGATAATCCATATCTTGTCGAGAGGGAGTGTTGAGATTGCAACAAGATGATGGAGCTTAGTGAAAAGAGTCGCCTTCACTAAGTGGGCCCGCAGGCTATTTTTGGTGCAAGTCTATTTTTAGACTATGTCTATTTTTAGACATATGGATCATGTCTATGGATTGCAGGTTGCTGTTTATGGATGATTGATCAAGTTGGGAAAAAATAGATGGAATTCTATTTTTGATGAAAGTGTGAGTGATCACAGTGTGAGTGATCAAAGTCTATTTTTAGACTGGCTGTCAAAAATAGAAAAGTCAAATATTATTATCTCACAATAATATTTGGACTATAAACTTAATCTTATTCTCTTGGAGCACTTCAGTTTGAGCTACAGAGGTGGCACATGCAGCTGTCAGAAGGAAATACGCTTTTCTTATGAGTCAGTTGAGTTGTTGCATGCATGAATTCAGTTAGAACTCAATCAGTTGAGTTTGGTGGAGTTGATTGTGGAGTTGATGGAGTTGTGTTCAGTTTAGCTTTGTTAAACTGGTTGTATTTAGTTTAACTGGAAAATAGACTAGAGATGAGTTGGGTGAATTAGTTATTAATTAATTCACAAGTTATTAACTCATAATACAACTAATGAATACATCAGTTAACTCAGTTTCATGTCAATGCATGTTCAGTTCAACAGGGACAGGTGGTAGAGAATCAGATTGCTATCAGTTGTGACTATAGTTGTGCACCAGATCTTGCACAATCAAGGGATTGAGTATGCCAATGAGTTTGCTCACGTATTTTCCCACATTATAGCTTGTGCTCACGTCCAACAAAGTGTGAGTGACTATTTTGCAGGTGAAAAACGAGTTTGGTGAGCCATTCTCATCAGTTCTTGAGCAGGTATTGAGCAGTGGAGGCAGGCAAGCAGTGGAAGAGATTTGGAGATCAGATCTGAGCTGTATTGTGTGTAACAGAGGTGGAGATACTTGTGAGAAGTATTATGCTGTGTAATGTTACATGACTCAATCATTAATATACAGATAGTTGGGGTTTTTAGCGAGATGCTTTCCCCAGGATACATACTGCGTTAATGTGTGAATGCTCTTGATGTTTTATTGTTATTGATGCTGCTATATTGATGATCAACGTAGAGGAGCTTATGTATTGTGTATGTTTTCCGCAATAGTACATGATCAGGATAATCTCCATTGAATATGTGTTAAATTATTCAAAATTTCTACACCTGATTTGAAGAAGAATTTGGTATCTATTTCTGCAATGGAGGAAAAAGGCTTCAAGGTAGATTTCACTGATGGAAAGGTACATGCAAGGAATAAGAAATTTAGAGATGCTTTACTCTTGGGTTTAGGGTTTATGGTATTTATCAAGTTGGTGGAATTTGATTGGGAGATTTGACAAATGACACCTCTATTCAATGTGAGTTGTGGCACTAAAGATTTTCTCATTTACATTACAAAGCCTTATCAAGTGTAAGGAAGATGGTCACAGGGATGCCAAAATTTCATATGAATCATGAAGGATTTTGTCAAGGTTGTGCAAAAAGAAAACATACAAAGGGACCATTCCCTTCTAGTGAGATAAAGACAACTGATATTCTTAATTTGATCCATCTTGACATGGTTGATCCTTTTCCCATGACTTCATTGGGATGATACTTACACTATGTTATATTTGTGGATGACTTCTCCTGAAAAACTTGGATTTATTTCTTAAAGAAGAAGGATGACGTATTTATATGGTTTTTCTCTTTCAAAGCATTGGTGGAGAATCATATAGGCAAGAATATCAAGACATTGAGAACTGATAATAGAACCGAATATGAATCTAATGAATTCAATGACTTTTGAAAAGAGGTAGGTATTAAGAGGGAGCTCAACATTCCATACAATCCACAACAAAATGGAGTTTCCGAGAGAAAGAATTGTACAATTATGGAAGCCACCTGTGCCATGATTCATGATAAAGACCTACTCAAGCTTTTATGGGGAGAAGTTGCGAACATTGCTGTGTACATTAAAAATAGGAGTCTTAATCAAAACTTGGATTTCAAGACACCCGAAGAAATATTCACTAGTAAGAAACCTGATGTTGCACATTTTAGAGCCTTTGGTTGCGTTGTATATTTTCAAGTATCCAAAAGAGAAAAGGAACAAGTTGGAAGCCTCTAGGAAGAAAGGTATATTTGTTGGATATAGTGAATATTCAAAGGCATATCAAATTTATGTGCCGGGTCAAATAAATGTAGTAGTAAGTAGAGATGTTACCTCTGATGAAGACTCTACCCACATAAAATCAAGGGATATCCCCATCACAAGGATGGATGATGATGCTACTGAAATTCAAGAAGAACATCCGATGGATGAATCTATGCCCGATGTTGATGGCTCGATGGATCCACTTGATCCACCTCCTTGTGATCCCTCTATCTCAAAGAAAAAACCACTTTGGCTTCAAGATACACTTCAAGATGCAGAAAATCATGCTGCTCCAAGAGGATCTTTTTGAGAAAGTAAGAAGCCTACCAAGTATCAAGGGTACTTGGGTGCCATGAGTACTATATTTCAAACCAAACCTTGCACTTCTGAAAAATATCTGAAGCACCAGGTATGGAAAGATGCCATGGCTAAGGAATAAGAGTGAATCATGAAGAACAATGTCTCGGAAGTGGTGCCTAGACCCAAGGACAAGTCCGTAGTCACTTCGAAATGGATCTAGAAGATTAAACATGAAGTTGATGTAAGTGATGAGAAATACAAGGAAAGATTTATGGCTTGTGGCTTCTCAAAACAGGAAGGAATCAACTATGATGAGATTTTTTCTCTAGTTGCCTGATACACCAATATACGATCCATAGTTGCTCTTGTTGTAAATCAAGGATGGATCCTGCATCAAATGGATTTCAAGACCACACTCATACATGGATCACTTAAGGAAGAAGTCTACTTGGAACAACCTTAGGGGTTTGAAGATCAGGATAGAAAAATTTGATGTATGCAGATTGAAGAAAGGCCTCTATGGGCTAAAGAAATCCCTTATGGCTTGACATGAGAGGATTGATAGATATCTCATGAAGCTAGGATTTACAAGGAGCTATGCTGATACAAACTTATACTTCAAGGTTGAAAAGGACATGCCACTTATTTTGGTCTTATATGTGGATGATCTATTTCTGATTGGTGTAGACCCTGTCATTTATCAATGTAAGTGGGAGTTGAATTCTGAATTCGAGATGAAGGACCTAAGTTTGTCCATTACTTCCTAGGCTTGGAGGTCTGGCAAAATCCAGGTGAGATTTTCCTTTCTCAAGGAAAATATATTGTGAATCTATTTGAAAGATGTGCCATGATGAACTACAAGTTTGTGACTACACCAATGGAACTAAATTTCAAGAAGCTCTGTGGAAGTGCTGCAGGCTTGGTTTTGGAAAATCCTACTGAATATAAACAATTTGTGGGAGCATTGACAATTTTGGTGAACATATGACCAAACATATGGTTTTCTTTAAATACATAGAGTCAATTTATGGTTAAACCTCGACATATACATTGGGTTGCTGCAAAGAATCTTCTAAGATATCTTCATGGTACTATCAACCATGGATTGAGGTACACTGTCGAGGATGTAACAACTCTGGTGAAAATTCCATGTAAAAATATATAAGGCCACAGTTATGGGACACGTATTCCAAGATGAATGTTGGGAAAAACATCCTAGTGTGGGTGTTCATTGGTTTATTATGGCTAAGGAAATTGGCAAAGGCAATGGATAAGGCTTTAGATAGACAAAATAACATTTTGGGCACATTTATTTATGAAAATAATGGAAATTAGGAGAAAAGGGAGGTGAAAGGTCATAAGTTTGACACAAGGAGGAAATTGAAGGAAAATAATGGAAAATGAAGAAAATAGAGGCGTCATTCATAAAAATTCTTTTGAGGATCAGTTGGCAAGGCTTTTGCTAACCTTTTTTCAGTTCAGTTTTGGAGCTCTCTCATTATTCTCTCTCTCTCTCTCACTCTTGGACACTTAGATTTTTCTTGAAGAACTTGGCATTGGAGCAAGAAAGGAAAATACGACAAGAGGAAGCAAAGACCAAGTAGGGAAAGGCAGGATCAAGAAACTACAATAGGATTCCTTGCAGGTATTGATTTGCATGTGTATTTTCTTTGCTAGATTTGGCATGCATGGTGTTGCATGCGGTTGTTTTTCTGTCTTGGCATGACAATGTTTTCAGCCTATGATTGCCATTTCCTCATAGCCTTGATGAGATGGGTTCTCATAATTTGGTTGAGCTATATTTCCAAATGGATTCGAAGCTGAGTGAGGTAGATCTCCAAAACGAAAAACACATGGCCTAATAGTCCCTGAACTAGACTGTGGATCACGGTAAAGCCATTGGCCTAGTAACCCCTTAGCCAGACCGTGGGTTGTGGTAAAGCCAAGATTGTGTGCCTCGGTGGGCCTAGGAATCCTTGTTAATGAATGACAGTATATACGGTAAAGACAAGAGTTGAATTTCTCTCCTGCGATGGGATGTAATGTAAACCTTGGAGAATGGGTCTCGGTGTAGGGCCTAGTATCCTTAGATCAGACTATGGATTATGGTAAAGCCTGAGAGACTAGGAGGCACTCAAATTACTAATGGTGTAGGTGGAGAACTCTGATAGCATCCATGCTTGTTTGGTTCTTTTCGGTTGATTATGAGTTCCACATTCATGCTTGTAATATGGCACGAGGGTGATTGGTTGAAGAGAGATTTAGCTTAGCCAAACTATGGTCGGGTGGAACGTGGTAGTCTCATCTTCGGTTGGTTTTTGCATTCATTAATGATAAATTAATTCCCTTCATTTTATGTGTAAATGTACTAGTTTATATGTGGATTTTATGGTTGATATATTTATGGTATTTTTGTTGTTACTATGCTGGTTATATGTATGTTTTATGACAACAAATATGTATGAATCTTAGTATGTTTTTACTTGTAAATGAATGGACAATGTATCTATGACCTAATAGATGATAATGCAACAAATGACATGAGGGAATAATGGTTCTTAGCGATTCTTAGATAAGTATGAGATCCCTATGCTTAATTCTATTGTTTACACCTGTAGATTACATGTTTGCGATATGTTTGATAAAATTCCTGTCATGGCTAGTAGGGGTATGGTTAAGGGCTTGTTTAACTAATTGCTTCTACTTCATTGTTTCCCTATTATTTTACTGCTCTTAAGATATCATTCCATTATGGGCAGTGACCTGGGCTCTGGGCCGGAAAAAGTGGCTCAAATCCTAGGGATGTTGGCACAAAACTAGACAAATTGGTCCCTAGACGCTGGCATGCGGTCCTATGAGAGTGTCTAAAGGTCTCTGGATGCTAGCATGTCCATAACATGAGAGCGTCCAAAGGGCAAGTGATCAGAAGTTTCAGTGGGACCTAGGGGTAAGATGTATGAAGTGTTGGCATGGTTCTTAGGGTCCTGTAGTTGATGTGGAAGGTTTGTGTGTTATGTTTCCATTGATTCCATTTCCTTAAGGTCACATAGGAGGTCGAATCCAACCATAGTAGCCTCTCATCACATGTTTACCCCGGTTGGACCGTTATTTGGGTAGATATGGAAGAAGGGTGTTACAGGGTGGTATCAGGGCATGGTTCACCCTTCAGAATGGATGTGTTGTGTGTCAGTCATGCATTCATGTCGGTTGCATAGGTGTTCCTTATGGTTGTAGTCAATGTGCTTGTTGCATTGCATAGTGTTGATCATGGTTGTAGTGATGTTGTCATGTGAAGGTTGATGGTGTTTTTGTGGGATGTGTCATCATGAGTGTATGGTTGTATATGCATTTTTTATGCATGTCAATGTCTACATGTTGTTATGAAAGCATTGTCATGGTGAAATTTATTGTGCATTAGGCCATTATATGCAATTACGTCATCATGTGATATTTGTATGTTATGATGCTAATGTGTTGGCTGAGATCATTAAAGTGAATTTGCAACATTGGACCTCAAGGCAAGAGCACGTCGTCATATAGGTTTGTATGTTGGGCATGCAGGTATGTTAGTTAATGGATTGTTATATGCATTAGGGTTATATACATTTTGTTTATGTACATGTCTGTTGATGCTATGGCTAAATACATTATAGATGCTAGTTGATTAGTGTAGGTATATGCATATGTGTCAGATAATCATGAATGGTAGTAACTTGTGGTTGTATGCATTGTTATTGTTGTTTTAGATTAGATAACTTGATGATTATGTTATATGTTAACTTGTTGTTGTTATATGATAGTTAGCTTGATGATTAGGTTGCATGTTGTTGATGAGAAAGATATGTAACTTGTTGTTGCTATATGCTATTAACTTGATGATTAGGGTTATTACATTAAGATCTTAATGTTATATGTATCATACTAACTTGGGTTGGTCTATGAAAATGGTTAGGGTTATGAAATTTAGGTATGAGTTAATATGATGTGATATTATGTTGTACTAATCTAGACTGACTATGCAGATGTGATTATTATGTATGAATGATAATTTTTTATGAGTTTATGATGTGAACATGTTAGTTAGTGATTATTATGGATATCATGACCTTATTTATGTTTGAGTTGATATGTCGTGAAGTTATATCATGCTAATTGGGATTGATTGTGCAGACAAGATATCCTTCCCTGAGATACATTAAGGTATGAGCTTGCTTATGTTGTCTACTTTGTGCTTGAATGTTTGATTATGTCATTTATTTGGTGTTTGAGTGTTGGTGTTTATTATGTCGTCTATCTGTTGTTGAATGTTTGATTACTTGAAGGATGTGGGTATGTGTATATAAGATTTCTTGCCAAAATGATCTTTTTTTAAGATGGTTGTACTAACACATGTGTGTTGAGATAACTGATATGTACTTGAGTGTAAGTAGTCGATAGTTGTAGCATTAGTATTATATCTAATGACTACTGGTTGAATATGGATCATGAAATGATTGTTAGTCTTGGTAGAGGTTGATCTTAAATTGATAGATATGATTTTCGTGATATATGGAACATGTGGTTGACATGTGTAAATAGTAGCAAGAAACATGCTTGGTATTAGTGTGAAAAGGTAACAATTGATGTGTTTATATAACTAACAGTTGGGTGATGTGACAATACATAGTAAGCTTCGATTGCAACAAGGTAAAAAAAGGTAAAAGAAAGGGATTGGACAAGAATTCCATTGGCTATGTTTGGAAACCCTAACTCCAAACGAATGAGTGCTTTTCATATAGGAAGTCTTCTTAACCTTAATATTGTTTGACATTATGTGGCAATGTGCTAGATTCATGAACATGTACTTGCCAAGTATATTAGCTAGTCTCTAGTTATAGGTGGATCTATCAAGGGAATTAGAGTCCCTTTAGGGATGGCGTGGATATGTTTCGTTGCAAGAAACGTGCTTGGCACAATAAGGTAACGTAACCAGTGTATTTGTTGGGTGTGTGTTATATTCTTTCCACGACTCACCCCACACACGAAGCCGAGGTGGCCATCCCTCTTTTGTTTCGTTAGGCACAACAAGGGGGTGGAAACCCCCCAATTGGGGGGTTTGAGGGGGGCGATAGCCCCCCTCTACGGGGACTGAGGCAGCTTCCCGAGAATTGTTTTTTTGGACCCTATATTAGGTGGGCGGAACTGCCTATGGTTTTGTGCATGGGTTTTTCACATGATTTTGGGCATGATGGTTTTCTGCCCATGGTATTTTGTAGATCTGGTCAAGGGAACTACAATTATGTTCTAATCCAGGGTTAATGGATTGGGGTTTATGAATGATTCGATATCTATATATATATATATATATATATAGTTACATTGAAAGGAATATAATGAAAAATCAATTTGGTAGTCCTAGTTTTGGGATCCAAGGGAAAATCTCTGTGTATATATGTTTTATGTTTTATGCTCTCACCATTGTTTATTTTCTATCTTTAGAATTCGTATGCAGGTAATTTATGTACAGGGTTAAAACCTACATTTGGTATCAAAGATGTTTTAGCTTCAAGGGCACACCTTTGTTGTTGAAGGGTTTTTCTTAGGCATGTGGTAGACCCTGTTCAGTGGGAGATCTGTGGGATCGATTCTTGTGGTGAAAGAAGATGGTGAGCAGTGAAAAGATAGAGATCGAGAAATTTAATGGTCATAGTTTTGAGTTTTGGAAAATAAAGATGGAGGATCTGTTGGTAGATAAAGATCAATGGGTCACGGTAGATCTGGGTACTAAACCAACGATAATGTCAGCTGAAGAATGGGTGAAGTTGGATCAGAAGGAAAAAATCACAATACGGTTGCGTATCTCAGATTCAATATTGTTGAATGTGTTAGGGGAAGCTTCAGCGAAGGCGTTGTGGGACAAGTTAGGGACTTTGTACCAATCTAAACGTCTGGTGAATAAACTGTTCCTATGAAAAAAGTTGTATAACCTGAGGATAAAGGATGGAGACTTGGTGACAGAGCATCTGAACTTCTTTAATACTGTGGTAAACCAGTTGTTATCTATTGATGTAAAAATTTCAGATGAAGATAAGTGCATCAATTTTTTATGTTCTCTACCAGATTCGTGGGATAGTCTGGTTTTTGCAATAGGTAGTAATAAAACTACCTTACAGTTTGATGAAATAGTCTCATCCTTCCTATCAGAGGAAATGAGATGGAAAAATATGGAGGGCCATAATGTGGATGCCTTGTCTATACGAGGACGTTCCTAGAATAGAAAAAAAATAAGTCCTCGTGTGAGAGATATAAATCTAGAGGGAGAACTAAATCTCCAGAAAAACCTGTAAAGGTGTGCTGGAAATGCGGAAAGGAAGGGCAATTAAAAAATGGCTGTAGATCTAAATCTCCTTAGAAAGGAAAGAGATATGATAATGTTCCTTCTACAGAGGAAAAAACCACCTGAGATGAGGGTGGGGATATGTACTTGGATTCTTATTCAAGTACACATATAGGTCATGAGGCATGGTTGAATGACTCAGGTGCATCCTTTCACTTCACTCCCCATGGGTAGTGGTTCTGCAAGTATGATAAATATGATGGTGGCGATGTATTCTTAGGGGATGACAGGAAGACTAGTATCTTCGGACATGGAAAAGTCAAACTAAATTTACAAGGTGGAAGGATTATAACACTTCTGGGTGTTTTTCATATTCCTGCATTGGCTAGAAATCTGATTTCTGTAAGAAATATGGATGATGCAGGTGTAAAAATAATGTTCGAGAAATATACCTATAAGATGGTTCGAGTAGTTTTGCTATTGATGTGGGGAGTTCTGATTGGAAATCTATACAAGCTTCTAGGTAGCACTGTTATTGATGAGTGCAACACTTCTGTGGTTCCTGAAAGAGGAGCAAAAAATCTAGTGGTCTCTGGAGAAAAGACCATGCTATAGCATCAAAGGCTTGGACATATTGGAAAGAAGGGCCTTTGAATACTTCATGATAATGATATGGTAGAAGGTATGTCTAATTTATATCTAGATTTCGATTTCTATGAACGTTGTGTATATGGGAATCAGAATCGGGTGAGTTTTCCCTATGGTGCTAAGAGGGTGAAAGGGATATTAGAGCTTGTGCACAATAATATGTTTGGACCTGTGTCAGTTCCATCACTGAGTAATTATGTGTACTATGTATCACTTATAGATGACTTCTCAAGGGATATATGGATATATTTCCTCAGGAATAAATCTGAAGTCTTTGACAGATTTAAAGAATTTAAGGCTCTGGTGGAAAACTAGACAGAGAAGAAGATAAAGAGGTTGAGGAAAAATAACGGTGGAGAGTTCTGAAAGAAGGAATTTGAAGAGTTCTTTAAGAAGTTTGGTATAGCACTGTAGAATACTACTCCATACACACCTCAACAAAACAAAGTTGCTGAAAGAATGAACATGACATTGATGGAAAAGGCAAGAAGCATTCTCAATGGTACTGGGTTAGGACATAAATTCTAGGCAAAGGCGATGGAGACTGCATGTTAGCTCGTTAATAGATCACCTTCATCAGTGTTGGAGGATAAGTCTCCACATGAAGTATGGACTGGTAATAAACCCTCTCTTTCACATTGTTGACGGTGCTGGACCCACCAACATGTCAGGGGATCTCCCCGGTAAGAACTCCCAATTAGATCTCAGACCGTTTGGTGTAGGAGTCCCAGCAGTGGGTTGTACGATACTTCCTTGACCGCGGTTTCACACAAAGGCAAGTAAGATGTCTCTATTGGTAGCAAGGGTGTGACAACTACGGCAAGTCAAGGAAGGTGCATGAGAGGTTCTAACACACATAGGGTGAGGTGGGTGCACCCCTTGGAAACCTATAATAGTACTCGGCTTGGAAGGGAACACATGACCAAAGATGCATCACTAGTTGGAAAACAAGTTAGCAAGCAATCCAAAGTGATGGTTAAATGAACAACACATTTCAGAAAGATTCATACATACATATGAAGAATAGTCATACACGCATGCGTAAGAAGACAAATACATATATCATTTAGAGTAAATGAGATAGCTAGAATACAATACAACATATGCATGAAATGTGCTAGCTCTGTTATATTAAGAAGGGTAAGTTCCAGTCATACAATACATCCATGTCCAACCACTAGTTTCGATAGCAGAATGTTATAGCCACAACTACCTACTCCTCCAAAGAGATGTACTAGCTCCGTGCAGTGGAGAAACCAAGGCTCGTTACAATATTGTCCAAGCATTCTCTAAGATACTCCTATCGGAAGCTCGGATGACGAAAAGCCCATACAATGAGTTATGAGGGACATAGCAAAGGGTGGGGTAGCCCTTGACATTCCCCTTTGTGACAGTTCAACTACCCTCATGACTCTTCATCTACTCTATGACTGTTACGTCCAACTATCGACACTTGAACTTCCACTTGGCAAGATGTTACATTACAATGCACATGTGCCCATGTGAGACAATATGGCTTGAGAAAGCCATGCAAGACACCACTGACACTGGGTCTGTTGTGGTGAGACCAACTCTTTGACATGCTTGTGATGGTGAAGGTGGTGAGATGATGCCAAGCTTGGTCGTCTGTGATGGTGTGCATGCGCTCAATGGTGGCATCTTGCTGAAGCAAACTCTTGCCTCCGTTGCATTCGGGTGCATTGGTATGGCTCCTCCGTCCAACTCGTTTGCTAGCATGCACATGGTCTTCTTGGGTACCACTGAGCCAAAAACACACTGATGCACAGTGTCTGTGATGATCTTCCAGTGTATGCTGGTGGTCATGTGCATCAATTGTCAAGGGCATGTTCAACTCCAGTCAAACTTGCTTCTAAATTCCATTACATGCGATCAACATCACTACTCACCTTGTCTCCTCCGTGCCAGCTACTGGGATGGATCTATAACTTGTACAGGTGTAGTTTCATCTGTCTATGCATGTTGCACCCCCTGCTATACTTGTTCCTGCTGCAACTAATTCTCTCGACTATGTAGCTCCTATTCTTCCTTGAGTTGTTGCTTTAGCACATGCAACTCCTTCTCTTTTCCATTCTATTCCTTCGCATGATCTTCATGTCACATTATTACCTCATAGCCTTAATCTCCAAATATGTTTTTGTTATGAGTGGATCTGTTTTGAACTTGGAGCTTTGCTCTGCCTCTCTGCTGTCAACAACCTTCCTCTTGCATTCTTCTCATTTAGGTGTGCAGCCTTCTGCTGCTGTTAATGGTGCTTCTCACTGTGATTTTGTTTCCATGGATCTTGATATCATTTTCCATGAAAAACTTGATCTCTTCGTCGATAGGCAAGTTCATAGACACTTGACTGACTGCATCCCTAGTTGCGCTCTTAACACTGTCTTTGACTTTGCTCTCCTGGAAGCTGTTGTACTTGTGTTGTTGGGAGACATATGAACACCTATGATGCTTGGAGACATAGCAACACTCATGTCAATGCAGGTTTTAACCCCGTACAAAAATTACTTGCATACAAATTCTAAAACACAGAAAATAAACAATGCGAGAGCATAACACATAAAACACATATACACAGAGATTTTCCCCTGGGTCCCAAAACCGGGACTACCAACTTGATTTTTCATTATGTTCCTTTCAATTTTACAATACATATTTATACATGCTGAAGCATCCAATACCATGGACCGAAAACCATTGCGTCCAAAACCATGGACCGAAAACCATTGCGTCCAAAACCATGTGCGAAAAACATGCACAAAACCATAGGTAGGTCTACCCAACCTAATATAGGGTCCAAAACCAAAATTTTCCGGGTGCTACCTCAGACCCCATAGAATGGGGTTACCTGCACCCCTCAAACCCCCTGTGACGGCCCCCCCCCCCACTACGCAATCAGTGCAATGAAGGGGGGCCTCCGCCCCCCTTCTAACCCCGCTGTTAACTACGTGGGCTAGTCGTGGAAAGAATATAACACAACCCAACATTCTCCCACTTGTTTTTTTCTTTCCACAGGGGTCCACAAGAGAGCTTAGTCATTTATCCATCCCTACAATGCCCATTGTTTCTCTACACCAAGAGAACTTCTTAGAGCTCACAAATTTTGTCAATGCATCTGTAGTATTCTTCAAAGTGTCCACCTTTACCAGCAACACCTTTTGTCTTCTATCATATCCCTCACAAAGTGATACTGAACATCAATGTGCTTTGTCTTTGAATGATATGCAGGGTTATTCGCCAAGAAAATTTCACTTTGGCTATCACAATCTATCCTTATAGCTCATTGTACTAACCCCATACTTGAACACAATCTCTGCAACCAAACTGCTTCCTTGCTTGCATGAGTGGCTGCCTTGTATTCTGCCTCTATAGTTGATAGTGCCACTACAGATTGTTTCTTACTCATCCAACTGACTGCACCTCCAAATAGGTTAAACACATACCCACTTGTAGATCTTCTTTGATCCAGATCTCCAGCCCAGTCTGCATCAACAAAGCCATGAATATCCAACACTCTATCCAATCCTGGTCTTCCTTGGTAGCACAAACCATAATCACTAGTTCCACACAAATACCTAAAAACCTTCTTCACCGCTGTCCAATGCTCCTTCCCTGGTTTTGACATAAACCTGCTCAATACTCCCACTGCATGTGCAATGTCTGGTCTAATACAGACCATCGCATACATCAGGCTACCGACTGCACTTGCATATGGAACACGGGACATGTCATCTTCCTCTTCTTCTATCTTGGGACACTATTCAATAGATAACTTTACACCTATAGGAATAGGAACCTTCATCAGTTTACTATCCTGCATATTAAAAGTCTGCAGTATTGTCTCGACATACTTCCTCTGGTTTAACCAGAGCTTCCTCTTTGCCCGATCTCTTTTAATTTCCATGCCCAAAATATAGTTTGCAGCACCAAGATCTTTCATGTCGAATTTGGAGGACAAATGGGTCTTCAAATCCTGGATAATTTCTTTGTCATTTCCAACTAGCAACATATCATCCACATACAAGACCAAATAAAATAACACAGTCACCAATTAATTTAAAATACACACAGTGATATGCTTTGCTTTTGGTGAAGCCAAGTCCCCTTATAAATGTATCAAATTTCTGATACCACATCCTTGGTGACTGTTTTAACCCATACAAAGACTTCTTTAACTTGCATACCAGTTCTTTCTTACCCTTCACTGCAAAACCTTCAAGTTGCTTCATGTAGATCTCCTCTTCCAAATCCTCGGGAAGAAATAATGTCTTCACATCCATCTGTTCTACCTCAAAATTAAAAGAAACAACAACAGATAAAAGTAATCTAATAGAAGCTACCTTGGCAACAGGAGAAAGAATATCACCAAAATCAATTCCTGGCACCTGGGAATAACATTTTTCTACCAACTGAGCTTTGTATTTCTCCACCTTTCCTTCTGCACTTGTCTTCTTCTTGAACACCCATTTGCTGCCAATGGGTTTCCTTCCAGCCGACAACTCCACTAGATCCCATGCCTCATTTTTGTGCAAAGATGCCATTTCATTAACCATGGCATGTTTCCAAAGCTTTCCATCCTCTGAATCTACTGATTCCTTCACAGTTCTGGGATCATCATCAGTAATAGATAAAGAAAAATTTAAAAAGAAAGTAGATGGAATATACCTTTCTGGTTGCCTTCTTTCTCGAACTGATCTTCTCACTCCCAAAGTTTGTGGCTCTTCATATTCTGATTCCTCTTCTGCTGTAGACTCTGATTCTTCCTCCTTTAGCTCAAACTCTATCTTCTCAGGTTCCTTTGGTTAGACTCATGTTTGATAACATTTTTCACCTCTTTGAACACCACATCTCGGCTGTACACAACCTTCCTTGTTACTGGGTTCCAAAGCTTATAACCCTTTAAACCATCCTTATACCCAATAAAGATGCACTTTTTAGATTTACTATCCAACTTGGTTCATTTCTCCTTTGGAACATGTACATATGCATCACATCCAAATACCCTCAGATGTGAAAGAGAGGGTTTCTTATCAGTCCATACCTCTTGTGGAGTCTTATCCTCCAACACTGATGAAGGTGATCTGTTGACTAGGTAACATGTTGTCTCCACTGCCTCTGCCCAGAATTCCTGTCCTAACCTGGCACCACTGAGCATGCTTCTTGCCCTTTCCATCAACGTCTTGTTCATTCTTTCTGCAACTCCATTTTGTTGAGGTGTATATGGAGTAGTCTTCTACCGTGCTATACCACACTTCTTACATAATTCTTCAAATTCCTTACTGCAAAACTCTGCACCGTTATCTGTCCTCAACACCTTTATCTTCTTCTCTATCTGGTTTTCCACCAGAGCCTTAAATTCTTTAAACCTGCCAAAGACTTCAGATTTATTCTTAAGGAAATATATCCATGTATTCCTTTAGAAGTCATCTATAAATGATACGTAGTACACAGACTTACCCAGTGATGGAACCTTCTCAGGTCCAAATACATCACTGTGCACAAGTTCTAATATCTGTTTCGCCCTCTTACCACCAGAGGGGAAACTCACCCAATTCTGCTTCCCATATAAACAATTTTCACAGAAATCAAAATCCAGAGAGTTATTACTCATACCTTCTCCCATGCCTTTACCATGAAGTATTCGAAGGCCCTTCTCTCCAATATGTCTAAGCCTTTGATGCCAGAGCATGGTCTTCTCTCCAGAGACCACTAGATTTTCTACTCCACTTTCAGGAACCATAGAACTTTTGCACCCATCAACAATAGTGTTACCTTGCAGCTTGCACAAAGTTCCAATTTGAACTCCCCGTATCAATACTAGTGCCCCCCGAACCATCTTGCAGGTATCCTTCTCGAACACTGTTTTTACACCTGCATCATCCAGCTTGCTTATAGAAATCAGATTTCTGGCCAATGTAGGAATATGCAGAACACTCAGAAGTGTTCTAATCCTTCCACCTTGCAACCTCAACTTTACTTTTCTGCGACCAACGATTCTAGCCTTCCTGTCATCTCCCAAGAAGACATCACCACCATCATATTTCTCATACTCGCAGAACCACTCTCTATGGGGAGTGAAGTGAAAGGATGCACTTGAGTCAATCAACCAATACTGATGATCTACAGGTGTACTTGAAGAAGCCTAGTACACATCCCCACCTTCATCTAAGGTGGTTTTCACCTCTGTAGAAGGAGCATCATCAGATCCCTTTCCTTTGTAAGGAGCTTTAGATTTACAGTCCCTTTTGTAGTGCCCTTCCTTTTCGCATTTCCAGCACACCACCTTCACAGGTTTTCCTGGAGATTTAGATATCCCTTTAGATTTATATCTCCCACTCGATGACTTATTTTTGTTTCTGTTCTGGGACCGTCCTCATACAGACAAGGAATCACCATTCTGGCTCTCCATATTTTTCCATCTCATCTCCTCCGTCAACAAGGATGAGACTATTTCATCAAATTGCAAGGCAATTGCATTGATACCTATTGCAATAACCAGACTATCCCACGAATTTGGTAGAGAACACAAAAAAGTAATGCACTTATCTTCATCTGAAATTTTAATATCAAGAGTTGATAAATAACTTACCTCAGTATTAAATGCGTTCATATGCTCTGTCACCGAGTCTCCATCTTTCATCCTCAGGTTATACAACTTTTTCCATAGGAACAGTTTATTCACCAGAGACTTAGATTGGTATAAAGTCCCTAACTTGTCCCACAAATCCTTCGCTGTAGCTTCCCCTGATACATTCAGAAATATTGAATCTGAGACACATAATCGTATTGTGCTCTTTGAATTCCAATCCAACTTCTTCCATTCTTCATCGGGCAGTCCCGTTGGTTTAGTACCCGGATCTACTGCGATCCACTGATCTTTATCAATCAATAGATCTTCCATCTTGAGTTTCCAAAACTAAAAACTCTGACCATTAAATTTCTCGGTCTCTATCTTTCCACTTCTCGCCATCTTCTTCTACCACTAGAATCGATCTCGCAGATCTCCCACTGAACAGGGTCTACCACAGGCCCGAGCAAAACAAAGGTGTCCCCTTGAAGCCAAAACAACTCTGATACCAAATGTAGGTTTTAACCCTGTACAGAAATTACCTGCATAGGAATTCTAAAACACATAAAATAAACAACGCGAGAGCATAACACATAAAACACATATATAGAGATATTTTCCCCTGGATCCCAAAATCGGGACTACCAGCTTGATTTTTCATTATGTTCCTTTCAATGTTACAATACATATTTGTACATACCGAAGCATCCAATACCATGGACTGAAAACCATCGCGTCCAAAACCATGGACCGAAAACCATCGCGTCCAAAACCATGTGCGAAAAACATGCACAAAACCATAGTCAGGTCCACCCAACCTAATATAGGGTCCAAAACCGAAATTTTCCAGGGCGCTACCCCGAACCCCATAGAGTGGGGTTACCTGCACCCCTCAAACCCCCTGTGACCCCCCCGCTACGCAATCGGCGCAATGAAGGGGGGGCTCCGCCTCCCTTCTAGCCCCCCGGTTAACTATGTGGGATAGTCGTGGAAAGAATATAACACAAACCAACAGTCAAGAAATCTATCAGTCGAAAACAAAAATAAACTTGAGGACTGACTTGCAACATACCTATGTGATTGAATGTGAAGGTTGCACGATTTCCGCCGGGAGGTCGGGAGACTGAGTACCAAAACTGCACAAGGCATAGTTCGGGTTGTTAGAAGGCTGAATGAATACTAGAACTGTGCAACACACAGTCTAGCCTATTATGCTGAGTATTGAAACTGCACAATGCACAATTTTAGTGAGCAGTGACATGCAACCCGCAAACTGCATTGCGTAGTTCCTAGGGCCAGTAGGACACTTCCTCCAAGAATTGCGCAATGCAATCCTAGATGTCAGTGCTTGTTCAAAATTGCACAATTTCTGGAGGGAAAGAAGAGCCTTTGCTTCTAGAAATGCGTAGTGCTAGCCGGGCAAGGCATGGTTCGGGCCAAGGCATCCCGATCCGAGCCAAGGCAACACAGTTCGGCCGACGGTCAACTGAGAACATGAGAAGTCTGAATGCATGGTGAGATGAGAGCAAACAAGAGTGAATGATCATACATGCAAACAACAAGTGCAAGATTCAAAAAACGGGAAAACATGCATGTGTATGAAGCGAGTTTCCGCAACGATGACCATCCATGCAAAAATAGTTCATGCATGCGACAGAAGTGAGATGCGAACGAAAAATGAAATAGTTTTTCTACAATATAACGTAAATCAAAAAGATAACAAACACTCACTAAAATCAAGCAGACAACACTCACACAAAGAGAAACACAAAAAGCGACAGCGTTATAGACATTTTTGGGCACTGCAACCCCAATCATAAATTTCCATAAACCAAGGGCTCTTAAGTCCCTAAAAGTGTTGTTCCAACCTATAAAAGAACAAGGTCAACTGATTACATCTTCTCCCAGAAGTTCTCCATGAAAAACTACTCAGAACTGGTCAAAATTGGACCATCTCACCTGCTCCATGGTCAAAGTGCGCTGCATCCCACCTAAATACACACGGGAGGTGCGATGCATCTTGAAAATCCCTTCTATGGGGTGCAATGGGCAAGAGTGGACAAATGGCAGGGTCAATCTGCAAGGTGGAGGATCATGGAATCTTCCAGAAACTGCTCCTGTGACACTTGCCTCTCTGCATTCGCCCAGGGATGAGTAAGATATCATCAATCTCCAAGTGGAATCAAGAACTATCAGAGAGAGGACACTAATCAAATCTCAAAAGCTGACTCACCCCCCTTGCAAACATCTATATATGGATCACTCATCCCAGAGATTCAGGGGCTGGAATTTTGTATCTTGTAAGGAAGTGTCGCTGGTTTCTTGGTGTAATATCATAGTGTTGGGTGATATAAGCTTTTCATGAGGTGAATAAGGTCTTTCTTGCTGAGAGGATGATGTTGGGTCAGAACAATTGGTTGTAATCCTCTTTACTATTCTTGATTATTAATAAAGCTATTCAAGTTTTCCTCCACATTCTTGTATGATTGATGATATATGCATTTGTGTGGTCAATATATATCTGGTCCTATATTGCTTATGATTATAGATCTATGTTCTTGGATAGTGTTATGCTGCTTTGATTCTACAGGTGCTCTTTGAAGCTGGGTAGAGGAGGAAGCGAGTGGCAAGGATCTATCAGAAAGGAGAGGAATCAAGCAAGGAACCAAGCGCAAGACAGAGGTTGGTTTCCTTTATTCCCCTCTTATCTATTTCTCATAAAGGAAAACGAAAGTAGTTTTAGTTTGTTTGTTTCGAAGGTAGCTACCAGCCTTAGTGGGACTAGCAGCTCTACATAGACACTAGATTTCCCGATAACAGACAACAACACAACGCGAGCCATGAAAAGCAGGATTACCCCAAAACAACTGATCTGAATGTGTCGACGACTCCTAGATGCAATGTGCGATGTAGGAGCTGCAAGGTTGATGTGAGGAATTAGATCTACAGTGTATGGTTGATGAGTTTTGATAAAATCGTGGTTGCGACACGCATGCCACAAATCTAGGAAAAGCGACACTTGGTGGGAGGTTTATGAAATGATCCTTGCATGTAACCTCCAGCTGCTAAAAATAGACCCCTGAAACAAGGGATGCCTTTGGATGCTACCTTGGGAGAAGTTGTCCATGCATGCAAATCAATTTTTCTCGGTCGCAGAGGGAGCCAGTCAACTTGAAGGCACATGCATTGGTTTGCTCAACTGAAGGGAAAAAATGTGCATTTCTGGGAGGGAGTTGGGCTGGTTTCTAAGAAGGTTTGTGAAATTTATGGGCTAAGGAGCTGACTGTTGCCCAGAATTGCACAATTTTTGGGCTGAGCAGCCCTGTTGGGAGGAATTTCACAATTTTATTAGTGAACAGTCACAAGGAGATTTGCGCAATTTTGGATCCCAAAAAACTGCCAAACAAAATTGCGCAATTTCTAGAGCGAAGGCTGGTTTCCCTCCAGAATTGCGTAATTTCTTGAGGGAGCTGCTCAACCTACAACTGGACCAAGTCCGGTGAAACAACCTATGAGGGGGATGCAACAAGCTTTGATGGACAGACTATCATTCTGCAAGAAAATCACTGAAGCTTGTGTACTTGACAAGGCAAGACATGTTGCTATGAAAGGTTGGTAGGGAGGCTCCAAAATGAAGCTAAGGAAAAATTTTGGAGGGTGGTTGTAGCTGTTACAACACTTGGGGACACACTAGTAGAAATCCAGATCTCTTAATGGACCTTGTTCGTGAAAAGCAAGTCTAACACCTCCGAAAGTATTGTTCAGTTCTCAGTTCGTCTTGGTTTCCACACTAGCTTGATTATAAGGTGCAACATCTACCAAGCTCCTGGTTGATTGAGACACATTCCAAGCCAAGGTAACACAGTGGTTTCGATTGGGGTTGAGGGGTATATTGGTGCACAAGCAGTATAGTAGTCAGAGTCTTAGTTTCATCTCTGGTGTTGCTTCGTCGCCACCAGGCCTGAACATTACTCTGGCAGAGTCAAGCAGGAACAAAAGCATCGCTTCGTTGCCAGCAAGCCTAGTCAGTACCCTGGTGGAGTTACTTGCATCACCTCTCTGCGTAGGAAGCCTTTCTCTTCTTTCGCCTTATTCATTTCTCATTTTTGAATTTTTTCACTTTTCACTTTTCATTTTCACAATCGTGCATAACACTTATTCACTTCAGTGGCAGAATAGGGATCCCGACTTATTGAGAGTAGAAGAGGTTGCTAGTTCAGATAAGTAGTTTATTATATACCTTTGACGTGCCTTTTAAGGTTTCCCCCCTCACATTACTCTACTTGACTGAGCTTACAAGGGTTAACCCAAAAACAATTGACTAGAGTAGGTGACACTAGTTAGTGCGCAAGCATTGTGTTTTCACCAAGGTTCACTTCGAACAATACGTATTTTCCATCAATGCATCATGGATTAAAAGTTAAAAATTTCTTCATAGAGAGGTAGGATGACATATAACCAAGTAGTGATAGCTGCACAAGGCCTCTTGTACTTTACCCAGCTTTTTTCAAGTGTCCTGCATGGTTTCATGCGAAACTAACCTACGAACAAAACAAGCAAATAAAAAACAAAGCAAAGAAGGAGCAGAAGTAAAAGCTAAAGAAAAGTGAGTAAGAAAACAAGCAAGAAGACAAACAAACATTCAAAGCAAGAAAGAAAATAGGCATATAAGCAAACAAACTGAAAGAAAACACTACTCCTACTCCTAAGATAATGGTGCATGGGCCTGATCATGTGAAGTGATATTTCCAATGCAACCACCGACACATTGGTTGACCCATGTTGGTGAAGGCTTGGTCTGCAAGCAACCCGGTTGTGCGAACCAATGAACAAGAAAGATATAACAATGAATACAATCATACTTCATGTTCAAAAGTGTCTACAGGACATAAGTGATTGAAAGTACACGACAAGTAGTTCGTGGACGTATCACGGTGCTATGCGACACTGTGTGTTGTTGTGAAGCATATGCACATTCTTGAATGTGACATGCAAGCAAACGAATGAAACAAATACAACTTGTGTCATGCACGTGTGCTTGCAATGTAAGATTCCTCCAATGCATGAGCGATGAGATCGTGCAGTTCAAGTGGAGGAAGCATGATCTGTGTGTGGGATTGATCTTCAATGCATACAGATGAGTGATGAGGAGCCTCGGGTGATTGAACAATTTCCTGATCGGAAGTGAAACCAACCTCAGGATAGCAAGGGCCTAACATAACCATCAGCTCGGGTTGAAGTGCCTCGACAGTCTGGGGTGTTTCAACTTCATCATCAAATAGATCATCATAAAAATGTGGCTTTGAAAAATAGCTATGATAGAATCATGATTGTGATCGAATATGGGAGTAAATGGATCACAACAGCCACGGTAAAAACACTCAATGATTTCATTGGCATCCTCATGATCTGATGAATCAAACAGAGGGATAGATGAGAAGCAAACAAATTCATCCTCTGTGTTTCTGGAAAATGTAGATGAAAGGTCAAGTGGATTTTCAATGAAAAGTTTATCCTCTCTGTTGTCGGATGATGGATTGACATATGGGTTGTCCTGCAAGTGATCAACAATGGGTGCATCCAAAGATGAAGATACACATGCGAAATCATGGATGACAGGATCACCAAATATGTCAGGAAAGAACGAAGGAGGCTCAGACAAAAGGGAGTCATCCTTCGTCAAGTGTTGATGCTCAAGCTCCCAGTCATACTCTTCATGAATGACAACGCATGTTGGTTGTGCAACACCATATCCGTTAATGGCTTGATCCTTGTTCATAATAAGTGTAGAGTCTGGAATGGAAGAACACAAGACAATATCATCCGGAGGAACAATCGAGTACGAAGACGGAGGTTGTGGTACAAAATGCATATGACAACTCGATGGAATCACAACCAAATCTACACGAAAATTAAGCAAAGTGATGTTGGGAGGATGTGATAGCTGAAAAAATGTGTGAGCATGATCTCCCACATCACTCTGCAGTGGTGGAGTTGTTTGATGAGGGGACGGTGGACAATCACTTGTGACAGTGACCGTATCCATCTGTGATTGCGCAGCTCCATCACTGAAGAATGCTGAGCGAGGCTTGAGTTCAAACTTCTTCTTGGGATGGGAAGATTTCTGAAGACAATACTCGAATCTATCCCAAAGATATAAAATTTTCATCTGGATCTTCGGAGCTTGAAACTGCAAATCATGGAAGCGCTGCCAAAAATCTATATACGATTCATGCGGAGCCTTCCATTGTTGTAACAGTTTTGGGTCAAAATGTTCTGGATCAAAATGATAGAAAGTGTCTTCAATGAGATCACAGAAGTCCTCAAGTGAGTGCACACTGTCAGTCGGTAGGTTGCACAACCACCAATGTGGAGATTTGTGAAGTGTGTATGCAAGCAAAAAATAGGCATGTTTGTTAGAACATCCATCATCCTCATGAAGCAAGGAAAGGAAGTCATGTAAGAACTTAGGCTAGGCCACTTCGCCTTCACCATCATACGTGAATGTAGACAAGAGATCAAAGAACTACCTCATGATGATGACAAATTCGGCATGAGAAAAACATCGTGGAGGGAGGAGAGTGCAAGACTCCATGATAGATATGAAAAGGTTCAAAACAGGATGAGAGGGCACAACTTGTCATCTGGCCCTCCTTCTAAAGCCAGAAATGTTGACGGTGCTGGATCCACCAACATGTCAGGGGATCTCCCCAGTAAGAAGCCCCAATTTGACCTCAGACCTTTTAGTGTAGGAGTCCCAGCAGTGGGTCATACGGTAATTCCTTGACCGCAATTTCGGACAGAGGCAAGTAAGATTTCCCTGTTGGTAGCAAGGGCGTGACAACTGCGGTGAGTCAAGGAAGGTGCATGAGAGGTTCTAACACATAGAGGGTGAGGTGAGTGTGCCCCTTGGAAACCTATACTAATACTCGGCTTGGAAGGGACACACGAGCAAATATGCATCACTAGCTGGAAAGCAAGTTAGCAAGCAATCCAAAGTGATTCTTAAACAAACAACACATTCTAGAAAGATTCATACATACATATGAAAAATAGCCCATACATGCATGCGTAAGAAAACAAATACATATATCATTTAAAGTAAACAAGATAGCTGGAACACAATACAACATATCCATGAAACGTGTTGTCTCTGTTATATTAAGAAGTGTAAGTTCCAGTCATACAATACATCCATGTCCAACCACTAGTTCCGATAGCGGAATGTTATAGCCACAACCAGCTGCTCCTCCAAAGATATGTACTAGCTCTGCGCAGTGGAGAAGCCAAGGCTCATTACAATACTATCCATGCTTTCTCTAAGATACTCCTATCGGAAGCATGGCTGACCAAAAGCCCATACAATGAGTTATGAGAGACTATTTATAGCAAAGGGTGGGGTAACCCTTGACATTCCCCTTTGTGACAGTTCAACTACCCTCATGACTCTTTATCTACTTTGACTGTTACATCCAACTATCGACACTTGAACTTCCAGTTGACAAGACGTTACATTACAATGCACATGTGCCCATGTGAGACAATATGGCTTGAGCAAGCCATGCAAGACATCACTCACACTCGGTCCGTTGTGGTGAGACCAATTCTTTGACATGCTTGTGATGGTAAAGGTGGTGAGATGATGCCAAGCTTGGTTGTCTGTGATGGTGTGCATGCGCTCAATGGTGACATCTTGCTGAAGAGAACTATTGCCTCTGTTGCATCCGGGTGCATTGGTATGGCTCCTCCATCCAACTCGTCTACTAGCATGCGCATGGCCTTCTTGGGTGCAACCGAGCTGGCAACACACTGATGCATAGTGTCCGTGTTGATCTTCCAGTGTGTGCTGGTGGTCATGCGCATCAACTGACAACTTCATGTTCAGCTCCAGTCGTACCTTCTTCTTGTCTTTGCCTTAGTGAGTGTGCCAAATGGGTTGGATCGCATGCGTGCGCATAATAACATGCATGCTACTAAATTCCCTTGCATGCAATCAACAACACTACTCACCTTGTCTACTCCATGCCAGCTGTTGGGATGGATCTATAACTTGTACGGGCACAATTTCAACCGTTTATGCATGTTGTGACCCGCTGTACCTGTTCCTGCTGCAACTCATTCTTTCATCTATGCAACTTCTTTTCTTCCTTGAGTTGCTGCTTCAACGCATGCAAATCCTTCTCTCTTTCGTTCTATGCATTCGCGTGATCTTCATGTCACATCGTCACCTCATAGCCTCAATATCTAAAGTTCTTTTCGTTATGATCAAATCTGCTTTGAACTTGTAGCTTTGCTCTGCCTCTATGCTGTCAAAAACCTTCCTCTTGCATTCGTAGCATTCAGGTGTGTTGCCTTCTATTGCTGCTGGTGGTGCTGCTCGCTGTGATGTCATTGCCATTGATCTTGATATCCTTGTCCATGAAAAACTTGATGTCTTCGTGGATAGGCAAGTTTATAGACACTTGACCAATTGCATCCCTAGTTGCACTCTCAACAATGTCTTTGACTTTGCTCTCCTGGAAGCCGTTGTACTTGTGCTGCTTGGAGACAGACGAATACCTGTGATTCCTAGAGACATAGCAACACTCATGGCAAGAAATCTATCAGTCGAAAACCAAAACAAACTTGAGGACTAACTTGCAACATACCCGTGTGATTGAACGTGAAGATTGCGTAATTTCTGCCGGGAGGTCGGGAGACTGACTGCTAAAACTGTGCAAGGTACAGTCCAGGCTGTTAGTAGGTTGACTGATTACTAGAACCGCACAATGCATAGTCCAGCCTGGCCTGCTGATAAAGGAAACTGCGCAATGCGCAATTTCAATCAGTTGTGACATGCAATTAGCAAATTACATTGCGCAGTTCCTGGGGTCAGTAGGACACTGCCTCCAAGAATTGTGCAATGCAAGCCTGGAGGTCAGTGCTTGGCTAGAATTGCACAATTTTTGGAGGGAAAGTAGAGCATTCGCTTTCGGAAATGCGTAGTGCTAGCCGGGCAAGGCACGGTCCCGACAAAGGTAGCCCTGTCCGAGCCAAGGCAGCCCAGTCCTGCTGATGGGCAAATGAAAACATGAGAATTCTGAATGCATGGAATGAGCCCTATAGTGTCCAGTTGATGAGTTTTGATAAAATTGAGGTTGAAACACATTCCACAAATATAGGAAAAGAGACACTTGGTGGGAGATTTTTGAAATTATCCTTACATGTAACCTCCAGCTGCTAAAAATAGATCCCTAGAATAAGGGATGCCTTTGTATGCAGCCTTGGGAGAAGCAGTCCAGACATGCAAATAAGTTTTGCTTAGTCCCGGAGGGAACTGGTTAACCTGAAGGCACATGCATCGGTTTTCTCAGCTGAGGGGAAAAAATATGCATTTCTGGGAGGTAGCTGGGATGGCTGCCCAGAAGGTTCGTGCAATTTATGGGCTGAGCACCAGATTGCTGCCCAGAATTGCACAATTTCTAGGCTCAGCAGCCCTGCTGGGAGGAATTGTGCAATTTTCTTAGTGAACAATGATAGGCAAATTTGCGCAATTTTGGAGCCCAGCAGCCTGCCAGATAGAATTACGCAATTTCTAGAGGGAAGAATGGCTGCCCTCTAGAATTGCGTAATTTCTTGGGGGATCTGCTCACCCTGCAACTGGACCAAGTTTGGTGAAACAACCTGTCAGGGGGATGCAACAAGCTTTGATGGACATGCTGTCATTCTGCAAGAAAATCATTGAAGCTTGTGTGCTTGACAAGGTAAGACATGTTGCTATGAAAGGTTGGTAGGGAGGCTCCAAAATGAAGCTAAGGAAAAATTTTGGAGGGTGGTTGTAGCCACTACAACACACATCTAAGGATATTTGGCTATGATGCATATGTACATGTTCCAAAGGAGAAAAGAACCAAGTTGGATAGTAAATCTAAAAGGTGCATCTTTATTGGGTATAAGGATGGTTTAAAAGGTTATAAGCTTTGGAACTCGAAAACATGGAAGGTTTTGTACAACCGAGATGTGGTGTTTAGAGAGGTGAAAGATGTTGTTAAACATCACATCCTACCAAAGGAACTCGAGAAGATAGAGTTTGAGCTAAAGGAGGAAGAATCAAACTCTATAGTAGAAGAGGAATCAAAAGATGAAGAGCCACAAACTATAGTTGTGAGAAGATCAGTTCGTGAAAGAAGAAATCTAAAAAGGTATAGTCCATATGTTTTCTGTTCAAATTTTTATTTATATATTACTGATGATGATCCCATAACTATTAGGGAGGTAGTAGATTCAGAGGATTGAAAACTCTCGAAAGAGGCCAAGGTTGATGAAATGGAATCTTTGCACAAAAATGAGGCTTGGGATCTGGTGGTGTTACCAGTTGGAAGAAAATCCATTGGAAATAAATGGGTGTTTAAGAAGAATATGAATGAAAATGTCAAGGTGGATAAATGCAAAGCTCGGTTGGTAGCAAAAGGTTATTCCCGGGTGACAAGAATAAATTTTGGTGATATTTTTTCTCCTATTGCCAAGGTAGCTTCTATTATGTTACTTTTATCTGTTATTGTTGCTTTTTATTTTGAGGTAGAACAGATGGATGTGAAGACAACATTCCTTCATGGGGATTTGGAAGAAGAGATCTACATGAAGCAACCTGAAGGCTTTGTTGTGAAGGGTAAGAAAGAACTTGTATGCAGGTTAAAAAAGTCTCTGTATGGGTTAAAACAATCACCAAGAATGTGGTATCAGAAATTTGATATATTTATATGAGGACTTGGATTCACCAGAAGCAAAGCAAATCGTTGTGTGTATTTTAAATTAATTGGTGACCGTATTATTTATTTTGTCTTGTATGTGGATGATATGTTGCTGATTGGAAATAACAAAGAAATTATCTAGGATTTGAAGACTTAATTGTCCTCCAAATTCTACATGAAAGATCTTGGTGTTGCAAACTATATTTTTGGCATGGAAATTAAATGAGATTGGGCAAAGAGGAAGCTTTGGTTAAACCAAAGGAAGTATGCCGAGACAATACTGTAGAGGTTTAATATGCAAGATAATAAAACAGTGAAGGTTTCTATTCCTATAGGTGTAAAATTATCTACTGAGCAATGTCCTAAGACATAAGAAGAGGAAGAGGACATGTTCCATGCTCCATATGCAAGTGCAGTCGGTAGCCTGACGTATGCAATGGTCTGTACTTGACCAGACATTACACATGCAGTGGCAGTATTGATTAGGTTGAAGAGGAAGAGTAAATGTCCCGTGTTCCATACGCAAGTGTAGTGGGTAGCCTGATGTATGCAATGGTTTATACTTGACCAGACATTGCACATGAAATGGGAGTATTGAGAAGATTGATGTTAAAACCGGGGAAGGAGCATTGGACAACAATGAAGTGGGTTTTCAAGTATTTGCGTGGCACTTGTGATTATGGTCTATGCTACCAAGGAATACCATTATTGGACAGAGTTTTAGGCATTCATGGCTTTGTTGATGCAGACTGGGCTGCAGATATGGATCAGAGAATATCTACAAGTGGGTATGTGTTTAACCTATTTGGAGGTGCAGTTCTTCGGATGAGTAAGAGACAGTCTGTAGTGGCACTTTCAACTACAAAGGCAGAATACATGGAAGCCACTCATGCAAGCAAGGAAGCAGTTTGGTTGCAGAGATTGTGTTCAAGTATGGGGTTAGTACAACGGGCTATAAGGATAGAATGTGACAACCAAAGTGAGATTTTCATGGCAAAGAACACTGCTTATCATCCAACGACAAAGCACATTGATGTTCAATATCAATTTTTGAGGGATATGGTTGAGGACAAAAAAGTATTGCTAGTAAAGGTGGACACTTTGAAGAATACTGCAGATGCATTGACAAAGTCTGTGGCACTGAGAAGTTCTCTTGGTGTAGACCAGGGATGGACCAATGACTAAGCTCTTATGTGGAAAGAAAAAAAAAGTGGGAGAATGTTGTGTAAGTGTTATATTCTTTCCATGACTAACTCCACGTGTGAAGCTGAGGGGTTAGAGGGGGAGTGTCCATTCCCTTGTCAGGGGGTTTGAGGGGCGTGGTAGCCCCCTCTATATGGTCAATGGAACTACGATTATGTTCTAATCCAGGGTTAATGGATTAGGGTTTATGGATGCTTCACCATGTATATATATGTATTGTAATATTGAAAGGAATATAATGAAAAGTCAATATGGTAGTCCCGGTTTTGGGATCCAGGGGAAAATCTCTGTGTATTTCTTGTTTTATGTTTTATGCTCTTTCCATTGTATATTTTTTTCTTTAGAATTCGTATGTAGGTAATTTCTATATGGGGTTAAAACATACAATATTGTTATGTTTATATATGCACTAACAATTATGTGTTGATGGTAGTATGATATAGGGAATTGCATGGCAAAGAGACTGCCATGAAATATTGAAGAAGGCTTTGGTTGAGATTTCCCTTGGAAGCATTGGGAACCATGGGAATTGAGTCATGTTGTATGTATTCAGTCTTGTGATTTTGGTATTTTGGTGATTTTTTGTGCTTGATTGCGGTTTTGTTTGCGTCTTGTGCATGGCCATGCCACTTTATTTGCAGTATCGTGTTAACTTTGATTTTCCATGGTTTTCTTCTTGGTTGCTTCTTGGTATTTCCTTTATTATTTTGATAGTAATGGGACCTGGTTGGGAAAGGAGGAAAGTTAACAAAGCTCAGAGAGAGCTGTGTGGTACTGTGGTGAAGTAAAATTATGAGTGCAGACACAAACAATTCCTCTAGGTCGATAATGGGTCTAGCCACAACTGATACATTCTATGGAAGATTTCCTTAGGTTAAAACCAATTAAGAGGGCCTACCTCTTAGTACGCTTATCCCTTTTGATGATGTTCTTGCTCGCTCACTTCAACTATCTCTCGCTTCCTTCTTCAAACACCTGAAACAAGTAAACAACAACAAACAACAACCATGATAATAAAAAAATTGTAATTCAACCTACTTAACAAGTTAAGAAGCATTAAGCCACGAACATGTAAGATGACACGTCATGTAGGAAATAGATCGATAGTTGCATATATATATTGAATCAAGAAGAGATTACAACCATTGTCTTGATGTTTATGTTCTCCTTCGACAAAACCAGGTTCCCACACAAATCCGTTAGCATTCCATGATGGCCTCAACAATGATAGTTTTAAGGCTCTTCCCTTTAGGCTTCACACTAAACCAAATTCACACTTCGCCCTCACACAACTAGAGAGCTACAACTATGAATAGCTTGTTGTTTATCCCAAACTTAATTAGCACTAGCACACCCACATTGACACTTCAACACTAGCTTGTGCTTGGGAAAAATGGAGGTTTATATAGCATGAATGGACGGGAGATGGTTCCTCTTCTCATGGGAGAAGGTCTTATCTCTTGAGGTAGTTCCATCCTTATAGGGGAAAGGAGCCAAACTGACATCCTCAACTCTATCCGGCTCAACCGTTTACCAGACTTTCGTTACAAAGCTTCTAGAGTTGGAAGCTTCGACTCCTTATTTAAAAAACTTTCCATAAGAGGACCGACATGACTAGAACAAAGCTCAGTCACTTCGGTCGGTGCTAGGGACAATGTTAATCCCTGCATATCGGTGCGAGGAGAACAAAGGCCATTAGCGCCGGTCTTGTAAACTGGGAAAAACAGAAGATTTTGGGGAAATGGTACAAAAGGGAATTGTTTTGCTCATGAAGAGGGACACAATGGGAGTCTCTTCATGAAGGGTAAGCATGTAGGGTTCACTGTGGAGGTCCTCCAGGATTAAGGAACAGGGAGTACAGGGATAGTGACAAAATGTTGTGTAATAGATGCCCCCTAAAGTGTGAAGGCCAAACTAGAGTGAGGGATGAAATGCTTTATGAATCAATGTGGGAACCGTAGTCTGTCGTCAGAAAACATGCAAGCAAGTACATATACATATACATAACTGAGAAATCTGTCAAATGATACATGAATCGTGGTATGGACACAACCATCTAGAGAATGATCATGTGAATGGATCCAGGCATGGGTGCAACCATCAGTCAAAGAGGATCATAATGAAACCAAGGTATGGTCACAACCATCCAATAATGAGAAGGATCACATATGATAACTCATGGTATGGTCGCAGCCATCCATCTGAAAGACACATGTATATCAACATAACCATGTCACCTCACTTCTTAACCTGGACTTTTGTGATCTGAGCCCAGGGTCTTACACTCCAACACGACCTGATCAGAGTAAAAATTCTAACATGTGAATATGTGTTGACGTCGAACATGCTAGAAAGACGCTTCATTACAAGTCAATGATGTAAACAGTTAACAAGTGCGAGAGAAACCACCAATAATGAAAATGGCGCTCAAGGTACTATCAACACAACCCACAGATTATGAATAGAGGAACTGAAGTCGAACACCCATGAAATCACTCGATCGAAGGCCAATGATGTGAACTTGTCATCGAGTTCGAAGAACTTGCCATTAGGGCATGCAATCTCTAAGGTACTGGAAGGGAGTCTCTTGGATAACTTCCCGGATAATGAGCTGAAGTCGACAGGAAGCGACCGTGTCTAAGGAGGGCCATGATGTATCCCAAATCATCGACATGAGACAAGGTGATGCAAAATGATTTTGGATGATACAGAGAATCAGGGGTAAGTGTAACTGCCGAAGGACAACTCTTGAACATATCAACGACACGATTGGAAGTTTGGCAGCTTTTAGATCCATAGGTGTTATAGACATTTTTGTGCCCTACAACCCCAAGCATGAAATTCCCATAAACCAAGGGCTCCTAAGTCCCTAAAAGTGTTGTTCTAACCCCTAAAGGAACAAGGTCAACAGATTACAGCTTCTCCCAGAAGTTCTCCACCAGAAACTGCTTAGAATTGGTCAAAACAGGATCATTGCAGCTGCTCCATTGGCTAAGTGCGTTGCATCTCACCTAAATACACTGTGAGGGTGCATTGCATTTCAAAAGTCCCTTCTGTGGGGTGCGATGGGCGAGAAATGACAAATGGCAGTGTCATTCCGCGAGGTGGAGAGGCAATGGAAGCTTCCAGAATCTTCTCCTGTGACACTTGCCTCACTGAATTCGACCAAGGATGAGTAAGAGGCCCTCAGTCTCCAAGTGGAAGCAAGAACTGACAGAGAGAAGACACTAATCAAATCACAAGCTGACTCATCCCCCTTACAGATATCTATATATGGATCCCTCATCCCAGAGATCCAGAGGCTAGAATTTTGCATATTGTAAGGAATTGCTGTTGGTTTCTAGAGACAAACATCAGATTGTTGGGTGATCTATGCTTTGTTTGAGGTGAAGAGGGGCTTCTTTGCTGGGAGGTTGATGCTGGGTCAGAACAACTGGTTGTAACTCCTCCTGGATCTTTTCTTGTTTTATCAATAAAAGCTATTTGAGTTTTCCTCCATGCTTTTGTATCATTGATGCTTGTTACATTTGTATGGTCAATTTACATCTGATCCTAGATTGTTTATGAATATAGATCCATGTCTTTGTATAGTGCTATGCTTTTGTGATCTTACAGGTACTTTGTGAAGCTGGCGTGCAAGGGAGCAGGTAGCTGGGGACTATCAAAGGAGAGAGGGATCGAATCAAAGGATTAGCGCAAGACAGAGGTTGGTCCTTCTATTCCTCTCTATCTATAATTCATAAAGGAAAAACATAAGTAGCTTTTCTCTGTTTGTTTCTAAGGCAACTGTCACACATTAGTGGGATAGAGCAGTTCTATATAGACACTTTTCCCTGTAACAAAATGGCGACTTCACTGGGGAAATAATTAGTTTGTTTATTTATCATTCTTTGTTGTTTGTTTCATAAACTTATAAGTAGCATTCGAACTGAATTTGCCATAACAAATGCAAAGTAGATAATTGCTGCTTCAATCCATCTGCTGGATCTATTTATGATTTAAACAATTGATTCACAAACTATTTGATTGCCCTTGTGATAGCTCTTATATCCTCCTTAGATCTACCCTTGATTGTTGCATTACTGATTGCTTTTTACTCGGCCAAAAACCAAGAACTGAACTGTAAACTGTGACCCGGAACCCGAACAGAGTCTCGTTTCTGGCCCAGCGCAGGTACTGTTCAGAGATTCTGAATTTCAGTGCACTTCCTGAAGGGACAACCTGCGCTGCATTTCAGATTCTCTGTGTTACAGGTGCGCTGATCAGACTAGCTCTGTGCAGTTGTGGCTTCTGTGGATCACCCTTTCCAGTTCTATTCCTGAATTTTGCTGCCTGTGATCAGTATATGTCTGTTTGAAACCCCTTTTCCTTGCTGTTATTCCGCCTCCTTTGTACAAAAGAACTGTAGATGTTTTTGTGTGTTTGTTGAGTCATTTACAGATCTCCTTTGCAAAAGTAGCGTAGTCGTAATGTCGTCCTTTGATTTGAATCTGTCGCAAGTGTCGATTTCAATCATAGGAGAAAGTTTGATTGCTGTTGATGGTTGATTATCCTGTTACTATTGCCTTTGGTCTGAATTTGTAATTTTCTAGTGTCAAAAACAAGTATTCATTTCAAAATCGTAAGGTGTCGTAATCATCTCTATTTTTTGATTTCGAAAAGAAGCTTGTTTATATTTGTCGCTTGAAAAGAAATTCAGATTTGTGCATCAACTTTCTTTTTAGCATCTATATACTAAGAAAGTCGAAAAACAAATACATGCATGTGCATTTGCATATAGATAGTCTGTTTGGCTTGATTTAGGAAAGTGCATTTACAGTATGCTCTTTGCTCTTTGTGAAAAGATTCTGTCTTTCTTTTCCCTAGTAGCTAGAATTTTCATTGCACAAAAGAGATAAAAAGTTTGTTTATCATCTTTAGATTGCATTTTAGGAATTACATCTACATCTCGTGGTGAACCCGAAAGGCAAACTTCATAAACAAGATCAACTTAAAATAAATTCAATGAATCTAACAATGCTTTGGAACTTAACGCACAACATTTAGAGGTTTAGGCTAGAGACGTATTCCGACGTCGTAAAGCCTGGTAACTGTTGTTCTCACTGATGGTTGGGTGATTCCTCCACTTTGAGACGATAAGTGCCAGTACGAACTTGTGCTCCCACGTACCGTCGAGTATATTTTGGGAGACCCCTATAGGCTTAAAACCTTTATCCATAGGAAGCTGTGTCTGCCGCCCTATCGATCACAATGCACTGAACACAAAATTTGGGAAGATTGACTACCGTACCGTAAAAAGTATTCTGCAGTTTTGCGATTGGTTTGGTACTCCCTCTACCTAGACTTCCAGAGTAGTCCCTTTCGTTCCTTTTCAGACTCCTTAACGGAAAAGGTCCATCTGAGCACTTGTCACTTCAGGCTCATTAAAAATCGAAGGCGACTAGAGTCATCTTTTGTTTTTTCTCGACTCTTAAAAACTGAAAAAACAAGTTGTGTCAAAGCGTCTAAAATTCATTTAATTCGGAAACATACTTCCCCTTTATTTTAGTTGATCGAGTAATCCGCAATCGTGGAAGAAAGTCAATTGAAACCTCGTCGTTCGCAGAGGCTTACGAGTCAACCGTCTTTGTCTCCGGAATCGAAGCCAGTACGGACAAAGCGAACTCGTTTAACCGGTTCCAAATCTCCTATTAAAGTTAGAAAAAGTGTTCCAACGACATCAGAGACTCCGGTTACTCCAAACATTTCTGGAATCCCTGCCTCTACAGAAGAAGTTCAGCAGCCATAGAAGGACAGTGATACTGATCCTAGTCTGAGAGTAAACACTTGTGTTACCGAACCAGTTCCATCTACAACCGGTTCGGAGAGTCTTGCTCTTCAAATATCTGTCGCTGCCAATTTCACACCTTCTTCGGCACCAGAAATATTTTACGGACCTGACGGTCTTCCCCTTCCACCTGGTCTGATTGCCATAGAAGAAATTGTAGAAGATCCTCCAACAAGTACTCCAACCCAATTTGGAGTCGGGATCATTCTATATCCTTCTTCATCAGAAGTTAGTCTACCACTAGCAGAAGCTCTTGTAGAATCGCTAGGTAATCTTTTGGATAGACTACAAATGTCTGAACAACCGTCAACATCTAGGACTGTGTCGTCTGACACAACGACGACATAACTCCCTGCTATCACTCCGACAATGTTCACCGGTATACCATCTGTCCCGACTAGCTCTCAGCCGCTAGAAGGAGCCCACTCAGGGGCTATTTCGACAGTATGGTCCGTTCCTCTTTGTTCATCCAGAATAATATCCGGAAACTCTTATGTTGAGTCTCAACAAATTGATCCATTTGGAGGTCAATTTGGGCAGTCCGGCCCCCAAGGGAAAAAAATTCCCTTGAGTTCTGGATTACCACCATATGGGGGGCAGTATACCTGTTTAGTCAATTTAGTGTTATCTAAATTGCTAGTATTTATTGTCAACCCGGGGCTCGTAAGCTGATGAAGTGAGGGTGTACTATATGTACTTAAGTAACCTCTTAGAGTTTTTCTTATCGTTGGGTGTGTTGTTGTGGTTAATTATGTTCCTAAGATGGAGTGAGAATTTATAAACAAGTGAGTGATGGTGTGTGTGTAGAGTGAATCCTAAATAAGTGAAAGTGTGTGTTGAGTGATCTCTAACTACTTGCTTGAAAGAAAATGCTTTAAAAAGAATAAGTGAACTGAAATGACTTGAAATAAACTTGAAAGCAAATGACCACTACCAATGGCACTAGACACCGTTCAAGTTGCTGCTAATAAAAGAAAAGAGAGTCACTTTTAAAACCCAAAAATAAAGATTATCTCTCTCTAACTCGATGCTTCAAAGCACATGTACTGTGTAAAGCACGGATAGAAAGTAGCTTAAGTGGAATTAGAAAAGTGAGAAAAATATGCTTGAAAGACTAATGATAATGATTTGCTATTTCTAATTCTCTACTTCAGCCATATGTACTATGCAAAGCATGATTAGAAAGTAGTGAGAAAATAGTCTAAGAAGCACTTAAAAATCAAAACTTCTACTTTAAAGACTAGTGGTAATGGTTTGCTCTTTCTAACTCGATGCTTCAAAGCACATGTACTGTGTAAAGCACGGATAGAAAGTAGTGAAAGAACAGTCCAAAAAGCACTCAAACTAGCTGCAAATTAGTGATATTCTGATCTTAAAAGATAATAGTTTATGATGAAGATCATTCATGTATGTTAACAGCTCTTTGAGAAATAAGATTAAAAATCAACTATAAAGACAAAGGCAGCACTTGAATTGTCAACTTCAAATACCATTAGCTTGTAAAGCAAACACACACATATAAAAATAAATCCCGGGCTAAAAGAAACCTGCAAAGAAATAACACTGATCAGCTTGAAAGAAAGGAAAACAAGTAAATGAAACTATACATGCTTAAGGAAATAAATAAGAAAATAACGAAATACTGCACATAAAATACTTTACAAAGGCTGAGATGAGCAGGGGCCCTCTGTTCATTCAGCCACAAGAAAACTCAGAGATCTGGAAACTTCAAAACGGTGCTATGTCTATTCCTCCATTTGCAAAAAGTATACAAAACAGAGTGCTGGAATAGCACTAGAAAACAGAGTTCACAAAGCTCTTAAATTCAACACAAGTTCAGAAAATTACAGCTAATAAAAATTTCTTTGAGCGTACGCAGATGCAACAATTTATAGGAGTTTCTAAGATAGCCTACTCGTACAGCTAATTAACAGAAAAACAATAAACAATCATGCGTATTTATGGTCCCTTGACACATCACGGCTGCGTGGACGAGTTTAGTGGTTCTGTCGTCATGGATAATAAATCCCATGTTGGATTGTGTCCCCTGCCACCTGTAGAACATGGACAAATCACCATTTAAGATGACGTGACCAAGCAGCTCACAATCACCGTTTAAACAGCCTTGAGTTGACCGTAACTTAACCAGCTTTGACCATGGGTGAAGATGACGTGGATGGCTGGAACAATGGGACAGGAACCTCGAGCACGTTGATACCTGAGTGCCCATGTGGCTCATCTAGCAAACCGACACGTGGATCATTGTGTTTAACAAAAAGGCTGCAGGATCTTCAGATAGCTGCGGGATCATCAGATAGCTGCGGGATTCCTGCAAGTAAGTCAAAATCTAAACAAATAGTCATCCATTAGCAAAACTTGCTTGATCATGCTTATTGACACCTAATGTAATGATCTGAGAGGTTTTATGGTGAAAATGAGGCAAAAGTGAAGGAAAGATAAGGAAAAACTGAGGAAAATGGTAGACAAGTAGGTGTAGAATAGAGGTTCTACATACCCCCACTCCGAGGGTATTGCATGTCCTCATGCAATGAAAACACAATTCAGTCCATCTGCTGGGATGCCTCAGCTAGGACATCCAATCTCCTTCTCTTCCTTTGTGTAGAAACATTAACCTTTGGCCTCTTGAACATGCATCTGAATTTCAAATTGATTAAGGCTCTGTTCAGCCTTCTACATCTCTTCTTGAGTCTACTGTGTTTCTTCTGCCACATGCTCATGTGAAGAAAGGTGTTATCTTGGATTGCTTTGGCAATTTCAGCTTGCTGCTTCATTTCTTCATTTCTCTGTTTAATGTGACGGTTTAGCACTTCAAGATCATAGATTTCTTGTTTAAGTAAATCTATTTGCTTCTCATGAGGTATGACATTACTTGGGCCAACAGTGTTTTGCTCCAATGTTTCAAAATAGTTGTACACCTCTTGTTGAATTGGGTCAACAATTGGTGACTTCCTTGGACTATATTCATGCTCAATTTCAGTTTCAAACTCTGGCTGAAATGGACTGTCTTCTCTTGGAGGAGTAGCTGCCTCACGTGATGGACTATCCTCAAGGTCTGCTTTTGTAGCACCCTTCTCAGGTGTGCTAAGATCAACGAAGAGTGTCCTTGTGGCTTTCCTTTTATTCTGCAATCTACTACTCCTTCTTACAGTGGCAGCACTCTGTGTTTCTTTTTGTGCCTTTTCCCTTGGTTTTTGAACTTTTACTTTCTCAGAGAGGGCAGTTTTCTCATGGAGTTTAGCTACCCTTTGTGCTAAGGGCTGGTTATCTCTTTCTTCATCACTAGAATGCTCTGGGGTCTGGTCAGTTTCTTGGATTATAGATTTTCCCTTGTCTTGTTTTTGTTTCTTTTTGTCTTCTCTTTTCTTTTTGGCAACTTCCTTGGCAAGTTCAGCGAGGGTTTCTGAGATGACCTCTTGAGCACTATCTTCAGTGGGTTCAATCTCAGGTTCAGGATGATGGACTTCTATTTCCTCTACAGTTTGTCCTTGAACAGTTTCCTCTAAGATGTCAGTCTCAGAGATACTTTCTTTTCTCTTCCTTCTGCTTTTTCTAGGTATAGAAGATTCTCCAGGTTCTGCAAAATGATTCCTTACAAGGAATTTCTCCCATGTGTCTTGTTTTTCTTTTAACTGTTCTTCTATCAATAACTTTACAAGACCATGGTGACAGAGGTAAGCTTCTACGTTTCGTGGATTTCGTTGAGCCATGGAACACATTTTCCTAAGGCTTTGGAATGGAAAGTAAGGAAGCTTTATATCATGTTCTCCTTGAAATTGCAGCATAATTTTACCATGATAAACGTACAACACTCCAAATCTCCCTTCACACGTGAAATTTTTTTGCACTAACAACAATAGAATTTTCCATTCTTCTTTAACATGGGAGATTGGAATTCCTTTGGTGAAAACACTTGTGTCCATACCTGGGTTTTTAAAAATTCGCTTCCATTGTTGATCCTGGACTGCCCGGTTTTTGAACCAACGTTCACCGGTTTGTGGAAGAGAGGTAGCCCTTGCTATGCTTCCTTCGCTGACTGTAAATGTTAAATCACCCACTTCTGCTTGACTGTCTTTGTCCTTGAATGATCTTGCAAAGGCTTTTGTTACTTCTTTGTGGTAGCCCTTAAACTTCCTGATGCACTGTAGCCAATTAGCTTTTTGTAGTGCCTCCTCAACCTGAGGGTATGCCTCCAAGAATTTCGAACCTTCTGGTTCAGCCCTTAAAAGTTTTCCCATCGACTCCTCAGCTCTGTTTAAAACACGAATTTGATGGTGACCTTACACAGTAACTCCGTCACTTTACACAGTAAATCCTCGGTTCCTGTTCAGACTTTGTGGAACAGAGGGTATACGGTGCATCAACAGCCTCAGACACCGAGAATTCACGGCTTGAATTAGAGTTAAGCGGAGGATAACAGCGTGGACACAGTGAAACGGTGACTAACAGTCGTAATACGACTGTATCATAGGTTTACTGGCTATACGGTAGAGGGAAAACAAAGGATGGTTTATGGAGGTAATCGTGGTGAGTGAAACGGAATAAGGGAGATGATAGCGAGGAATGGAGTGTTATGAGCACAGAGGGTTTCAAAATGATGAATGGAACGACTATATTCTCCGATTTCGGCTGTGGATTGACACATGGCTGCGGGACGAGAACTGAGAGACGTAATACGGTAGGTTACGTCATTAGGGTACGAGACCTTAATGACAGAAACAGCCATATGTGATTTCAAAAATCATGGTTATTATGAGCTGGTAGACGTGGAGGATTCGTAGATTTGTGGTCGCATGGGAAAAGAAAATGGGTAATCATTACGATTAGTGGCCAACAAAACATAACCCAGAAAATTCCGCATAATGAAATAACTATAGGTTTAGAGTTTTAAACATACCTCGGATCCGCATTTGATTTGGCTTCTGATGATTTGCTACTAACCTTTTGTTAACTTTATTGCTAGCACATGATCTTTCCTCCTTGTCTTTGATGATTTTGAACTGTAAATATTTTCTTCAGACAAACTGTGTTTCTTGTGCAGGTGCAGAAGGCTGCAGGAAGGCTAAACAGCTGTAGAATTGTTAAATAGCTGCAGGAACTGTAATGAAGTCTTTCAGCTGCATAAAATACTTTAGTTGCCTAAAAAAACTTTATTAATGAAGTGAAATGGAATGAAGGAATGAATGAATGAGTGAGTGGAAAGCAGTGAGGTGAAGTGAGGATGGTAAGATGGAAGGAAATGGTGAGATGAAATAAATGAAATGAAAATGAAAGAGAGAGATTTTTTTTTTTTTGGAAAACATGAGGTGTCAGGTGACCCTGATTTTCACCTCATGTTTTCTGCATGAGACTGCCAATCAGAGATTGGTTTTCAGGCTCATACATTTATTCATTTTTTTTTTATTTATTGAAATTGAAAGAAACAGAGATTAGGCTGATGGAGGAGAAGAATTCTTCTCCACCAGCCTCATTTCAGAATCGCCTTGGAATAACTTAACAAACTCCTCTTTTGAGAGTGGCTTGTGGTAGACTTTTAACCGGTGGCCATTCACAATAAAGGGAGTTTGAAGTTCATAAATAGTCTTCACTCTAACTGCTCCATTATTAAAGACTTCATCAATCTCATATGGCCCAAGCCAATGAGTTTGAAATTTTCCTTTGAAGTCCTTAAATTTTGAATCAAACAAGAGTGTCCAATCACCCTTTTGAAACTTCTTTTCTTTGATATGTCGATCATGCCATTTGCTTCTTTGGTGCTGAACTAGATCGGTTCTTAGAATTGCATCTTGTCTCATTTCATCTAGTTCATTTAACTGGTCCATTCTGTGCTTCTGGGCTTCTGATAAGCTCATCCCCAATTGAACTGCTGTCTTGAAGGTCTTGATTTGGAACTCAATGGGGAACAGGACTTCCTTCCCATAAACAAGTTCATAGGGAGAATGTCCTGTGGTGTTCCTCCATGTAGTTCTATAGGCCCATAAGGCTTCAGGAAGCCTTTCTGCCCAATCTCTTCTATGAAGATGAACAATCTTTGTGATGATGCTTTCAAGAACTTTATTTGTAGATTCTACTTGACCATTCGCTTGCGGATGGTATGGAGTAGATGTTCTATGCTTAATCTTATATTCCTCCATCAGCTTTTCCACCATCCTTGATGTAAATTGGCTTCCCTGATCTGTTACAATTTCTCTTGGGACACCAAAACGAGTGAAAATATCCTTGAAAAGAAATTGAACAACTGAATTTTCAGTAGCAGAAGTTAATGCTATAGCTTCTACCCACTTGGTAACATAATCAGTACAAACCAGTATATATCTATTTTGCTTGGATGGCGGATTAATTGGTCCAACAAAATCTAGAGCCCATTTCTCGAAAGGTTCGATGCATACCTGTGGCTGTAGTGGCATTTCATTTGAAAGAGTTGGTCTCCCAGTTCTTTGACAACTGTCACACCTTTTAACATATTGCTTTGCATCCTTAAAGAGAGAAGGCCAATAATATCCTGATGAAAGGATTTTATAGGCAGTCCTCTTATCAGAAAAATGTCCGCCACAAGGTTCGTCATGACATGCCTTAAGGATGTCAGGCATCTCATCCTCCCGTACACATCTTCTGATCATCAAATCTGGCCCTGTTCTGAACAATTCATTAGAAATCCAAGAATAAAGTGAACTATCCTGAATGATTTTCCTTTTCTCATTAGGAAATAAATGTAAAGGTAATTTTCCAGTAACTAAATAATTAGCAATATCAGCATACCAAGGGGTTTTGGTAGTTACTGCAAACAAATACTCATCTGGAAATTTATCCTCTACAGGAGAGTCCTCATTAGTGTTTTGGATTCTAGACAAGAAGTCAGCTACTGTGTTCTGTTTACCTGGTCGATCTAACACAGTTATGTTGAATTCTTGTAAAAGCAAAAGCCATCTTGTAACTCTAACATTAGTGACTGGTTTGTTCATGAGGTATCTAATGGCAGAGTGATCAGTGTGGACAAAGGTTTCATAGCCGGTTATATAGTGTCTAAACTTGTTTATAGCATGAACAACGGCTAGAAACTCCTTTTCAGTAACAGTATAATTTAACTCAGTAGGATTCAAATTCTTACTCGTGTAATAAATGGCATAAGGGATCAAATCCTTTTGTCCCAAAACAGCTCCTAAAGCTGTATCTGAAGCATCAGTAGAAATGTGGAAAGGGAGTTTCCAATTTGGACCCCTTAAAATGGGTGCTTCAGATATTCTAGTCTTTAAAGCTTCAAAGGCAGATTGACATTCAGGATCCCACTTAAATTCACAATCTTTAGTAAGTAGTTTGAAAAGAGGGGATGCTATCTTAGTGAAGTTTTCAATAAATCTTCTGTAATAACCAGTAAACCCAAGAAAACTTCTAACATCTCTTTGGCAATTTGGAACAGGTAACTTAGAGATGACTTCTACTTTAGATCTATCAACTTTGATTCCATCTCCTGAAATATGATGTCCTAAAACAATCCCTTCAGTAAACATCATAAAACACTTTTCATGACTTAAAGAAAGATTTGTTTCCTTACATCTTACCAGTACTTTTTCCAAATTTGCCAAAGCTTCTTCAAATGTATTACCATAGACTGTGAAATCGTCCATGTATACCTCTACACAATCATGAATCAGATCTGAGAAGATTCCTAGTACAGCCCTTTGAAATGTAGCAGGTGCATTGCACAAACCAAAAGGGAGTACTCGATAGGCAAAATTTCCCCAAGGACAAGTAAAGGTGGTTTTGTCTTGATCTTCAGGTGCTACCTGAATCTGATTGTAACCACTAAAACCATCCAAGAATGAGAAATACTTTTTACCTGCTAAAGTGTCTAATACCTGATCAATAAAAGGTAGAGGAAAATGATCCTTTAAGGTTGCCTTGTTCAATTCTCGATAGTCAATGCAAACTCTCCATTTACCATTCTTTTTGGGCACTATAACCATGGGAGAAACCCATTGGCTATCTGAAATGGGGTAAATGAAGTTTACCTTGAGCAATTTCTGAAGTTCTTCTTTCACAATTTCCCTAAGATTTGGATTCATCCGTCTTTGTGGCTGCCTAATAGGTCTGCTGTTTTCTTCAATATAAATATGATGAATACAAGTCTTAGGGTCGATTCCTTTCATGTCAGTATATTCCCATGCAAAGGCAGTGGAATGTTTTTGCAACAGTTTAGTTAATTCTTCTTGTTGTAGTCTTTCCAAGTTCTTGTTAATGTTTAATGCTTTTCCTGGAAAGATTTCAACTGTAGAACTACCAAACTCTTCCATTGAGAAGAGAGACATCTGTCTAGAGGAGAGATATTCAATATCTACATCTAACTGGAACTGTGAAGAGTCATATTCCGAAGGTACCTCAAAATTTTCTAATGTATTTAGAATTTGACTGTCCTCACTGATTTCAGAGATGGTTAGAACAGGTTGAAGAGTATCCTCATCATCAATCCACTCATCTTCTCCTATTTCTGTTATTGCCTTTGCGGGAGGATACAAGTTGAATTTCTTGGTAGAATTACCATCTGATATATACATGTCTCCCGACCTACAACTTATGAAAGCATCAGCTGTGGCCAGCCAAGGTCTTCCTAGAATAAGAGGATGTCCTCCTAGATTGTTCTTGGGAGTTAAAATCATAAAATCAACTGGATATTCCCAAGAGTCTAGTGAGACTGGAATGTCTTCCAATACACCATCAGGTTTAATGATTGATCTATCTGCAAGTTGCAACAAAGTAGGTGTAAAGAGAAGGTTAGGAAGTTTTAACTGATCCATGGTCTGTCTACTCATAATGTTGATAGCGGCTCCTAAGTCAATCAAGGTATTTGGGATTTCAACCCCATTAATATGAGTTTTAACAATAGGGCTACCAGGATCTACATATTTTTGCATGGTAATTTTACCCATCATAATGTCTGCAATTTTTCCAACTAGATGTATCCTTTTGGTGTCTCTGGTTCTTTTTATTGTTTTTTTCAAACTCATCTCCTTTATTGTCTTTGCTAGAATGGGAATCTCCTTAATGGCTGTTAACAAGGGAATCTTGATACATACATTTTTCAATTCATCTAGAAAGCTATAGTCAGGCAACCAAATCTGCTTCTCCACTCCTTTATCAATTTGCAATCTTTCAGGAAAAGGAGGAATAGCTGAAGATGTGGGTTGCTCTACTAAGGGAGTTGATTCTTTTTCTTTTTCTTTAATGCTTGGGTTTTGAAGGGATACTTCAGAACCCTTATTGGCTTTGAGAGATTCTTCCTCAGAAATACTTGGTTGTTGAGCACTTGTAGAAGGTTGGTCTAGGATTCTTCCTGATCTGAGTTGGACCTCATTGAGAGGGACAACCATATAGGTAGGGAATGGTTGACCTTCCATAAGTGGTTGACCTTCCATCACATAAGCACTTTGAGGATTCCTATTATTGGGGTTTGGTTGAGGTTGAGAGGGAAGTTGATTTGGCCTCTGCTGAGATTGTAACAAGAGTTGAGAATTTTGATTTTGTGGAAGAGGTTGTTGTTGTTGAGGGAATGGTAATGACAATTGTTGACCTTGATTTGGAAGTTGGGGAGCTTGCTGATTCTGAAAGGATTGAGGATATTGATAGAATTGGGCAAATCTCCCATAAGGATTTTGCATTTGCATGCTTTGCAACCATGCTTGGAAAGGATTTTGTGGTTGTGACCAAGGTTGTTGCCAAGGATTCCAATTTGGTGGGGGCTGAAAATTCATAGAGTTATTAAACCCTTGATTTTGCTGCCCCTGCCAAGGTCTTCTTGCAACAAAACAAAGGGATTCAAGCGTACTTGGATCTTCTTGAAAGACTGCTTTGAGGCCAGGGATTGAAGGACATTCCTTGGTCTCATGGGTTTCTGAGCAAATTACACAGGTTTCCACAACTTGTGCTTCCAAGGGACATTCCCTTAAAGCATGCTTCTTTCTACATTTCGGGCAAAAGATGGTCATAGCCTCGGCTTCTGCTTTTTGTTTATTCTGAATCTTAAGGGTATCAATTTGTTCACTAAGACTCCCTAAGATGTCAGTTTTAAATTCATCTAGCATATTACCGATTTCAGCCCTACTCACTGATCCTGTTGCAGATTTATTTGCCCTAAGGAGAGAAGGATCTCTAGGCCCTTTTTGAGTTTTTGATTTGCCCCTTGAGAGATGGATACAAAGTTCTGCTATATCATTGAGAGAAAGTTGAGAAATATCCCCTTTCCCCATCATGTTTAAGATATCTATCCATTCATCCTTAATGGCTTTTAATAAGAGGGCTTTTAAGGTTTCTTCATCCAAGGTACTCATTTTTGCTCTTTTTAAATTATATTGAAATCTCTCAAGTAAATCTTCTAAGCTCTCATCTTCTTTTTGCATAATTTTAAAAACCTCATCCTTATGATTAGTAGGCATACAATAGTCCAAATACCTATCCAAAAAGGTTTGTTTCATTTCATCCCAGGTCCTAATGGACTGAGTAAGTAATCCCATGAACCATTTCAAAGCTTGATCTTTTAATGTTGATGGGAACAGTTTGAGTTTCTGAGTATCATCCAGATAGTCATAAGTTCGACACACAACTTCAAATTCAAACAAGAATGTTTCAGGGTCCTCAGTTCTTAATCCATGAAAATTTGGGAGGACGGATGGTGATATGTTTTTCATGGTGGCTCGGGAGTCCTCATCAACAATGGGAAACCCAAATGTGTTATCCCCATCTCTATTCCCTCCAATGGGACCTCTACCTCCTCCATTGTTATTGTTATTTCCTCCTCCTCCTCTACCTCTACCTCTACCGCCTCCTTCTTCCTCTGCCATGATGATTCTCCTAGGGATTTCAAAATCTTCTGGTTCTTCTACAAAGGGTGAATGAGAAGAGATTTCTCCTTCCTCTTCAGGTGAGTCTATTTCCTCAATTCCAATTGGTTTTCTGGTAGGAGAAAGAGAAGAGTCTCTTCCTAGTTCAAACTCAATAGAAGGTATAGGAGAGTCAACTCTTGGCTCTTGAATTTCAGGACTAGGAGTTTCGGTTGGAGATAAGGGAGGTGTCTCTTGTCTATCTCTTGAAGCAGATGGACTTGTAAAAATTGAACTTCGAGCTCTAGCTAAAAACCTTCCCCTAGAATCTCTAGCTCTATGCATGTCATTTTTATTTTATCTTCAAGTCAAGTTAAATAGTTCTTTTTCTGATCTTCCAGTTCACTCTAGGTGCAAGAAGAGAGCATACTCAAGAAACTATTAAATCAATAACTTTCTCCTTTCTGATCCTCCAGATCACTTCAAAGTGCAAGAGGAGAGCATACTTAGATAGGTTATTAACTTCTTTTCTTGAAGTTTTTTTTTTTTTTTTATATTTTTTTTTTCTTCTAAGAATATGGCTACTTAATTTCACTTCCCCGGCAATGGCGCCAAAATGTTTAGTCAATTTAGTGTTATCTAAATTGCTAGTATTTATTGTCAACCCGGGGCTCGTAAGCTGATGAAGTGAGGGTGTACTATATGTACTTAAGTAACCTCTTAGAGTTTTTCTTATCGTTGGGGGTGTTGTTGTGGTTAATTATGTTCCTAAGATGGAGTGAGAATTTATAAACAAGTGAGTGATGGTGTGTGTGTAGAGTGAATCCTAAATGAGTGAAAGTGTGTGTTGAGTGATCTCTAACTACTTGCTTGAAAGGAAATGCTTTAAAAAGAATAAGTGAACTGAAATGACTTGAAATAAACTTGAAAGCAAATGACCACTACCAATGGCACTAGACACCGTTCAAGTTGCTGCTAATAAAAGAAAAGAGAGTCACTTTTAAAACCCAAAAATAAAGATTATCTCTCTCTAACTCGATGCTTCAAAGCACATGTACTGTGTAAAGCACGGATAGAAAGTAGCTTAAGTGGAATTAGAAAAGTGAGAAAAATATGCTTGAAAGACTAATGATAATGATTTGCTATTTCTAATTCTCTACTTCAGCCATATGTACTATGCAAAGCATGATTAGAAAGTAGTGAGAAAATAGTCTAAGAAGCACTTAAAATCAAAACTTCTACTTTAAAGACTAGTGGTAATGGTTTGCTCTTTCTAACTCGATGCTTCAAAGCACATGTACTGTGTAAAGCACGGATAGAAAGTAGTGAAAGAACAGTCCAAAAAGCACTCAAACTAGCTGCAAATTAGTGATATTCTGATCTTAAAAGATAATAGTTTATGATGAAGATCATTCATGTATGTTAACAGCTCTTTGAGAAATAAGATTAAAAATCAACTATAAAGACAAAGGCAGCACTTGAATTGTCAACTTCAAATACCATTAGCTTGTAAAGCAAACACACACATATAAAAATAAATCCCGGGCTAAAAGAAACCTGCAAAGAAATAACACTGATCAGCTTGAAAGAAAGGAAAACAAGTAAATGAAACTATACATGCTTAAGGAAATAAATAAGAAAATAACGAAATACTGCACATAAAATACTTTACAAAGGCTGAGATGAGCAGGGGCCCTCTGTTCATTCAGCCACAAGAAAACTCAGAGATCTGGAAACTTCAAAACGGTGCTATGTCTATTCCTCCATTTGCAAAAAGTATACAAAACAGAGTGCTGGAATAGCACTAGAAAACAGAGTTCACAAAGCTCTTAAATTCAACACAAGTTCAGAAAATTACAGCTAATAAAAAGTTCTTTGAGCGTACGCAGACGCAGCAATTTATAGGAGTTTCTAAGATAGCCTACTCGTACAGCTAATTAACAGAAAAACAATAAACAATCATGTGTATTTATGGTCCCTTGACACATCACGGCTGCGTGGACGAGTTTAGTGGTTCTGTCGTCATGGATAATAAATCCCATGTTGGATTGTGTCCCCTGCCACCTGTAGAACATGGACAAATCACCATTTAAGATGACGTGACCAAGCAGCTCACAATCACCGTTTAAACAGCCTTGAGTTGACCGTAACTTAACCAGCTTTGACCATGGGTGAAGATGACGTGGATGGCTGGAACAATGGGACAGGAACCTCGAGCACGTTGATACCTGAGTGCCCATGTGGCTCATCTAGCAAACCGACACGTGGATCATTGTGTTTAACAAAAAGGCTGCAGGATCTTTAGATAGCTGCGGGATCATCAGATAGCTGCAGGATTCCTGCAAGTAAGTCAAAATCTAAACAAATAGTCATCCATTAGCAAAACTTGCTTGATCATGCTTATTGACACCTAATGTAATGATCTGAGAGGTTTTATGGTGAAAATGAGGCAAAAGTGAAGGAAAGATAAGGAAAAACTGAGGAAAATGGTAGACAAGTAGGTGTAGAATAGAGGTTCTACAATACCCTTTCATTATCCCCTCCGAGAGGATATCCATACGGGAGTTCACAACAACATTCAGGTTATACCGGAATTACCTCAAACAGTTGGGTACCAATACTACCTCAACAACCAAGAGTTGTATATTCGATGCAACAATGCTGACCTATGTCAAACATACCGACTACGCCAGCTATTGTGACGGTGTCGCAAGTTCAAACGCTGCCTGTTGTATGCCAACCTCAGGTTTCTCAGGTTGTAATGCAACAGCCCCTTGACCCTGCGACTCAACCACAATCGCCGACTGGTGGAATGACACAGGTTCAGACGGGTACAATTACCCCTCATCTTGGTCAAACTGTTAGTATCGGTCAACAACACATGGCTTCACAACCATGGCTAGTACAATACCAACAACCGCAATTCCAACAAGTATACCAAGGTTTTGAGCAACAAATCTTTGCAAATAGTGGACAACCGTATATTCAAAACGGTCAAAATCAACCATTTTACAATGGTCATGCCCACCAACCTTACCAAAGTTACCAGCATCAAATGCATTATGCTGGTATGCAAAGACCAACTGCTCAGGCAATCCCATCTTATCCTGGGTATGCTTCACCTAACCTGAACCAACAGTTACCCTTTGTGGCAACTTTGGAGTTACCTGATTTAAACCGGTTAACCAACGATCCAATTGCTTACGCCCCTTGGTGGCCAGCGATTCCGCATAAACTTCCATCAGATATTCCTAAATTTAATGGAAATCCGGGTGAAGATCCATCGAATCACGTGATGACCTTTCATCTATGGTGTTCATCAAACACCCTAAATGATGATTCGATAAGACTTCGCCTCTTTCAGAGGACGTTAACGGGTCCGGCGACAAAATGGTACATCGAATTGCCCAGAGCTTCGTTCGACAACTTCAGTACCTTAGCCACAACCTTTTTAACCCATTTTCAGTTACCAATAAGGTATGAAACGGGAACAGAACTTCTTACCAATTTCAAACAAACGACGGCCACTCATATATCTGATCATATACATGAATGGCGACGTCATCGTAGAATGGTAAAAACGTATGTCCCCGATCAACTTTTAGCTGAATGGTTTATCAAGTCATTACTACCTTCCATCACGGAAGATGTGGCAAAGGGGGGAGTCGTAACAGAAGAGCAAGTTATCGCTCGTGCGCAATATCTGGATTTGATTTACACTCAGTCCGGCACGCTCTATGATAAAATACCTGATGCCCCTAGACCGGAATTCTCAATTCCTCCTCCTCCTAAATCGAACAATGACTCTCATGCCGGCGACGGCATGATTGGCACAACAGACACGAAATCGACAAAGGCTGCATCCAAAAAGGCCCGTAAGATTTCAGGTCAAAATGCAAAAGATGAACTTCTTGCTTCGGAAGTAAATGCTGTATCGACAGATAAAGGCAAAGAAACCAAACAACCAGGAAGCAAGAAGAAAGGCAAAGGGAAGAAGAAGAAACAGGAGGAATCAAACCCTCCTGAAAAATCTTCTTCAAACCCTCCTGGAGATAGGAAACCAAAAAATCCATGCTTTATATGCGATGAGGATCATCGGACCGCAGATTTTCCACACATAACTGAGGTTAAAAAATTCTTCAAGAATTCAAAAACCTCCGCAGTGTTAACTGATCCATTTCCAAATCCAGGAACAAATCTGGTTGAGAGTGAAGATGCTTCCCGGTGTCAAGTGCTAATGTTGTCGGTTTCAAAACAGCAAAATGATGCTTTGATATCGACAAGGAACAAAGATTATGGGAATCCATAGCTGTCGAACAACAAGGATAAAGATCAACCTAGTAGTTCGACAACAACTTCGACAGAAGTTGCGCCACCTACCATTCCTGAATTGACGATAAAACCGCCAAAGGGAGTAGTACACAAGTCGACATTTAATCCCCACACTAGAGCGGCACAACATTATAATATAGTGGAAGATTTGGCCCAATCGCCATCCGCTATGTCGACCCTTGAAGTACTACAGAATTACCCATCCCAAAGGCAGGCTTTATTATCAGCCATTGGTGGGATAGACCCAAAGGATTCTAATCTAGTATCCTTCGACCATAAAGTATACGACCCTCAATTACCAGCTCAACTAGCTTTCCTTGTTCAAGTGAAAGCCCTCAACAAAACTGTTCATCGAACAATTATTGATGAGGAGGCATCTACATGCATTATGTCGATGAGTTGCAGGAAAACTTTAGGATCTCCAAACTTGTCGCGATCTTCGACGACATTAAAAGCATTCGACGGGAGGACATATACCCCATATGGTATCCTAAGTAACTTGAAAGTTGAACTAGGAAGGAAAACGGTAGAAATAGATGTTGAAGTCATCGATGGGAATCTTGATTACAACATCCTACTAGGAAGACCATGGATATATGCCATGGCAGCTGTTGTGTCGACCTATTTTAGGAAGATTGCATTTCCCTTTCAAGGAGGGATTACAATCGTCGATCAACAAAACTTCCTCCCCAATGGTTCTCAAGTTACAGGAAGCATTCCCATGATCCATGGAAGCCCCCATTCGCTTCAGAATATCGGAGTAGGCCTACTAAAAGATCCTATACTAATGGGAACTTTCGCCCTTCCACCTCCAATCAATCTGGCGGAAGTAGCGTCGATAGGAACCTGCAACATGATATCTTCTAAAAAGATCTCAGAAAACGATATCGACATGGATCATGCAGTGGTTTTGCCCCCAAGCCCAACGGAAATATTGTAGCAATCAATGTTCCTAGCATGGGAGGCAAACCCAAATCAGCGCTCATCAAGCGTTTGGATAGATAGGTCTAGAGAATATGGTACCCCTTCAGATCCTTGGTCGCGAGTGCATGTCACCGACGAAGGAATTGTCCAATCAATGGTAATTGAAGGGGCACCATGGAATGATTCCCACCATCGTTCCCTTCTTCCGGATTGTGGAGAAGATACTCAAGATGACCTTTATCATCCTTCAGTTTTTGAATTCCTATCAAATACTGTAAATATGGTGGATTTCGAGGATGGTTCTTATCTCGTGTCGACCTCGTTAAAAAATGAAACAAGGAGTCTTGAGGATGGTTCTTTTACTGTGTCAACCTCATTAAAAAATGAAACAAATCCCCTTTCCAAATCTCAAAGGTAAACCTTCATTCCAACCACCGAGTTGAATGCAATGAAGCTTGGGGGGCATGCACCTCGATTTGCGTTATTATGCTGGGGGCATGAAAACTTATCACGAGCAGTGTTACCACAGGGTTCAAGCTCGTTAAAAAATAAACCCGCCATGAGCAGTGTTACTACAGGGTTCAAGCTCGTTAAAAAATAAACCTGCATCGAGCAGTTTTAGCACATAGTTCAAGCTCGTTAAAAAATAAACATAAGACATGAGCAAATGTTTCCACCCGCATTTAAGCTCGTTAAAAAATGAACTATTCCCCGGTAAATAACCATCGTGAATGTAGTACTTCAGCCATTAAAGCCTTGGTCGTGTTTGCACCATCACCTCCACTTTTTCATTGGCCGATCATTCACCTCCATTTGATTGTTTACCCATTTTGAGGAACAGCTGCGAAGAGTGATTTCACTAGCCATCCTTGTGACACTGCCGTGATTGGAAAATTCCAAACCTTACCTGGAATCAGCTGCTACCCGTTTTATCACTCATTCCTCAAAAGACGAGTCTCCTTTAAGCTCTTTTCAACTGACTCGTAAAATATGAAAATATTTCTGAGCCATTGGCCTCTCCAGCTCGTTAAAGGGACAGGAAGTGCTATCCCTCCTCTAGATTTTAATCTTTTTGGACCTGAGGGATTATTACACAAAAAGATCGAGCGCTTGTTTTGTTCGGCTCATTAAAAGTATCGAAAATCCATCCCTTTTGTATTGTTTTATACTTTTTCGGACTTAAGGGATTAGATGACGAAAAAGGAACTTTGGAGTTACCTTTACATTCCTTTTCAGACTCTCTAAAATTGAAAAGGACCGAGTTATCTTTGTCGTTAAACTCGTTAAAAAGATTAATAGCAACAAACTTGTCTATAGACGAGAACGAGTTTCACTATCGCTAGGCTCGTTAAAACATAGCGATGGGTTTGCCCGAAGGGCAAATTATAGAACAAGCATATGTTATCCTCATCAAGATTGACAAAAATAAAGAGGTACTGGTCAGCAATGATTGGGGAAAAATTGGGAAGAAAACTCAAAGAAACTTTGTTGGTAGCAAGTCGCTCTTGAACATGACACTTCCGCTCCGTGTCCGAGTCGGGTTGGGTTGTTTCATTCACCGGTCACATCACCATGGTCACGCCATACCATCCATATTTGGGGTTAATGCTACCGATCCATCACATCAGTGTCGCCGATATGTTCAAGAGAAGTCATTCAGAGGATTCACCTGTGTCTCACCCACTACCATACATTATACTCCATTCTTTCATGACCGCCACCCTGAACCTTATATCACCAGATCCTTTTCATCTCCATTAAAATCATTTGCTCCGTTCCGTGTCATTGATATGGGATTCATTAAGGCCCTCCTGTGACGGATCACTTCTTGTCGACATCAGCTCATTATCCAAGAAGTTGATCTAGGAACACCCCATTCAGTACTTTGAAGCTTGCATGCCTCAATGGCAAGTTTCTCACTTCCGACGACAGGTATACATCAATGGCCTTCGACCGAAAGATTTTGCGTGGTGTTCGACGCCAAGTCCTTTATTCACACCACGTGAATTGTACTGCAGTACCTTGAGGGTCATTATCATTATCGGTGATTCCTCTCACGCTTGTTAACAGTTTACATCATTGACTGGTAATCAAGCGATGTCTTTCCATGTTCGACTTCAGAACATTTCTCACATGGATCGACTTGTACTTCGAGTGAAGATTGGACGAGATTGAAGACCGTGGATCTAGTTTCATCCATCCGGGTTGCGATATATATTCAGGGAAATAAAGACATTAAATGTACAGCATTGCAGCACAGATAATCATCCTATCAAAAGGATGATGGCTCTACCAGAATCATCAGTCTACACTCAGACGATTGTCTGTCCTATGTACATGAAAATGAATTTATAAAGCTGAGCATGGGAATGCCCGCCTCAGCTAGATCATGAAAATATTATGAAGATAATGTATTGTATTGTATCTTATTACAGGTCTCCTCCCAGCATTGAAAGAACTTCGGATCCTCATAATAAAGCATTTCACCCGACACCAAAAGGTTAACGACCTCATACTTTAGGGGGTAACTGTTATAGACATTTTTGTGCCTTACAATCCCAAGCATGAAATGTCCATAAACCAAGGGCTCCTAAGTCCCTAAAAGTGTTTTTCTAACCCCTAAAGGAACAAGGTCAACAGATTACAACTTCTCCCAGAAGTTCTCCACCAGAAACTGCTTAGAATTGGTCAAAACAGGATCATTGCAGCTACTCCATTGGCTAAGTGCGTTGCATCTCACCTAAATACACTATGAGGGTGCGTTGCATTTCAAAAGTCCCTTCTGTGGGGTGCGATGGGCGAGAAATGACAAATGGCAGTGTCATTCCGCGAGGTGGAGAGGCAATGGAAGCTTCCAGAATCTTCTCTTGTGACACTTGCCTCACTGAATTCGACCAAGGATGAGTAAGAGGCCCTCAGTCTCCAAGTGGAAGCAATAACTGACAGAGAGAAGACACTAATCAAATCACAAGTTGACTCATCCCCCTTACAGATATCTATATATGGATCCCTCATCCCAGAGATCCAAAGGCTGGAATTTTGCATATTGTAAGGAATTGCTGTTGGTTTCTAGAGACAAACATCAGATTGTTGGGTGATCTATGCTTTGTTTAAGGTGAAGAGGGGCTTCTTTGCTGGGAGGTTGATGTTGGGTCAGAACAACTGGTTGTAACTCCTCCTGGATCTTTTCTTGTTTTATCAATAAAAGCTATTTGAGTTTTCCTCCATGCTTTTGTATCATTGATGCTTGTTACATTTGTATGGTCAATTTACATCTGATCCTAGATTGTTTATGAATATAGATCCATGTCTTTGTATAGTGCTATGCTTCTGTGATCTTACAGGTACTTTGTGAAGCTGGGCGTGCAAGGGAGCAGGTAGCTGGGGACTATCAAAGGAGAGAGGGATCGAATCAAAGGATTAGCGCAAGACAGAGGTTGGTCCTTCTATTCCTCTCTATCTATAATTCATAAAGGAAAAACATAAGTAGCTTTTCTCTGTTTGTTTCTAAGGCAGCTGTCACACCTTAGTGGGATAGAGCAGTTCTATATAGACACTTTTCCCTGTAACAATAGGATCAGTGGTCATGATGATGTGGCAAAGATCAAATGGAAGGAAAAGTTGAAAAGACCAACCCAGGAAGGCAAACGATAAAAAGGACGATATCCTATCCCAACATGAAGAAAAAAGTGTCATGTTCAAGAGTGAATTTCCGACACAATTGATTAGATTTCCAAATCCCCCCCCACCATTTCTAGTAGGCACCCCAATTATTTTTTAATCGCAAACTTTAAGGGGATAGCATATGCTTGCACTGTAAGTTCATCCTTCGGATGAATCCGACCTAGTAAGTTTAACGAGCCCTAGGAAGGAGAAGCTCATGTTCGTCATGGTGACGAATACTACATCGTTTAGTATTTTAACAAGTCTGACAAAGGTGAAACTGAGTATCTTTTTCATGTTTAAAGAGTTTGAAAAAGACATGAAAAAGAAAACTCCACATGGTCCCTTTTCGTACATTTGTGTCTCTCGAGCCCGAAAATGTAGAAAACAATATTTGAGAGAATCACTTGACCATTTCAGTCAAGGAGCCCCTTTTTCATACATAGTTTATCCCAACCCGAAAAGGGGTAAACATATACTGGGTAAACGACGTTTCACATCCTTTAATGAGTTCAAAACGATAAGAGCTTGACAATATATTCGTGTTTAAGAAGTCAGAAAAGAGTTGAAAGTAGATCCCCCCCTGTTTTTATTCTCTTTAATGAGTTAAAAAGGGAAAAATACTCGGCAATATTTTCATTTTTTACGAGTCAGAAAAGAGCTTAAAGGTGACTCATCCTGGAGGAAAGAGTGGTATAAAGGGTAGCAACTAGTTCCAATTATGGTGGAACTGCTCAAAACATGTAATGGTCAAGATGTTGGCTAACAAAACCACTCATCGTTGCGGTTTCTCAAGAAAGGAATAACAACCAAGTGAAAGCATATGACCGGCCAAAGAGATGGTGGCGATGGAACGAAACAACCAAGGCTCATCTAGCAAAAATTTGCTGATAAAAACAACAATCACGAGATGTAAATCGGGCATGGGTTCATTTTTACACAAGCTTGAACCATGGAGAACTCTGCTTGGATTCGGTTTCATGTTTACACAAGCTTGAAACAAAAAACTATGCTTGAGTTTGGTTTCATTTTTACACAAGCTTGAAATAAAGACAAACTATGCTTGAGTTAAGTTTGCATGCCCCCAGCATAATGACTCAATTTGAGTAAGACACATATAAGGCTCGGTGCATGAGTAAGCGCAGTAGAAGGTGAGACTATGAAAATCCATTGGATTGGTTGGGTCCATTGTGGTAAATGGATGGTGGCAGTACAAACATGAAAAAAGTAACCAAAAAAGGTAAAGTAAATGGACCTGAGGTGTAGGATGCCTTGGCTAAGTTGGGAACTGTGGTTCTCAATGTTGTTTGTGTTATGCACCAATAAGGAAGTTCTCTTAACCTAGATCTTATGTTATCTGGTAATTATGTTGTGATCATGATTATGTTGATGTTTATATATGTACATATGTATGTATGTATGGATTTAGTTGTCCGACAGGATGATGATTGCTTTATGCTAATGATTATATATGTATGTATGTATGTATCTATATCCCTGTATGATAGGGTTGTCAAGGATCATTCTTGTGGAAGGATGATTACTTATGCAAGTGAATGGCATGACAAGGTTCCTGGTCTTATGGGAATCAAGTGGGTAGAGTATCCCTGACAAATATTTGAGGCCAATATCATGTGGTTATGAGTTGATATTATGTGATTGTATTATGTCTATACTATGGACAGGTTATATCGAGGGATACATCAATGAAATGAAAGCAGCGTGTCTGCAACATGCTAGCATAAGAATGGATGACAGAGAGACATTGAAAGAAAGGTTTCTTGGTAGAGATAATGTGTTTTGCAGGTATGGTACTATTGTTGTGCATATGTTATACATGTTGCATCTGCGATGTTGTGTGCATGCAATGTTGTGTATATATATATTGTGTACATGTTTATGCAACGTTATGTAGATGGTGGTACAAATAGTGTTGTGTAAATGTTTCATATGTAGTGTTGGGTATAGATGGTGCTATGTACATGTTGGATATGTGGTGTTGTACATATTGTACTGTGCGCATGATGGATATGCGGTGTTGTGTGCATATGGTGTTGTGCACATGTTGGATATGTAGTGTTGTGTACATAGGGTGCTATGTACATGTTGTATATGCAGTTCTATGTACATATGGTGTTGTGTGCATGTTGTACATATGGTGCTATGTACATATGGTGTTGTGTGCATGATTGTAAAAGTGGTGCTGTGAGCATGTGGTGCCGTGTACATGTTGTACATGTGGTGTTGTGTACATGTCATGCATGTGATGCTGTGTACATGTGGTGACGTGTACATGTTGTGCATATGGTACTGTGTACATGTGGTATTGTGTACACGTTGTAGAAGCGGAGCAGTGCACATGTGGCGTTGTGTACACGTTGTGCAAGTGGTGCCATGTTCATGTGATGTTGTACACACGTTGTGCTGGTGGTACAGTGTACAGTTGGTATTGTGTACATGTTATGCATATGGTACTCGTGTACGTGTGGTAATATGTGTATGTCGTACATGATGTGTTGCAGGGATGCGGTACTATGTATGTGCATTGTGTAGTCGTGGTATCATGACATGTGTATTCATTATGTTGTACTTTGTGTAGGTGTATGTATTGTGTGGTGATGTACACCGGGTGTAGGAATATGTATTGTGTTGTGTCGTACACTGGGTGTAGGTGTATGTATGTGTTGTGTGGCATTGTACATCAGGTATAGATGTATGTATGTGTTGTATGTCAGGTGTATATGCATGTATTGTATGGTGTTGTATGCTGTGTGTGGTTGTATGTGTGTGATGCACACTATGTGTATGTGCACATGGTTGAGGAGAAGACACTGGGTGCTTGTCGGGTGTGGCAACTGATCCAGTGTGCGTATGAAATAAGGACAAAGGTGGAAGCTAAGGATTGTTTAAAGGATAAGTATTAGCATTTTATTTCAATTTTACTATGCATAAGATTTATGATTTTGGTCTATGATGATTACATGTGATCTATGATTCTAGTTTATGATGGCTACATGTGATTTATGATTTTGATATATGTTGGTTGTGTTTTGATCTAACCTGATGTGATATGTTTATACATGATGATTTGGTCAAAGATGCTAGTTTGAATCATTGTGACAGGAAGCGAAAAAAATTGCAAGTGTATCTTGTATACGAGCTACCAATGAGGTATGATGTGAAATTATTTCAATTTATTTTGAATCTAATCGAAGTTATGTGCTTAGTACAAGAAGCATGTAATGCCTGATTGGGTGGTTGAAACTGATTGCAAGAATTAGCAGCAACAACAAAAGAAATTAAAACAAGCAACAATATGTTGGTAAAGCACTTTAGGAGCAGGGCCATTCTGGGACACTAGTACCCAATAGTGTCCATTGATTTCCATGTGCATGCTATGACCGATATGATATTTTTGAGGTAGGTAAATGCCTTGGTTGTTTGATCTTCTGATATGAGGAAGCCTTGCCAAGGGATGGATCGCCCGAGATAGGGGATGTTGGGGATCTTGGAAGGTGGGTGATTGCATGGAAGGGGTGATCAGATTTCCCGAGGGACTATGTAGCAAAGGATGGAAGGTCGGGGATGGATTTTTTTCGGTCATTAACAGTGCGAGATGGAATCAGATGCACATTGGGAGTGCGCCCTAGAACAATGATCCGTAAACTATTCACTGAGAGGACAAGTGGCACAGGATTATAGTGCTGGACATTTGATGTAGCTTTAACTTTGTAATGGATTCTGGACTTCCTGGGAAGGAGGTGAATCCTGGTATTACTTTGAGGGTGGAGGTGTGCGTCTCTAGATTCCCTTGTTGCAGATGCAGGCATCATATCCTTTTTATTTGTTGGTTGAGAAAATGCGCATATGTGTATATGTGTGTATTATTATAAATACTGTATCGAGCTAAATTTATAAATCTCCATAGACAGTATGGTTATTTGATTGTTGAAGAAAATGTGCCTAAGTATATGTGGTTAATATGGTGAATATCATAATGAGTTGTGTTATAAATCTCTAGTAAATGGTATGATTGTCATGTTTCAACAATGGTCATTATAAATACGACAATGAGCTGTGTTATAAAGCTCCATGGGTAGTATTTTTTTTAATTATTAATTATTATTATTATTATTTTTAATTTTTTTAATTTTAATTTTATGATTATTTTATTATTATTATTATTATTTATTTATTTATTTTTCAGCACCAACTCACGACTAATCCTCTTCTAGTTCCACAAACAATTAGAACTAGTTTAATTGTCTATAACTCAGTCAAACTGAGTTATCTAATTACAACTCAAATAAACTCATCTTGGACCCCTAAAATTTAGGGAGAACATATACATGACTACAAAAATATTTCCAACTCGAAATTCCTAAGCTAATTAAGTTAATTAACTATTTACAAGTTTCCCTGAGAATAGAATTCAATTTTAATTCTCAGTTAAAATCAAGGACAAATTAATTGGAATTTATTGTTTCCATTTCTCAACACTCCCTCTCAACAAGAAAGGGATTATCATCTACCCTGATCATGTCTCTGTGAAACTCAAATTTACATCTTGACAATGCCTTTGTCAAAATGTCAACATCTTTCTCCTTTGTGGTAATGTACTCCAACAACATAATCCGCCTCAATACACAATCTTGAAGATGACGATATCAGATATCTATATGCTTAGAATGATCATGAAAAATTGGATTTTCAGAGAGTTTGATACAACTCTTATTATAACAGCAAATCACAATTGGATCCAACTACTGACCAAAAAAACCAACCAGAATCTTACTCATCCAGATGGCCTCACATGCAACTTGACTAGCTGCCATGTACTCTGCCTCTGCTTAACTGAGTGCAACCAATATATGTTTCTTGTTGTATCAAGAAATTGCTTCTGACCCAATATTGAAGATCCCTCCTCATGTGCTCTTCCTATCAGATGGAATCCCTGCCCAATCTGCATTGGTGAAGCCTTGACGCTTCACTCCCTCTGTTTGTATGTACCACAATACATACTGAGTAGTGCCCCTTAGGTATCTCAACACATGCTTTCCTTCCTTTCAATACAACTTGATAGGCCTAACCATCGCTTGAATAAGCTAGTTAACTACATATCACATATCAAGTTGTGTGTTCACCAAGTCCATGAGTGAACCCACAAGCTTCCTGTAAACATTAGCTTCCACTACTTCCCCTGAAGTAGCATCCTCCTTCCTCTAATTACCTGCTAGAGGAGCCTCCATGGGTTTGCTGCTCTCCATGCAAAACCTCTTGAGTATCTGGTTGACATGCTTTCCCTGAGACACAAACAATTCCCCATCACCCTGCCATACTTCCATGCGTAGAAAGTAATGCATGAACACATGTCCTTCATCTCAAACTCTCTTGCAAGATCCTCCTTGCAATAATTGATCAACTGATCATCACCTGTCAGAATCAAATCATCGAATTATAACACAATGATCAATAGTTTACCTTCCACCACTATGTGGTATAGGCTTGCATCCGCTTCATTCTTGGTGAAGCCTAACCTGGTGATGTAGCTATTGATCCTGGTGTAGCAAGCACGAGGTGCTTGCTTCATCCCATACAACGCTCTGTTGAGCCGACATGCATATGACTCATGGTCAAGGGTTTTAACACCTTCAGGCTGCTCTATGTACACCTCTTATTCAATCATGCCATTAAGGAATGTTGGATTTACATCCATACGGTGTATCTTCCAACCCATCTGCGCTGATAGTGCCAACATATATCTGATTGATGAATACCATGCAACATGAGAAAAGGTCTCATCATAGTCAATCCCCTGTACCTGTGAAAAGCCACGGGCCACAAACCTGGCCTTATGCTTCTCCACAATACCATCTGCAACTTGATTTATCGTGTAAAGACATTGAGAGCTCACCATTGACTTATCCTTCGGTCTTGGGACCACATCCCAAACACTGTTACGAACTATGGAGTCATACTCCACCATGGCATCAACCCAAACTGGTTGCTGCACTGCCTCCTCAAAGGAAGATGGCTCTGTCTCAACACATCTTCTCATAAGAGCCATGTATCCAGTGTACCTCTTAGGTGACCTCCTCTGCCTATGATGAGATGTGGGTGCTCCCACATTCTCTCGTGCATCATGCAATAACCTATTAGCCTATCTAGTGCGCTTTCTCCCATCTCTGGAAGACTCTGCCTTAATGGATGTCTCCACTCCTAGATCCTCTGCATCTGGTTTCTCCACATCAATTTGAGGCTCCTCAACCTTAGGAACCAAAAGTTCTTCAACTGCATGTAGTTCTAGCTCCCTCTCAAGGGAAACTCGCATGGCCTTCTGCTCATTGAACTTGACATCCCTGCGAACCACTATCATCTTGCTCGTCGACAAGTACACCCGATAGTTTTGAGGTGTATCAGTGTACCCCACAAATATCCCTAACTCAGTTGTCGACTCAAGCTTCTTCCATGCATCTTTAGTCACATGGAAATATACCGATGACCCAAAAATCCTGAAGTGACCAACATTTGGCCTCTTACCGGAGAAAGCCTTCTCTGGTGTCTTCATCCCAAGTATCCAATGCAGGCTTCTGTTATGCAAATAAACAACTTTGTTGCATGCCTCAACCCACAAGTGTAGTGGTAGGCCCTCAACATGTAACATCGCATGTGCTGCCCCTACAATGCTCATGTCTCTCCTTTCGACCACCCCATTCTGCTATGGGTTATGGGGTGCCATCAACTGCCATTTAATCCATTCTTCTGCACACAAGTTCTTAAAATAATTTGAGACATACTCACCACCATTATCACTCCTCAGAGCTTTAAACTTCTTGCTAGACTCTTTCTCAACCAATGCTTTAAATTCTCAAAACTTTGTGAAAGTTTGATCCTTCTTCTGATTGAAAAAAATCCAGCATTTATGAGAAAATTCATCGACAACTATAACATAATACATGTGTTTGGCCGTGGATGCTGTCGATAATGGTCCACACACATCTGAATGGACTCACTCTAGAATCGCCTCTGCTCGACTCTCTCTGTCGTGAAAGGAAGCCTTGGTGTATTTTCCCAAAGTACACCCCTTGCATGTATCAAATTTCTCTAGCGTACCTTTGGGAAGACTAGTAGAAATTTGATGCATGATTTTCAAAGCCTCATGATGCAAATGACCCAATTTCCTGTGCCACAACTTGCCAACATCTCGGCTCTACACCATCTCTACTTTCATTCTCAAAGAAGAACAATCCTCTACCTTCAACTTATAAATATTCGTAACTCGAATCCCTATCTTCATTACCTGAACCATGGGTATGTGTCGAAGGAACACCTTTCCTTTGCTAAAGACCACATCATAGCCTCTATCCTCCAACATGGAGACCGATACTAAGTTCTTCTTCAACCCAGGCATATACATAAAATCTCTCAAGGTTAGAGGAGCACCATGCTCCCTCTGAAAAGTAACTGTGCCCAATCTTGTACCACTATTCCTCCCGTCATCACCCATCTCGATATGCATATGGAGATCCTTCTCCTCTAGGTCATTAAACAACTCCTTGTCATTAGTCATGTGGAACGAAGCTCCACTATCAAGGTACCGTACACTACCCATCATTAACAACACCATGCATACAATGAGAGTAAAGTCCAATTAGAAATGAGAGGCCAAAGACTCACTTGCCGCTCCTCCTGAGGACTTCTTCTTGGAATTCTTAAGCGGATGCTTTGTAGCAAAATGTCTCAACTCATGACAATGAAAGCCCTTAACTTTCGACATGTCTTTCTTCTTACCTCCATGTCAAGAATCTAATTTGGAATGGGACACCTTCCCTTTCCCCTAATTTGCCTTACCTGCTAAGGCACAATTTTCCTCATCATTAGTCTTTGATCAGGAACCATCTCTGGTGTTCCTTCTGATCTCCTCCAACATAAAATTTGACCACAATCATTCCCAATCTGGCAGTTTCTTCCTCCCATTCATAGAGTCCTCATAGATATTCCAACTCTTGGGAAGGCCTAGGAGAGCTAGGCTCACTATATCATCCTCGACAATGGTTATTCCAACACTTCCAAGCATATCATAACAATGAGTGAACTTGGTCAAGTATTTTGGAGTGGTCTCGCCTTTCTCCATCATCATTTTTTGAAGTTTATATTTTAGTTCCAACTTCCTATGGTCACTTCTGCTCTGGAACATGTCCGTCAATACTTTACACATAGCATACAAATTTTCCTTCCCATGGAGACTCGAGACAATGTGGTCCCAAACTCCCTCAAGGATTATCCGCCTCACCTTCACCACACACTTCTTCCATTCAGCCAGATGCTCTGCATTTGATGCTGGTGGCTTAGGAATGTCTTGATTTAATGAATTCCTTGGGGCCATTATCCTACAACACTGCCTCCATTTTTTCCTTCTAGGCTATATAATTCGAGCTGCCTTCCAAGGCATATTCGAGTCTCAAACTGTAGAAAGCCATTTGTCGATCCTGAAGTATGAATTGCAAATTCTAATTTCACCTATAACCCCCAAACTCAAAACTTCAAAATCTACTATAGTATACTATCTTCAGCTCCGATTCCAGGTATATTTTCCTACAGATTCATAGCTCATGTCAATGTACTAAAACACAAGACAAGAATCTACTCTACTCTTTAAACATTGGAAACCAATAGATCGATGAAAACAATAATCGAAAAGAGGAAGATAATCAATGGAACATAACACAATAATTTCTTTGGGGAACGACATTGCTCAAAACCTTGAAAATCTATTGCGTTAATCAGAAATATGAGTGATAATACAAAGCTTGCTCTCACTAGAATAATTCCTGCACAAATATGATCAAGTGTCTCCCTCAAAAGCCTGCTATAGCCAACACTTAGCCAATCCTGCTTTCCAAGCACCTATTTCCTTGGGTAATTCCTGTGAGGAGAAGCCCATATTTAATTGGGAAATCATTCCTCCATAATTGCGCAATCCAAAATTAGGTCCTTCTCTAATTGCATGCATGACCTGTACAACTCAGATCATCATACAACTGATAGTACACTATCCCTGCACTCTAGTCTCAACTGGGTCTTTCTTTGAACTGACATGCATGAGTTTCTCATGAGGAAATATTCAGTTAGCTGGAGTAGCACCTAAGGATGCATGAGTGCACCAACTCACTACTAATCCTCTACTAGTTCCACAAACATTTAGAACTAGTTTAACTGTCTATAACTCAGTCAAACTGAGTTATCTAATTACAACTCAAATAAACTCATCCTGGACCCCAAAAATTTAGGGATAAAATATACATGATTACAAAAATACTTACAACTCGAAATTCCTAATCTAATTAAACTTAATTAACTATTTACAAGTTTCTCTGAGAATATAATTCGATTTTAATTCTCAGTTTAATTCAAGGACAAATTAACTAGAATTTCTTGTTGCCATTTATTAACAATGTTGATGGGACACGTATTCCAAGCTGAATGTTGCGCAAAACATCCTAGTGTGGGTGTTCATCAATTTATTATGGCTAAGGAAATTGGCAAAGGCAATGGATAAGGCTTTGGAAAGGTAAAATAACATTTTTGGCACATTTATTTATGAAAATAATGGAAATTAGGAGAAAAGGGAGGTGAAAGATCACAGGTTGCACGTGAGGAGGAAATTGAAGGAAAATAATGGAAAATGAAGAAAACAGAGGCCTCATTCATAAAAAGGATTCTGAGTATTAGTTGAAAATTCTTTTGCTAACCTTTTTTCAGTTTAGTTTTGGAGCTCTCTCATTATTATCTCTCTCTCTCTCTCTCACTCTTAGACACTTAGATATTTATTGGAGAACTTTGGCATTGGAGCAAGAAAGGCAAAGACGATAAGAGGAAGAAAAGATCAAGAAGGGAAAGGCAGGATCAAGAAGCTACAACAATATTCCTTGCAGGTATCGATTTGCATGCATATTTTCCTTGCTATATTTGGCATGCATGGTGTTGCATGTGGTTGTTTTTTTGTCCTGGCATGGGTTTTGCCAAGTGTGAAAATGTTTTTAGCCTGGCCTTGCCATTTCCTGATAGTATTGATGAGATGGGTTCTCATACTTCAGTTGAGCTGGATTTCCGGATGGATTCAAAGCTGAGTTGGGTGGATCTTTGAAATGACAAACACATGGCCTAGTGGTCTCTGAACTAGACAGTAGATCATGGTAAAGCCAATGGCCTAGTAACCCCTGAGCCAGACTGTGGGTTAAGGTAAATCCAAGATTGTGTGCCTCAGTGGGCCTAGGAATCCTTTTAGGTGAATGACGACATATACGAAAAAGCCAAGAGGTGGATTGATCTCCGTTGGGCCTAGTAGTCATGGGATGTGATATACGATAAAGCCTGGAGAGTGGGTCTCGGTGTAGGGCCTAGTGATCCCTGGATCAGACTGTGTATTACGGTAAATCTTGAGAGACTAGGAGGCACTCAAATTCCTTATGGTGTAGGTGGAGAACTCCGGTATCATCCGTGCTGGTTTAGTTCGTTTTGGTTGGTTATGAGTCCCACATTCATGTTGGTAATATAACACAAGGGTGATTGGCTGAAGAGAGATTTGGCTCAACCAATCTATGGTTGGGTGGAACGTGGTAGTCCCATCTCTGGTTGTTTTTTGCATTCATTAATTAGAAATGCATTCCCTTGGTTTTCATGTGTAAATGCACTGGTTTATATGTAGATTTTATGGCTGATATATTTATGGTATTTCTGCTGTTACTATGTTGGTTATATGTATGTTTTATGACATTAGCTATGTATGGATCTCAGTATGTTTTTACTTGTAAATGAATGGACAATGTATTTATGACCTAATAGATGATAATGAAACAAATTGCATGAGGGAATAATGGTTCTTAGCAATTCTCAAATAAGTATGAGATCCCTATGCTTAATTATGTTTTTTACACCTATAGATTACATGTTTGCGATATGTTTGACGAAATTCCTATCATGGATAATAGGGGTCTGGTTAAGGGCTTGTTTAACTAATTGCTTCTACTTCATTGTTTCCCTGCTATTTTACTGCTCTTAAGATATCACTCCATTCTGGGCAGTGACCTGGGCTTTTGGCCGGAAAAAGTGGCTCCAATCCCACGGATGCTGGCATAGAATTAGAAAAATTGGTCCCTGGACACTAGCATGTAGGCTTGTGGAAGCGTCCAGAGGTCCCTGGATGCTGGCATGCCCATAGCATGAGAGCTTCCATTGGGCAAGTGATCAAGAATTTCAGTGGGACCCAAGGGTAAGGTGCCTGATGTGTTGGCATGGTTCTCAGGGGTCCTATAACTGATGTGGAAGGTATGTGTATTGTGTTTATGTCAATTCCATTTCCTTAAGGTAACATAGGAGGTCGAATCCAACCATCGTAACCTCTCATCGCATGTTTACCTCGGTTGGCCGGTTACTTGGGTAGATGTGGGAGGAGGATGTTACAGGGGACGTGAGATTACATGGATATACTGATGCCGATTGGGCTGACAATGTGTTGGATAGAAAAATCACATATGGACATTGTTTCTCCTTGGGATCTACTTCCATCTCATGGATGAGTCGAAAACAAAAGTATGTTGCACTAAGCACCGTTGAGGCTAAATATATTGTAGCTAGTATGGCTTATTGTGAAGCCATTTGGTTGAGGAAGCTCTTCAGTGAGCTATTTGAGCACGTGCTGGATACCACTATCATTTATTGTGATAATCAAAGTGGGATTCACCTTTCATAAAATCTGAGGTTCCACGACCGATCCAAGTATATAGATATTAGGTACCAGTTTATCTTTGATATGGTACAACGGGGAGAAATAAGGCTTCGACACATTAGGGAAAATCAAAAAGTTCCTGACATTCTCACAAAGCCTTTGGGAAAGGCCAAGTTCCCAACCTTAAAAGAGAGACTTGGAGTCATGGAAAATACCCTCCCATGAGGGTCTCGATTGATTTGGACATTTAACTCTGAGAGATCTTGGGGGCCTGGGGTACTTCTTGGAGCTATATGAGCACATGGTGAGTGGTTCACATTACCCTGTGGAGTAGATACTCCAACATGTGAGCATAGGGTGAGTGGTTCACCTTCCCCTATGGAGAAAATTATATTAAAATCGGGTGACTCAGTGGTTCAACTTCCCCTGTGGAAACCCCAACATACATCCCACCCTTATAGTCTAGGACCCTTGGGAAGTACCTCTCATTTGGAAAATGAGTTGGGAAAAGTGGTTAGGGTTAATTAGTACTATAGACATACATTTCAGGTACTAATGTATTCCCTATGACTAGATGTATAATTTTCAACAGCTTGATCACTAAGGATCAAGCCTGGTAGGGATTTTATCCCTGGACATGAGGACTTGCCTCTGTCATTTTGGAAAGAGTGGCAGGGTCTTATGACTCACCCTCTTTCAATCCTTTCTTATTGGACTATGATATAAATCTTCAATAGATACAAAGCAAGTTGCATAGATGACGCATTATGGAAGTGATATCATAGCCATGGATGAATGTTGACAGGTGGGATTCCTCCCTAGTTTAGAGGGAATGTTAAAGAGTGCAACTAGGGGCTAGTTCCCTTTCCAAAACAATTAATAATTAATTAATAATTAGTGTTGAAGAGTCATGCCTCTAAGGACATGACCATTTGTTGAAAATAACTCATAATAATGTAAATAACATATTTACCATAAGTTACCACCCAACATAATTTAAGAAAGTATTTGCATAAAAGACGAGATAAGGAAAAATATGTAAATAAATATACTTACCAGGAGTTATTACCCACCATTATTTACTATTTCTTCAACACTTTAACAAATATGGGTAAAAATGAAAATGGGAAAACTTACTAGAATTTAATTTACAAAGATACATGATCCAATTTACAAAGAGACATGTTTCTTGGGTATCTTGAGTAGAAAATTCACTTGAGTATAAAATTCATTTGAATCTTTTCATTTTACACAACTCACTTATCATCTCATATCTTCTTGTACTTATTGTTGATGTTTTATCGACAATTACTGTCAATGATGATCTAAAGTAAATGCTACTGAAGTTTTAATGTGATTGCTATTGGAATCCAAAGTAAAGTTGTTATTGGGCTAATAAGACATTGAAGTAATTGTTGCAAGCATAGAACATACCATAATATTTAACAAACAACTTTGATGCTACAATCTTTGTGCACGAGTATCTTTGACCAAAATAAATCCACATTAATTGATTTTCATTAGTAGCTTAGAGAATGAAATAATAAGGTCGTGACATTGTTGTTACAACACTGCCTTGTTGTTACAATGCTATAACACTATTTTTGTTACAATGTCACAATTCCATCATTATTGTGACATTGCCTTGCTGTTATAATGTCATGACATCATCACTGTTATAATGTCACGACTCCACCATTGTTATGACACCACCTTGCTTTAATAGTGCTCAGAACACCATTTCTATTATAGTGCCATGCACTTTATTATTGTTGCAACATTGCCTTGTTGTTACAGTGTTGTGACAGTTTTGCGAAGCCACCGTTGTTGTGACACTACCCTAATGTTACAATGTTGTGACTCCACCGTTGCGTGTTGTGACACTGTTGATGTTATAGTGTTTCAAATCGACTTTAACACTACATATCATGACTTATAGCGATTCCGTGCATCTCAAAGGACTTTATGGGCCGTTTGTGCAAGGAAATAATGATTAGTTTGGGAACTAGATGAGGAAATAATGATTAGCCGGGGAGTCAAACCACAATGAATTTTAAATATGTGAAGGAATGATGATTGGATTGGGAAGTAATAAGGAAGTTGAATAATTATGACTATCCAATTTCTCAACTGTCATTTAAGAGCAAGGAGCGAATAGAGGTAGGGTGTTGCGGGAAAGAGGAAGAGATCAAGAGGTTGGAAAAGAGAAGAAGAACCCATGAAGTTAGCCAAAGGAGGTTGAAATAGAAGAGAAGAGGAACAACCAAATGCACGTAGTGATGAAATATATGGTGCATATGCAAAGGCATAACACAAAGTAGGACTATACTCAAGTTGTAAGAACAATTTTATGTGTATGTGAATAAGAATGAAAATTTGTTCTTGTCTCTTATCTTGCCTCCTATAAAAATTCATATTTTCCTTAGTATATTTATTAGCCTTATAATTCTATTAAAGCTAACATGTAGTTGTACGGTTTGTGGGAAGAGTTCGGGTTCCTATTCATTGTGTACAAGATTGTATATTTTCCTACATCAAATCTAACTACATAATCCAAAATTTCGATTAAACTACCTTAACATGTTGACCTTTGTCACAAATACATAGTCTAAGTCCATGTAGGTTCACTAACACCAATGGAAAACTCAACATACTATCATGTGAGGAATACCAAAAAAAACAATAAATCATCTTATTCTTTGTGTGTCTATCTCCAAAATTTATGTACATCCTTATGTGTTTTAGGGAACTTGAATAGAGAGGAAACAAAGCATTAATATTCCCTTGGCTAGGCTATTATACCCTTTAATATTATAAATCTACATTGATTAATTTAATCGTTTATAAGAGGGCTATTTAATTTAATTTATTATTCATTAGGTATTTATTTATCTGTTTTGGTCGGCAAATTCTTCTTTCAATCTATCACTCATTTTCTGTCCTGAAGATGAATCGCCTTTGGGATTTGAAACGTTGACAAGATGAACATATTACTGTGGATGATCCGAGTCATAATTTTCCAAGAGGGCTATTCTTCATTGTTGTATCATGTTTCATGTTGTTTCATAAGGACTGCTATACAATCTTATCTAAATAATTATTTTTGTTACCCAAATTATTCTAATGCTACATGTTTAATGAATGCATTCATTTTCATTTAATTTAGAAATTCACGTGGTAGTACTAACTCTATTATTACACTTCTCAGAATTGCAATAATGTATATGGTTATCCAATATTAGGCCTTAGGATATTTTGAACCTAGAATTAGGTGGTGAAGGAGGTTTATTATTTAAGTTGGGTTCCTTACTCAAAGTGGAAGCCAAGATAGAAAATTGTCCGTATGATAGTTTGATGGATGCTATGCAAGTTGACATTTTTATTTATTTATTTATTTTTGAGGAATAAGTTGACATTTTATTGTGGCAAATTAGATTTTTATTATGAAGTTTAGGAATGTTAAATTAAACAAAAGGTTTCCTTTCAAAGCTACACATGCATACATATTCCTTATTATAGAGGAAAATGTTATGTTAGCACAAATAAGAACTCAATGTTACTTGAGCCATGACATGAGATGATTAGTTTAAATTTCTCAATGCTACTTGAGCCATGACATGAGATGATTAGTTCAATAAATTTGTCTAGGACAAAATCTATTCAACACATTATAAAAAAAAGCAACAACAACAATGAATAAATCCCATGAGACAATGGTGCATACATCCAATATCTTTAGCCATCATACCACTCAATTTTAGTTGATAGTATTTCATTTTGTTTGAGTTCTGGGCTCTTAGGATAGAGTTTTTTATTTGACATATTATTGTGTTAGGATTTGTAGGTTGATGACAAATTAATTGTTGATACCTCTATACTTATTATTTTGGGATAACATAGGTGTTCACTTGGGAGAGACATTGCAACTCCCCAAACCTACAATAAGGTATTAAGGGCTTCCTAATATGGCCACATTGTCACTTTCTAATGGCATTTGTAAATTATGTAAGAAGTAAGTGATCAAGTAGATGCCATAGTAGTACTGCTAAATATTTGCGAAATCTCATCCCAAAGGATGTACATGATGCAATGATATTTTCTTAACAAGTTTCTTATTGTTATTTAAAGTTAAGAACATGAGGTTGTCAATGATAACCTGAAAAATAATAGATTGTTATTAATTTTTTTTGGCTAGATCCCTCTTGATATCATGATTAAATCCTAGGCTTAGGAGGCTTGGGAGCCTTATGGTTGGACTTGTAAAACCATTAAAATCCTTACTAAGTGCTTCTTTCAATTCATATCCATTGTCGTGAAATGATTTCTTGTGTTCCTTAGGCGTGCCATAAACATTACTTATCCTCACTGACTGGAATGCAAAATTAATGGTTGGTGTCTACCTAGTGTGGATAATGTTCCCTAGGTTACTTTACAATATTGAGAATTTATGGAATGCATGTTTACATCAATTGGAAATTCCATCTATCATGAAACAATGTGGCTTTTTAAGTCCAATCCCCCAAAAATGATTTGTCTTAAAGATGACATATCTAAAGATATTAAATATTATCAACATACAACCCCCTACCAACACTTTCTTTGGGTGAAAAATAATGTATCATAAAGTTAAAGAGAGCCCCGTTATGGTGAAGAATAAAATATAAGAAATATATCTAATGATGTGCAAATCAGGACCCTTGGTACCCACCCTAAGTAGATAATGAAGGATAGGTAAGGATTGTAAGGATAGGTAAAGATTTTAAATAGGGGAAAGGCTCGTCATATTTAGCAGCTCCATACAACCCCTCATTTTATCCTTATCTTAACTCTAAAGAAAACTATGATTCCCATGGTTGGTAGAGATTTTGTTGGTAGTTTCTAACCCACTACACATGGTGGGGCTGGGGAGGCTTAAGCTCCATCCCCACATCTAGATTCATCTCAATTGGCTATTGATATAGAATATTGCCAATAGAAACAAAGAAACACAATTATAAATAATTGTTTCACACCTAAGATGTGGGGTGTGACTTCTCCAAACCCTTTTGACTCCATTACAAGTCAAGAAGATGACTGGAGATGATGGAATTTAATCTTTAAATTTTGTAATTATAGTTTCATGGAATTAACATGGTCTAAGAATTTAATTTTGGATTACTTTGGTAGAATAAAGTCCCATAAAATCAATTGGACCTTGTGTTACACACCCAAAAAAAAAAGTGGACTTGGTATTATAATTTCCATAACTCAAGATTTAGTTTCCTATGCCATATGGGTCATTTGAGTAGTAGAAGGCCATGAACCATGGAGTAGAATACCCTCTTGGATGTAAACCTTGGGGAAATGTAGGCTTACTCTCTTTTGATAACTATTTCCTTGGTCACTATTATAAGAAATTTTATAGATCAAAGCATATGGGTGTGCCTAGGTGTAGAGCCTCTACTTTACACTTGATTATCCATCATTACCTACAGTTTTCCCTCATTCATCTCTCTCTTTTGCCTCATTTTCCTTGCAAACCAACCCAGATCATTACATTAGATGACTTTAAGCATGATTAAGGATCTTTGCTAATGTGTGACTGTTTTGTTTAGATTTTGACATATTTACATGAATTCCGCAGCCATCTGATGATTCCGCAGCCATCTGATGATTCCGCAGTCTTTTTGTTAATCTCAAGGTTCCATGTGTCATTTTGCCAAACGAGCCACATGGGCACTTAGGAATCAAGGTGCTCGAGGTTCCTGTGCTGTTAGTTCAGCCAGCCACGTCATCTGTACCTCCGGTCAACGAGGGTCAAGTTACGGTCAACAAAGGTAGCTTAACGGTGATACGTAAGCTGTTGGGTCACGTCAGTTCAAACGGTGATTTGTCCATCTTACGCAGGTTGTGGGGGACATAATCCAACTCTGGATTCATTGCCCATAACGACCAGAACCTCCAGCTCATCCACGAGGCTTATGACGTGTTATTGAACCTTAATTACGCATGACAGTTAGTTTATTTTTCAGTTTTAGCTGTACACATTAGGCCATCTTTCAGATGCCTATAAAAACTTGCGTCTGCGTACGCTTATGTTACTTTTTAGTTGCTGTGTTTTATGAACTTGTTATATTTTTAGTGCATTCAAAGACTCTGTTTTAATAGTGCTGTTCTAGCACTCTTGACTGTAATTTTCTGCACATGGAGTAATAGAAGCAGTGCTGTTCTGAAGTTTTCAATTCCTTGAGTCTTCTTTGGGTATTATGAATGGAGGGCCCCTGTTCATGACTGCCCTTGTATAATATTTCATGTTTATATTCTTGCTATTTCTTTATTTTCTATTCAACATTTCCTTTTCTTGAAACATGTACAACTTAATTCACTTTCATTGTTATTTCATTTGCAGCATTCATTTTGACTGATCAGTATTGTTCTTTTGCAGGTTTTTAACCCGGGATTGTTTTGTGTTTATGTATTTGCTTTATATCTATTGGTAGTTTCAGTTGACAGATTCAAATTTGCTGCCTTTACTTTATTTTTATAGCTGATTTTTAGTTTAATTTCTCAAAGTTGTCTGCTAACATATGAATGGTCTCTTTATCACAAATTGTTTATCTTTTAGAGATCAGAATACTAATAACTTACAGCTGGCTTTGAGTACTTTTTAGACTAATCTTTAACTACTTTCTAATCGTGCTTTACATAGTACCATATGATAGAAGCAGAGAGTTAGAAAGAGCAAAACATTATAACTAGTCTTTAAAGTAGATTTTTCTCATTTTTATCACTTTTTAAACTCATCTTTAGCTACTTCCTAATCGTGTTTTACACAGTACTATGTGTTAGAAGCAGAGAGTTAGGAAGAGATAAACATTATCATTGGTTTTTAAAGTGATTTTCTTACCTTTTATTTGCAGCAGCATGAATGGTGTCTAATGCCATTAGAAAGTGGTTCTTTGCTTTCAAGTCATTTCAAGTTATTTATTTCTTTCAAGCTTTTCCTTTTCAACAAGTAGTTAGAAACCACTAATCACACACCTTCACTCATCTAGAATTCACCTTACACCCACCATCACTCATCTGTTTATAAATCACCACTCCATGTTAGGAAGATAAACTAACCACAAACAACACCCGAAACGACAAAAAGCTCTAAGAGGTTGCTTAAGTACATATAGTACACCTTCACTTCATCAGCTTACGAGCCCCGGGTTGACAATTAATGACATCAATTTAGGAACACTAAATTGACTAAACATTTTGGCGCCGTTGCCGGGGAAGTGAAATTAAGTAGCCATATTCTTAGAAAAAAAAAAAACATAAAAATTTCAAGGAAAGAAGTTGATAACCTATCAAAGTATGCTCTCCTCTTGCACTGCAAAGTGATCTGGAGGATCAGAAAAGAGAAAGTTATTGATTTGGTAGTTTCTTGAGTATGCTCTCTTCTTGCACCTAGAGTGAACTGGAAGATCAGAAAAAGAACTATTAACTTGACTTGAAGAAAATAATAAAAAATGACATGCATAGAGCTAGAGATTCTAGAGGAATGTTTTTAGCTAGAGCTCGAAGTTCAATTTTTACAAGTCCATCTGCTTCACGAGATAGACAAGAGACACCCCCCTTATCTCCAACCAGCACTCCTGGAATTCAAGAGCCAAGAGTTGACTCTCCTACACCTTCTATTGAGTTTGAACCAGGGAGAGACTCTTCTCTTTCTCCTACAGAAAGACCAATTGTAATTGAGGAATTGGAATCATCTGAAGAAGAAGGAGAAATCTCTTCTCATTCACCTTTTGTAGAGGAACCAGAAGATTTAGAAATCCATAGGAGAATCATCATGGCAGAGGAAGAAGGAGGTGGTAGAGGTAGAGGTAGAGGAGGAGGAGGAAACAACAATAACAATAATGGAGGAAGAGGTCCCCTTGGAGGAGGAAATATAGATGGGGATAATTCATTTGGGTTTCCCATTGTTAATGAGGATTCCCGAGCCACTATGAAAAACATATCACCATCTTTCCTCCCTAACTTCCATGGGTTAAGGACTGAGGACCCTGAAACATTCTTATTTGAGTTTGAAGTGGTATGTCGAACTTATGACTACCTGGATGACTCTCAGAAACTCAAATTGTTCCCTTCAACACTGAAGGATCAAGCCTTGAAATGGTTCATGGGGTTACTCACTCAATCCATTAGGACTTGGGATGAAATGAAACAGACATTTTTGGATAGGTATTTGGACTATTGTATGCCTACTAATCACAAGGACGAGGTTTTTAAAATGATACAAAAAGAAGATGAGAGCCTAGAAGATTTACTTGAGAGATTTCAATATAACTTGAAAAGAGCAAAAACGAGTACCTTGGATGAAGAGACCTTAAAAGCCCTCTTATTAAAAGCCATTAGGGATGAATGGATAGACATCTTAAACATGATGGGGAAAGGGGATATTTCTCAACTTTCACTCAATGATATAACAGAACTTTGTATCCATCTCTCAAGAGGCAAATCAAAAACTCAAAAAGGGCCTAGAGATCCTTCTCTCCTTAGGGCAAATAAATCTGCAACAGGATCAGTGAGTAGGGCTGAAATCGGCAGTATGCTTGATGAATTTAAAACTGACATCTTAGGGAGTCTTAGTGAACAACTTGATACCCTTAAGGTTCACAATAAACAAAAAGCAGAAGCTGAGGCTTTGGCTATCTTTTGCCCGAAGTGTAGAAAGAAACATGCTTTAAGGGAATGTCCCTTAGAAGCACACGTTGTAGAAACATGTGTAATTTGCTCAGAAACTCATGAGACCAAGGATTGTCCTTCAATTCCTGGCCTCAAAGCAGTCTTTCAAGAGGATCCAGATACACTTGAATCTCTCTGTTTTATTGCAAGGAGACCTTGGCAAGGACAACGGAATCAAGGGTTTAATAACTCTATGAATTCTCAATCCCAACCAAATTGGAATCCTTGGCAACAACCTTGGCCTCAACCTCAAAATGCTTTTCAAGCATGGATGCAAAGCATGCAAAATCCTTATGGGAGATTTGCTCAATTCTATCAATATCCTCCATCATTTCAGAATCAGCAAGCTCCACAACTTCCAAACCAAGGTCAACAACTATCATTGCCATACCCTCAACAACAACAACCTCCTCCACAAAATCAAAATTCTCAACTATCACTTCAATCCCAACAGAAATCAAATCAACTTCCCTCTCAGCCATTACCAAATCCAAATAATAGGAACCCTCAAAATGCTTACATGATGGAAGGTCAACCATTCCCTACCTATATGGTTGTTCCTCTCAATGAAGTACAACTCAGATCAGGTAGAATCTTAGATCAACCTTCTACAAGTGTTCAACAACCAAGCATTTCTGAGGAAGAATCTCTCAAAGTCAATAAAGGTTTGAAGTATCACTTCAAAACCAAAATATCCAAAAAGAAAAAGAAAAAGAATCAACCTCTACAACTCCCATAGTTGAGAAACCTACACCTTTAGCTACACCTCCTTTTCCTGAAAGATTGCAAATTGACAAAGGAGTGGAAAAGCAAATATGGATGCCTGACTATAGTTTCCTAGATGAATTGAAGAATGTCTGCATCAAGATCCCCTTGTTACAAGCCATTAAAGAAATTCCCATTCTAGCGAAGACAATAAAGGAGTTGAGTTTGAAGAAAACAGGAAAAAGAACCAGAGATACCAAAAGGATACATCTAGTTGGAAAAATTGCAGACATTATGATGGGTAAGATTACCATGCAAAAATATGTGGATCCCGGTAGCCCTATTGTCAAAACTCATATTAATGGGGTTGAAATCCCAAATACTTTGATTGACTTAGGAGCCGCGATCAACATCATGAGTAGACAGACCATGGATCAGTTAAAACTTCTTAACCTTCTCTTTACACCTACTTTGCTGCAACTTGCAGATAGATCAATCATTAAACCTGATGGTGTATTGGAAGATATTCCTATCTCTCTAGATTCTTGGGAATATCCAGTTGACTTTATGATTTTAACTCCCAAGAACAATCTAGGAGGACATCCTCTTATTTTAGGAAGACCTTGGCTGGCCACAGCTGATGCTTTCATAAGTTGTAGGTCTGGGGACATGTATATATCAGATGGTAATTCCACCAAGAAATTCAACTTGTATCCTCCAGCAAAGGCAATAACAGAAATAGGAGAAGATGAGTGGGTTGATGATGAGGATACTATTCAACCTGTTCTAACCATCTCTGAAATCAGTGAGGATAGTCAAATTCTAAATACATTAGAAAATTTTGAAATACCTTTAGAATATGACTCTACACAGTTTCAGTTAGATGCAGACATTGAATATCTCTCCTCTAGACAGATGTCTCTCTTCTCAATGGAAGAGTTTGGTAGTTCGACAGTTGAAATCCTTCCAGGAAAAACACTGAACATTAACAAAAACTTGGGAAGACCACAACAAGAAGAATTAACTAAACTGTTGCAAAAACATTCCACTGCCTTTGCATGGGAATACACTGACATGAAAGGAATCGATCCTAAGACTTGTATTCATCACATCTACATTGAAGAAAACAACAGACCTATTAGGCAACCACAAAGAAGGATGAATCCAAACCTTAGGGAAATCGTGAAAGAAGAACTCCAGAAATTGCTCAAGGTAAACTTCATTTACCCCATTTCAGATAGCCAATGGGTTTCTCCCTTGGTTATAGTGCCCAAAAAGAATGGTAAATGGAGAGTTTGCATTGATTATCGAGAATTGAACAAGGCAACCTTAAAGGATCATTTCCCTCTACCTTTTATTGATCAGGTACTAGACACTTTAGCAAGTAAAAAGTATTTCTCATTCTTGGATGGTTTTAGTGGGTATAATCAAATTCAGGTAGCACCTGAAGATCAAGACAAAACCACATTTACTTGTCCTTGGGGAACTTTTGCCTACCGAGTACTCCCTTTTGGATTGTGCAATGCACCCGCTACATTTCAAAGGGCTGTACTAGGAATCTTTTCAGATCTGATTCATGATTGTGTAGAGGTATACATGGACGATTTCACAGTTTATGGTAATACATTTGAAGAAGCTTTGGAAAATTTGGAAAAAGTACTGGTAAGATGTAAGGAAACAAATCTTTCTTTAAGTCATGAAAAGTGTTTTATGATGTTTACTGAAGGGATTGTTTTAGGACATCATATTTCAGGAGATGGGATTAAGGTTGATAGATCCAAAGTTGAAGTCATCTCTAAGTTACCTGTTCCAAATTGCCAGAAGGATGTTAGGAGTTTTCTTGGGTTTACTGGGTATTACAGAAGATTTATTGAAAACTTCACTAAGATAGCATCCCCTCTTTTCAAATTGCTTACCAAGGACTGTGAGTTCAAATGGGATCCTGAGTGTCAATCTGCCTTTGAAGCTTTAAAGACTAGAATATCTGAAGCACCCATCTTAAGGGGGCCAAATTGGAAACTCCCTTTCCACATTTCTACTGATGCTTCAGATACAGCTCTAGGAGTTGTTTTGGGACAAAAGGATTTGATCCCTTATGCCATTTATTACACAAGTAAGAATTTGACTCCCATTGAGTTAAATTATATTGTTACAGAAAAAGAGTTCTTAGCTGTGGTACATGCAATCAACAAGTTTAGACACTACATAACCGGCTATGAAACCTTTGTCCATACTAATCACTCTGCCATAAGATATTTAATGAATAAACCTGTCACTAATGGTAGAGTTACAAGATGGCTTTTACTTTTACAAGAATTCAACATTACTGTGTTAGATAGACCTGGAAAACAAAACATAGTAGCTGATTTCTTGTCTAGAATCCAAAACACTAATGAAGATTCTCCAGTAGAAGATAAGTTTCCAGATGAATACTTGTTTGCAGTGACTACCAAGAGTCCTTGGTATGCAGATATGGCTAATTATCTTGTTACAGGGAAGCTTCCTCTACACTTATTTCCTAATGAGAAAAGGAAAATCATTCAGGAGAGTGTACATTATTCTTGGATTTCTAATGAATTGTTCAAAACAGGGCCAGATTGTATAATCAGAAGATGTGTTCGGGAAGATGAAATGCCTGACATCCTTAAGGCATGTCATGATGAACCATGCGGCGGGCACTTTGCTGACAAGAAGACAGCCTATAAAATCCTTTCTCTAGGATATTATTGGCCTTCTCTCTTTAAAGATGCAAAGCAGTATGTTAGAAGGTGTGACAGCTGCCAAAGAGTTGGGAAACCAACTCCTTCAAATGAAATGCCTCTACAGCCTCAGGTATGCATCGAACCCTTTGAGAAATGGGCTCTAGATTTCGTTGGACCAATTAATCCACCATCAAAGCAAAAGAAGTATATACTGGTTTGTACTGATTATGTTACTAAGTGGGTAGAAGCGAAAGCATTGCCTTCTGCCACTGAAAATTCAGTTGTTCAATTTCTTTTTGAGGATATTTTCACTCGTTTTGGTGTCCCAAGGGAAATTGTGACAGATCAGGGCATCCATTTTACATCTAAATTGATGGAGAAGCTGATGGAGGAATATAAGATCAAGCACAGAACATCTACTCCCTACCATCCGCAATCCAATGGCCAAGTGGAATCTACCAATAAAGTTCTTGAGGGCATTATCACCAAGACTATTCATCTTCATAGAAGAGATTGGGCAGAAAGGCTCCCTGAAGCCTTATGGGCTTATAGAACTACATGGAAGAACACAACAGGACATTCTCCCTATGAACTTGTTTATGGGAAGGAAGTCCTGCTCCCCATTGAGTTCCAAATCAAGACCTTCAAGATGGCAGTCCAATTGGGAATGAGCCTCTCAGAAGCTCAAAGACACAGAATGGACCAGCTAAATGAGCTAGATGAAATAAGACAAGATGCAATTCTAAGGACCGATCTAGTTCAGCACCAAAGATCTAAATGGCATGATCGTCATATCAAAGAAAGAAAGTTTCAGAAAGGAGATTGGGCTCTATTGTTTGATTCAAAGTTCAAAGACTTCAAAGGAAAGTTTCAAACTCATTGGCTTGGGCCATATGAGATTGATGAAGTCTTTAGCAATGGAGCAGTTCGAGTGAAAACTATTGATGAATTTCATACTCCTCTTATTGTGAATGGACATCGCTTGAAAATCTACCAAAAGCCATTCTCAAAAGAAGAGTTTGTCAAGTTGTTTAAAGAAGATTCTGCAATCAGGTTGGTGAAGAAAGGATTCTTCTCCTCCATCAGCCTAATCTTTGGTTTTTGAAAAAAAAAAAGAAAAAAAAAAGAGAGAAGAAAAAAATAAAAAAATAAAAATAAAAATAAATGTATGAGCCTGAAAACCAATCTCTGATTGGCAGTCTCATGCAGAAAACCTGAGGTGAAAATCAGGGTCACCTGACACCTCATGTTTTCAAAAAAAAAAAATCTCTCTCTCTTCCATCTCATTTCGCCATTTCATTCACCTCATTCACCATCTCATTCATTTAATCACTCTCACTTCAACTCATTTCTTTCCATCCATCCATCCATTCATTACATTTCATTCCATCAATAAAGTCATTTTTTTTAGATAACTGAAGTTGTTTTGTGCAGCCGGAGGGTATCACTGCAGTTTCCGCAGCTGTTTGACAATTCTGCAGCCATCTAACGATTCCGCAGCTCTCTGCACCTGCATAAAAAAAAAAAACACAGTCTGTTTGAAAAGAAATTTACAGTTCAGAAGTCATCAACAATAAGTGGAAAAGAGTCATGCAACAGTAATAAAACAATGAAGGGTTAGTGGAAAATAATCAAAGGCAATCCAAGTGCGAATCTGAGGTATGATCTAAATCCTAAACTTACGGTTATCTCATTTTGCAAAGTTTCAGGGTTATGTTTCTTGCCATTTAATGTAATGATTACCAGTCTTTCCCATCATGCGACCAAAAATCCACGTATCCCCCACACTTATCGGTCATGTTCATCACGATTTTGAAACTCAATTGCGGCTGCTCTTCCATTAAGGTTTTCGTACCTAAGTGACGTAGACTACTGTACTACGTCTCTCTACGTTATAATTCCCACAGCCAAGTGTAAACCCATGACCGAAGCCTAAGGACCTAACCGTTTCTACCCATCATTTCATAACCCTCCTACACTCGTATCATTCCATTCACGCTGTTTCATTTCCACAGTTCCCTTATTCCGCTGTGCTCACTACACTGCTACCTCAGCCATACTCTGTTTTACTTCTTCCTCTCTGCTAATTCTGGGTATCAGTGACCGTATGTTACGACTGTTACATTAGAGCCGTAAATTTACTGTGTTAGGGCCACTGTTGAAGCCGTGTAACCTTTTTTTCAAAAAGTTTTAGAACAGAGCCGTAGAGCCAAAGGGTAAACTCTTGAGAGCAGAACCCGAGGGTTCAAAATTTCTGGAGGGATATCCTCAAGTTAAAGAAGCTTTGCAAAAAGCAAACTGGCTCCAATGCATCCATAAATTCAGAGGTTACCACAAAGAGGTTACAAAGGCCTTTGCACGTTCCTTCAGAGACAAAGACAATCAAGTGGAGATAGGGGACCTAAAGTTTACAGTCACTGAGAGCAGTATAGCACAGGCCACTTCACTTCCACAAACTGGAGAAAGATGGTTTAAAAATAGATCAGTACAAGACCAACAGTGGAAGCAAATCTTAAAGAATCTAGGTATGGATACCAGCATTTTTACAAAAGGGATTCCTGTTACTTATGTCAAGGAAGAATGGACAACTTTACTTTTATTAGTGCAAAAATTCTTTACTTGTGAGGGAAGGTTTGGAGTTTTATATGTTTACCATGCCAAAGTCATGATGCATTTCTTAGGAGATGATATTAACCTTCCATATTTTCTACTCTCAAGTCTTAGAAAAATGTGTTCAATTGTCCAAAGGAACCCAAGAAACATTGAATCACATCTGTATCATCATGGTCTTGTTAAGATGCTAGTTGAGGAACAGTTGAAAGCAAAAAGAGATACCTGGGAGAGATTTCTTGTGAGAAACCATTTTGAAGAAGCAGGAGAAACCTCTGTGCCTAGAAAGAGTAGAAGAAAAAGAAAAGAGGCTACCCCTGAAACTGTTGTCCAAGAGGAAACTGTCCAAGAATAGATTGAAGAAGAAACTGATGTACATCATTCTGAACATGAAATTGATCCTGAGCCTGCTGTGGACACTGATCAAACAGCTCAAAGAGTCATCACAGAAACCCTTTCAGAACTTGCCCAAGAAGTTGCTCAAAAGAGAAAAGAGAGTAGGAAGAAACAAAAGAAAGATAAAGGCAAAGCTGTAGCCCAAGAAACTTACGCTACTCCTGAGAACTCTAGTGAAGAAGATACTCAGCCCTTAGCACAAAGAATGGCCAAACTCCATGAAACTGCCCTTTCCAAGAAGGTGGAAAAACAAAAGCAAAAGGCACAAAAAGAAAAACAGAACATCACCACCGTGAAAAGAAGCAGCAGGTTACAAAGAAAAGTAGGGGCCACAAAGGGTAAAAAGTCACTCATCATTGACTTGAGCACACCTGAAAAGGTTGCTACAAGTCCTGACTTTGAGAAAAGCCCTCCACACGCTGAGTATGTTGAGACCAGTCCTCCACGTGAGGAAAGTCCTTTTGAGCATGAACCTGAATATGAACATGGATCTGAATTTCAGTATGAGCCTAGTCCTAAGAAGTCACCTGAGGTTGACCCTGATCAGCAGAAAGTTTACAATTACCTGGAGACGCTAGAACAAGCAGCTGCTGGTCCCAGCACTGCTCAACCTTTGGAACAACAAGTCCAATCACTGAAGTAGGAAATATTTGAGCTGGAGGTACTAAATCGCCACATCAAACAAGAAAATGAAAAACTGAAGGTACAGAGCAATGTGGACAAGATGGTCCAAGATAACACCATGCTTCATATGGGCCTGTGGCAAAAGGAAAACAAAAAGCTCAAGAAGAGATGCAGGAAATTAAACAGAGCTTTGATCAATCTAAATTTCAGGTGTTTGATGAAAAGACCAAGAGTCAATGTAGCCACACAGAGAAAGAAGAGAAGGCTAGATGTCTTAGCAGAGGCATCCCAGCGGGTGGACTGAACAATGTTTTGATTGCATGAGGACATGCAATTCCCTCGTAGTGGGGGTATGTAGAGCCTCTACTTTACAATTGATTATCCATCATTACCTATAGTTTTCCCTCATTCATCTCTCTCTTTTACCTCATTTTCCTTGCAAACCAACCCAGATCATTACATTAGATGACTTTAAGCATGATTAAGGATCTTTGCTAATGTGTGACTGTTTTGTTTAGATTTTGACATATTTACAGGAATTCCGCAGCCATCTGATGATTCCGCAACCTTTTTGTTAATCTCAAGGTTCCACGTGTCATTTTGCCAAACGAGCCACATGGGCGCTTAGGAATCAAGGTGCTCGAGGTTCCTGTGCTGTTAGTTCATCCAGCCACGTCATCTGTACCTCCGGTCAACGAGGGTCAAGTTGCTGTCAACAAAGGCAGCTTAACGGTGATACGTAAGCTGTTGGGTCACGTCAGTTCAAACGGTGATTTGTCCGTCTTACGCAGGCTGTGGGGGACATAATCCAACTCTGGATTCATTGCCCATAACGACCAGAACCTCCAGCTCATCCACGAGGCTTATGACGTGTTATTGAACCTTAATTACGCATGACAGTTAGTTTATTTTTCAGTTTTAGCTGTACGCATTAGGCCATCTTTCAGATGCCTATAAAAACTTGCGTCTGCGTACGCTTATGTTACTTTTTAGTTGCTATGTTTTATGAACTTGTTATATTTTTAGTGCATTCAAAGACTCTGTTTTAATAGTGCTGTTCTAGCACTCTTGACTGTAATTTTCTGCACATGGAGTAATAGAAGCAGTGTTGTTCTGAAGTTTTCAATTCCTTGAGTCTTCTTTGGGTATTATGAATGGAGGGCCCCTGTTCATGACTGCCCTTGTATAGTATTTCATGTTTATATTCTTGCTATTTCTTTATTTTCTATTCAGCATTTCCTTTTTTTGAAACATGTACAACTTAATTCACTTTCATTGTTATTTCATTTGCAGCATTCATTTTGACTGATCAGTATTGTTCTTTTGCAGGTTTTTAACCCGGGATTGTTTTGTGTTTATGTATTTGCTTTATATCTATTGGTAGTTTCAGTTGACAGATTCAAAGTTGCTGCGTTTACTTTATTTTTATAGCTGATTTTTAGTTTAATTTCTCAAAGTTGTCTGCTAACATATGAATGGTCTCTTTATCACAAATTGTTTATCTTTTAGAGATCATAATACTAATAACTTACAGCTGGCTTTGAGTACTTTTTAGACTAATATTTAACTACTTTCTAATCGTGCTTTACATAGTACCATATGATAGAAGCAGAGAGTTAGAAAGAGCAAAACATTATAACTAGTCTTTAAAGTAGATTTTTCTCATTTTTATCACTTTTTAAACTCATCTTTAGCTACTTCCTAATCGTGTTTTACACAGTACTATGTGTTAGAAGCAGAGAGTTAGGAAGAGATAAACATTATCATTGGTTTTTAAAGTGATTTTCTTACCTTTTATTTGCAGCAGCATGAATGGTGTCTAATGCCATTAGAAAGTGGTTCTTTGCTTTCAAGTTATTTATTTCTTTCAAGCTTTTCCTTTTCAGCAAGTAATTAGAAACCACTAATCACACACCTTCACTCATCTAGAATTCACCTTACACCCACCATCACTCATCTGTTTATAAATCACCACTCCATCTTAGGAAGATAAATTAACCACAAACAACACCCCAAACGACAAAAAGCTCTAAGAGGTTGCTTAAGTACATATAGTACACCTTCACTTCATCAGCTTACGAGCCCCGAGTTGACAATTAATGACATCAATTTAGGAACACTAAATTGACTAAACACTAGGAATCAATCATGAACAAGTTAGTATGGAAAAACGTGTCTCTCTAAGGTTAGGGACTTATTTCAATAGTCATATTATCTAGTGATCACTAATCATAGTTTAAAATGGCAAGCCACTAGTCGATATGTCTCAATTCTCAACCAATGTATTTTTTGAAAAGGGTATGCTTTAAAAGTTCAACTTAATGTTAACTCTTCAAATAAGATAATTATATCCATAATTCAAAACTTGATGTTACAGTGTAGCATAATTCACATGACATATAGTGCAAAAGCCAAGAGCACAAGGAAAAAGAGAAGTAAGTACTAAGAAATATCTCATAGATAATAGAAAATAGAGAGCTACGTTCACGTACATCTTCAAGGGGGAAACCTCCGAGAGCAATACTCCAAAAACATAACAATTTTTGGAAAAGAATTACATAACCTTCTAGTCTTATATAACTATCCATAAAGAATCTTAACTACATATATGCCCCATATAATGTCGGTCAACCAACTAGTTTGAACTTTATTAATAAAAGGATCCATTTTTACAATCAATGACAATTAATCGGTTATTTAATGGGCCTTATTCATATAAGATAGCCTCATTCATTAATAATTATCTATGTAGGGGGATTAGAGTATGACCCTAAAATGTTGTCCCCTTTCGAAAGCAGCAATATCCTCAAGGTTGAAGGTTAGGAAGTTGTTGGATAATCATTGCTAATTCCCATGAGGTATATTCTAGTTACATATATTTCCACTAGATTAATACTTCTTTCATAGTGCATTGTCAGAACTAGTGCTCTCTGGTATAAAATTTTGCTTTTGGTTAGAGCCAAATGGAACCTTCTTCATCACGTTTGGTATGTTGGTATGCACTTTGTAATTTGATCCCACAACATTCTTCAAAAAAAATACATGAAATATTGGATGAATCTTGGAGTGGGCTAGAAGAGCAACCTTATAGGAAACCTAACCTATGCGTTGTATGATTTGATAGGGCCCATATAACTCAGCAGATAGCTTATGGGGAAATTTTATCTTTGATTGATGCCTACTTATAAGGATCAAGGTTAAAAAACACTCTATTCTATTTGACAAAAGAACATTGAAATCTATGTTAATCATCTTGTTCTTTCATTCAATTTTGTGTCATAACCAATTTTCTTGCAACTACTTTCCTCTTCCTAAATCTTTTGATATCCTTTTTAGAAAAATATTATTAAATAAAAAATGATATCTTTCTAAGCTATTGTATCGTTACTTGTTTCTTCTTTTTCTAAATTTTCTTTTCTTATTTTTCCCGAAGTGAGGTGAATACAATAATTGAAATATAATTATTGATATTTACATTTTTAAAATGATATTCATTAATATTATCATTAAAAGAATTTTTTTTTCTTGAAACAATAAATAGAAATAAATTAACAATATCAATATTAATAAAGTTTTTGATAAATCATTTATATATTTAGGATTATAGTTATTTTTATTTTCCTAAAAAACATTAATATAGAAACTCATTGTTAACCAAATCTAAAATAAATTAGTAAAATCTTAGAATCTAGAACATATGAATCTTATTATTTTATTTTGCCATTAGCCTTTGACTTATAAAATTATTTTAAATACTCATATAATTTACAACATTTATTTAAATGAAATTATTAATAAATTTAATCAAATAAAATTTATATACTAAATCAATATATAAATAAAATCACATAAGATAAATCTGTGGGTGATAGCACAATTAGAAAAAAACATGTTGGCAAGCCCTTGTGTATCCAGATGAACATGTCTCATCAACTAAACTTACAACAAAAATAAAAATAAAAAAATTATACAAGATAAATTTAAATATTAAAACTAGGCTATTATATTTTAACCTCCCCCGTCTCTCCCTTTTTTTTTCCTAATATCATAGTCTTTTAAAAAAATTAAAGGAAATTCCTGTGTCCTTTTTAAACTTTTTTTGGATTTTTTTTCATCATCTACTTGAGGAAAAATATTTTTCCAAAATAGCCATCACGTTTTTCCAATGAGCTATTTCTTACTCTATTTGGCTTTCTAGAATTCAAGATATGTCCCTTGAAAGATAGTACTTAATGATGATTGATTGTATTTGTGGGTTAATTTTGGCCATTCATATGTAAGTTTAATTTATTATTCTACATGCATTGTGAGGTGTTTATATTACATTTGTTGTGTAAAACTATTAGCAAGATACATTATTGAGCATACAACCAATCTAGTTTTATTTTTTTTCAATTTCTCTGAAATCGCAAGAATTTATTGAAATGATAAGCTTGATGGATAAACCCTGCACAATCTAAGCGTCCTAGGGGTTTTTCAGGGTGCTGAATCCATATATATAATCAAAAACTGAATCCATATATATAGTCAAAAAACCAGTTTAAATAACACAAATCAAGATTTCACCTCAATTTTTTTCATGCACGAGAAAGTCCAAAAAGTCCACTAATGACAGCTCCCTTTATCTTCACTAAATTTCAAGCCCCAAAAAGAATCAAATCTGTTTATATGCAAACCAAATCCAAAACGTTATTAACCTAAAATAAATTATGTTACCTTTGGGTTTTGAATTTCGTTACCTAGACCATGTCTATCTAAATTTCAAGTTTAAATGAATATGATCTACATGAGTTGCCATGTTAGCACATTTAATACATTTTTTTCCCATGTGGATCAAGAGGACACATTATCTACCACGTCAAACTTCCTAATAATACAAAAACTTTGCGTCCAAAAACTTGAAATGAGAAATTATATTTATACAAAAAAAAAACACTTCATAACCTATTTATTGCATTAACATAAATACACACTAGTTTATGACCTATCAAATTCAACACAAAATGAAGATCAAATATCTAATCCCCCAACCAAAGATAGTGAAAAAACAAATAGTAAATTCACAAGAGTAAACATTAAAATAAAATCTTGTAAGTGATCTATTTTCTTTTATCTAGATAAATACAATAAAATGGATGGTTGTTGAAGATATCAACAAATGATAACACAATGAAGCAATTATCTTTGTTTACTAGTCTTCAAAAGACTTATTCATACTTAATATTAAAGATAAGTTAAAATGACATTAGAATTTATTATTATTATTATTAGTTATGGGTCTAGCCACGTGTTCTTGAATTTGAAAGATATTCCCACTAAACACTGAAGATCAAGTGAGCAATATATCATTTCTCTTATGAGGTTAATTTTTTTTCTATCCATAAAGAATTGATTTAAGGTCAATCTAATCTAAGACTTTCACTTTGAGTGAGTAAATAGTTTCCTATGTACGATCCTCGTCTCTTTAACCTATTTTTTTCAATAAAGATGTTGTAATAGCATACATGCATGACCCAATTGCTAGGGAATATCCATAGCAACAACAATTTTACTTATATCTACTACACTTTTCACAATGCTTTTAGTTTCCATTTTAAAACCTCTTAACACAATTATTTATCTTAAACTCATACCAAAATAATATTTATTTAAAAATAAAAATAAAAATAATCAAATATAACTATAACTATAAAAACTCTGTAATACATTTATCCCAATATAAAAATATAAAAATACAATTGTGAGGACTCTTTAATACATTTATCCCAAACACATTTATAATTATACATATCTCAAATGATGAACCAAGTAAAGGATATCTAGCATATTGAGCTCTTTTGAATATTACAAAAGCACTTGAGTTATTTCTTATATTAAGCTATTCTATCATATGCCTTTGCAGTATATTTCCTTGATATTATATGTAATTTTTTCGAAACATTTCACCTCGAAAGATAAAATAACCTCAATCATTTAATTTCCAGATATTCTTACACCTGGACAGTAGGACAATAAGAGCATACAAAAAAAATTAGATGATATCAAACAGAGTTTGCTTAATCAAAAGGTGCAGTACAAAAACTGAAGCTAGCCATAGGTGGCCATCCGTCTTCATCACCTTTGCTAATTGAAAATTTTGATTCTAGTGAAACTCCTGTGTGTGATTCTACCAGTCCTATGTTCCTGAAAACTTGAATTCTTGGAACTAATTCTCAAAAACCCACTTTGCATGGTGATAGACTGTATTAAATTCATCCACTCCCCATATGGTGCATATGAATCAATTCTTATTCATCATGTTCTTCGTGAAACCTTCAGGACATGCTCCCTCTTGGTGTTCTGTCCTATGGCATACCCTGCACCTGAAAGGTATTCCCTCGTAATCCAATTTCAGAGCCCTAGCATACTGGTTGCCCACCTTGAGAATGATTTCAGAGTTTAATCCTTCACTGAGATCCACCTCAACACAGACCCTGCGTGTCATGGACACAACATTCCCCTTCATGTAGGGTTCAGATATTTTGAGAACCTTTCCAATTACAGAACAGATCTCAACTAGTACCTCTTCACTCCACATTATCAGAAGAGGAAGGTGCAGAAGTCTCACCCATATTGGGGTTTTCAATGCACCAGGATTCTGGGGGTCAAAATCAGGTGATCATCTCTTGAGGCTCAATCCTGCCACTCCCATGAACCAGGGGCCATTCTCCAGAACAAACTCACAATCATCCTCAGAAAAGAACTCAATCTTGAAAAACCCCTCACCCATTATCTTAAACATCCAGTTGCTTCTTAGCTTGGGCCTCCAGTGCTTACCAGACCATTGGAAGAGGTCTTGAAGAGTTGGGTTCATAAGAGTGAATCTACCCACCAAGGACCTGTCACTGAATATAAAGTCATCCACCAACATATATTCATTAATGGGCTCAGAACCTGGATTTGACAGATCAACACCTGTTTTTTCAACATTCCAATAATTTGTTCCAGTCTGGGCATCTTCATTCTGCTTGGGCACTGTGTAATCAGCAGCCTCCTTATTCTGTAATGGAAGCTCTGCAGGCCCTTTCAAGTCCTCAAGCCCTGGGGGACTCTGCAAGTGGAATGTGGATGATGGTTTGTCCTCCTTCGTATCCATGAGGGGGACTTCGGGTGCTGGGGTTGAAGATATATTTATCGAGAAATGGGTACAGTTTCGGAGACTGATTGATGATATATTTCCCGTGTATATTACTTACAGCTTAAACAAGCTTTTCCTCTTTCTTCAATGGAGATTCTGCACTCGGAATAGAATGGCTGTTGAGGGAGTGGTAGCTTGTTCTGAAATACCCAACGCTGGTTTGTTACCAGTTTTTTTTAGGTTGGTTTTTCCTTGCGAACAAATCGAGCGACAACACAACAAAAACAAAAATCCAGGTTTGCGCTCAGCAAATTCGAGACTGGCACTTGCTCAGCTTGAGGTGAGTACAGTATAAAACACTCAATCATTCAGGTAATAAATAGCAGAGCAACAAGTTGAGTTGGTAGATACAGGAATTTGATGAGCAAATTGTCTTTCATGGACTCCGTCAAATACTGAGTTAAAAATAGCTAAATTATGAAAACGGGTAATAGAATTGTTCAAACGATGATACTCGACCAGCTCTGAATATAGGTTTTTATTTGTTTTGGGTTAAAATCATGAAAATGGGTAAAATAGAATTGTTCAAACGATGGAATTCGACAAACTAATTGGGTTGGCATACAGTTGTTAAAACCATAAAATTTGAAAAACTGTTTGGTTCTGAAGTTTCGACCTTAATGAGTAGGGATTATAAAACCATGTTTAGTCCATTATAGAGTATTAAAGATAATTAAAAAAATAAATAATTACTAATTTTGTGTTCGAAATAAAGTATTAAAAATAATTTATTTATAGAAGTTATGAAGGAGTAAAGATAATTAAAAATAAATAATTTATTTATAATTATTATAGATGTGGAGGGTGTTTTTTGGATAATGATTTTCCATATAATATATGGAACAAGTAAAATTAAATATATTTTAATTAAATATTTTATCTTCTGATTTTATTATAAAATAAAATAAATATTTATTTTATTTTTAATATTATTATAGAATTAAAATTTGGAAAAAATAATCGAAATCCTAATTTAATTTAATGGAAAAATTACTGTATTTATATGAAAGTGTTGAATTTTTTAAAATTATTTTTCAATAATATTCATTAAAAATTATAAATTAAATAAGTAAATTAAATACATATACTTAGTTTAAGAACGTTTCAAATTGCTTAGGAAATAATGGAATTTCTGTCAAGATTTTGACAAAATCTGATAGAAATTTTGGGAAATCTAGGTTACAACTGTCAAGTTTAAGGATTTTAGATGTCATATGGGTTTTTGATGGCCTTGAATCCATTTCACCATAAAAAATAGGATTCAAGCACTCTTTTTGTCAAATTTGTTGAGAGAACAATCGATTCACGGTTTTTTTGATCTCCACGGAAATTTGTAGCCTTGGTAGACAATTGTTAATGAAATATTTTATTTTTTAAATATATGGTAAAATAAAATGCAATAAATATTTTTTTTCGTTTTAATAAAAAAATTAATTAAGGTGAAATTTTATAAAAGGTGTAGTCTAACTAACTAATAAACAAAATCAGTCACTCTAAAAACGAAAATTTAAATACTAAAAAACGAGCCATTTCATCTATTAATTAGACTACTCTCTCTCTCTCTCTCTCTCTCTCTATATATATATATATATATATATATGACATGAAATATTAATTAGTATTAATGATTAATCTCACACATACCTTCCATTGACTATAAAAATTACACTTCATTTATTTAATAGTAAGTGGTGTCGATTCACATTGTTAATGTTAATAACTCATTTATTTAAATGTAAATTGTTGAAAATGGCAACAAGAAATGCTAAAAATAGAAATGCTAAAAATAGCATTGCTATAAATAGCATTTCAAGGTATACTCCAACTCAGTTGGAAATAGCAAAAAATAGAAATGTTAAAAATAACATTTCGCGATACATTCCAATTTTAATTAGTCCCTAAATTAAAATTGTGAATTAAAATTCGAATTTGAGCTTAGCAGCGGTTTGAAAAATAATTAATTAATTCATCTTGAGTTAATTAGTTGGAGAAAATCAAATATGAAGTCTATGTGAAGGCATGCAATAATTATCCCTTTGATTGAGAAAGTTATCCCTTAATTAAGGAGATAATGATGAGTTGTATTTGAGTTGTAATTAGTTAGCTCAGTTAACTGAGTTAAGTCCAGTTAAATTAGTTCCAAACAGTTTGTGGAACTAATTGTGAGTTCAATCATTAATGCATGCATGCATGCAACTAGTATTCTCCAAATAACTGAATATTCTTTCATAAATAACGCATGCATGTCAGTGCAGAGAAAGACTCAGTTGAGATTAAAGACAGGGAAATTGTACTATCAGTTGGAGAAAATTTTCTATAAAGGAAACTTATCCATGCAGAAGGAATTCACTCCTCCAAGATTGCGCAGTTATTTCAGAGGTTAGTGTTGTGTGTGAGGTGAGAATCACACAGGTTGCAGCTGGAGGACCCAGGAGAAACTGTGCAAGGAAATAGGAGGCTTGGAGGACTGAAGGAAGGCATATGTGTTGTCTATTCTGTCTATGAGCAGCAGTGAGGGATTGTACTGAGAGCTGGATAGCTTGAGAGCTAAAGCTTTGTGTAATCCTGAGATATTTCCACTTGTATGATAATACAAATAGCAGGGTTTTTAGTTGAGGTTTTCCTTAGAGTATTCTTCTGTGTTTCATGTGTGATTGAATCTTCTTCTCTGTTATAGGTGTTCTATTTGATCTTGCTCAAAATCGATTTAACTTCCGCAAGTTTGATTGTAGAAGTAGATTAAGTATTTTGCCTTAGTACATTGCATAATCAGTTTAATCTACGGTGAAATTTCTATGCATTTCACTTTATTAATGTTAAATAATTTATTAATCATTAGACTACCCATGATGTGTAGACTAATTGGCTTGTGCCAGGTTTAGTCTCCATCAAGTCATTGGTTCAAATCTCATGGGGAAGAGTTGAGGATGAGAGCCACCTTTGGGGGAATTAAAATGTTTACATAACATAACACCAACATAGATCCATATTAACTTAGAGGGATCAAATTTCTCAATGTCCAAACCTTTCTTTTGACCTCAAAATTTAGGAAAAGTTTGCACTTTAAGAGATTTGATATCTTCTTGACACGTAGCTACTAGTAAACTTTTTGGGGTCTACGACTTGTCCTTCTCTCTATAAACCAGGTCACAATCGATTTGCACCTCGAGAGATTTGATATTTTAGCTACTAGTAAACCTCTCGAGGTCTATGACTTGTCTTTCTCTTCGTAAACCGGGTCACAATCGATAGGATTTAGCTACTAGTAAACCTTTGGGGTCTACAACCTGTCCTCCTTTCCGTAAACCGGGTCACAATCGGAGGGATTTGAACCTTGGATCTCTCAGTTTTATCACATTAGTTCGTTCACCAATTAAGATGCCATCACTGCTCATATAGAAAGAAAGAAAATTATTTTAACGTCCACGAGGTTAAAGATAGCCTATGGGACAAATTGCTTCTTCATCTGGTTGATGTATTCGACCCTTTTCCTGTGAAGCCTCACAATAAATGCCCCCAGCTTCTCAACAAACCCCTCACTAAATAGATTATCCCAAGAGCTAGCTATATTAATATATGCATAACTTTCCCTCTTATCTTTGAAGGCCTCACATTCTAAAATGAAATGCTTTTTTGCTTCCACTTTTCCAGAAGAACAAGAAATACATACTCTCTTCTCCCACACTTCTTTTGGCCATTTCTAGTGCCCTCTTTGATAACAGAGTTGATGAAAATTAGTCCTTAATTGAGCAATAAGAATTTTAGCTCTCCAAGAAATATTAGCCTCTATGTACGCTTTTTGTTGATGATTATAAGTGGGATTAAACACTTCAATATAATACTTTTTCTTTCTCCCTAACTCCATCCCAAGTACGCTTGTGGAACTTATCCATAACAAAAGCTTTTATCTCTTTACTGTTTATGTGACTTGTGTTCAAGCAAATACCCCATTAACTAAACCATTTGTTATTTTGCTGCATCCAAGTCTTTTTTCTTTTACACAATATGTCATTAAAGACAACCTTAGGCCATCTAACCTCTTCCATTTGCTAATTTTTTTTTTAAATACCTTATGACTTGCACCATAGCAATTGCTTCAATAGTAGCAACCCCTGTTTCACTTAAACTACACTTTTAATTTTGAATTTGTTTGTAGTCAAACGCTTTTGAATTTTCTCAATTTGTTTCCATTGCATGTCGGATGTAATGCTGGCCCACAATTCACAACCATAGAGAATCATTAGACAACCTGCATGACATGTAGCTACTATTAAACCTCTTGGGTCTACGACTTGTCCTCCTCTCCGTAAACCATGTCACAACCAATTTTCTCACATTTTTTTTTTTTTTTTTCTATGTTAAGACTAACCTACGCACCCACGGGGGATTTGAACCAGTGACCTATCGCAAGGAGTGCCTTAACAGCGCACCCATTCACCGTCAATCCAAACCCCCGTGGGCCCAACCAATTTTCTCACATTACTTCATTACTTCGTTCAAGAATTAAGATGCCATGGCCACTCATATATTCATTTGATTTGATTGATTCAAAATGTTTATGAATTACAAATTACAATATCTATTCTAGAAAACACCTCTTGATATAATAATTTATAATAATATTGTTTATATGATTTTTTAAAAATCATGGTATCTCAGTACGATGCTTTTAAATATAAATCAATGATGACAAGTATATCGATTTGTCTAAGTCGTTGAACATAGGGTATTATTCTTTCAAAATCACTTGAAATTTATATATTTATTTAATTACTTATTCATGTTTCTAATAGACATAAATTTTAATAAAATAAACTAAAATACCACTCTCTTTATTGTTAAACTATAACCTTATTCACCTTATATTACACTAAGGCGACAATTCAATTTTTTTTAACCAAAACATCAAATATTAAAAACACATAACACATTGAACTTATGTTCCACCATCATCAAATGTAATAGAGCAAGATACCATGTTAACTCCACTTGCCATATATCTTGTCGAGATATGAAGACATTCATATAAAGTTTAATTTTAGTTTGTTTAGTGCACTTTTTTGGGCAAACGCTATACTTTATGGTGTGAATGGCCTATATTTTATTTTGTATTTTTTAATTATGCTTTTTAATTTAGTTATATTTATGTTATAATTTTACAAGTTATTTATTTTAAAATCAATTTATATATAAACATTATATATGATCAATTTAATTTGTTTTTGGTTTAAAAATATTTAATAATTTAATATTATTATTTTTATTTAACTTGTATTTCTAACACAAACATTATTATGAAAAATTATTTAAATTTTGAGAAATTTTAAACATAATATACATATTTTTTTATTATTAAGTTCATTTTTATTAAAGAATACTATTTATATATTTAAAAAGTGTAGTAATTAAATTTTAAATTTACAGTGAAGTGTAGTAATTAAATTTTAAATTTACAGTGTATTATATTTTTTAATAAGTCTTTCATATTTAATATAGTTTACATAATTGTTATTAATTAATAAGAAAGATTTTATATATATATATATATATTAAATGTATTATATTTTTTATCAATAATATTTATTGGCATTATCCATTTTTTTTAGATTTGACAACATTTTTCTTATCTTTAACTTATTATGCTTTCCAAATTACTATATCATCTCCAATATAGTTGTTATATTTATATTTATATTATATTATCTTATTACTATTATTTTTTTAAATTTTAAATTTTTGATTATTTTAGGGAGTTTAAATTTGATCTTTCTAATTTAATATAAATATTATGATAAATATATTTAGTAAAATTTATATATTAATATTATCACTAATATTTTTTTACAAAATTTGACTTCATTTATCAATACTATTTGGAATTGGATCATAAATCTAAAAAGTCATATTTTAGGGGTTAATTTCAACTCTTATGGTTTTGTTGGTTTACTCATTTGAGACAACCAATTTTTCCAATTCCACATTTACATTGTTATAGTAAACAAATTGTCTATAAATATCATTTCTCTTTTATATATATATATAAACCTTAAATCAATATTTAATTTTATCATAACTTTTTAATTAATACATTGCTTTATCATCTAAATAAAACTTGTTGGTGAACATTTATTTCATTTTTTACCATTTTTTAAATGGGTTTCACTATAAGATGCTACAGGAAATACTTTTTATTAGCCAATAAAACCCAAATTTATAATTATCTTCAAATGTATGTTTCATCTGTGTGAGGTTTGAAGAAAGAAATTGATGATAGGCTTAATTTTTTTTTTTAATAAAATTAATATTTAAAATGTGTTTCATTAGAATTAATCAAGTTTGTATGAATTTCAATAACCTTGATCAACTTCATAGTTTAAAACTTTAAATACATTTAGATTGAGTCAAAACTAATTAAATTGAATCCCATTAACCTTAACCAACTTTATAACTTAAAACTTTAAATATACTTATATTTAGTCAAAACTCATTAATTCACGTTAAGACTTATTTTCAACATCAAACCATCATAAAATTTCCATAAGTGAGTTAAATATATGAGATTATGGTATTTAACATCTACATTATATCAATCAACATATTCTTCTAGTATCAATGAGTAACTGTAGCTTTTGTAGCTCATGCAGTGAAGGTTACAAGCAATATTTCTCGTTTAGAGTATGCAAAGTTATTAAGGAAATTATTTGTGATCTTAAAAAGTATGTAATAAGGTTAGACAAATTATTGTAATGTAATTATATAGCTTAATTTATATTGTTCCTAAGGCCATATTTTCCACCAATTATATGTTGTTATAGCAACAATCACTAGGAAAAAAATAATACATGCAAAAATAAATGTTAAGGAAAATTGTACATACTTTTGTGGAATAAAAAGATATTTATCATACTAGTGCTTAAATATATTAAAGCCTTATGACTAATTGTTAACTTTCAAACCTCATCTCCTTTACCTTTCCCATGTCTATCTATTTCCTACTTCATGTGACACCTCATACAAGAAGGGCAAGGTGCCCCTGATTAGGGGTTTCGAGTTAACTAGACCTGAACTCCACGATTAAATCTTAGAGATGGGGTTAGTGAAAATTCCTCTTTCAAAACTGTATTTTGATTCTACCATCATCTTGTGCTTGTTGAGAGATTTTCCAACAATATAAGCCTCACCCAAAATGGATTTGTGGATAACAAGTTATGACTCTTCAAAACTTTCCTTTTATGCCACTTTAGCCTCCATATTTCCACATGGATCTACCTTGGTGAACTATGTGGTGGACATAACCAACTCAAAAATCATCTGTCGTATCTCGAGCCATACCCTTTTATGGTTATCCCACCCTCTCATTTTTCCTCACCTGATAGTGGCTATCATATGATGAGCTCCAACAACATTAATTATCATCTATATATTCTACTCAGTAGTCCCACCCCAAAGCATCCCAAAGTTTCTATATGGAAATGACCGATGGTCTATAATTGATAAGACGACCACCCAATGCTTGATCTGTTGATGGGATGATGACTTGATAAGTCAACTACCCAATGCTAGATATCTTATGAGCCGATGGGCTAATGGCATGATAAGTTGACAACTCAATGCCCAGTTTGTTGATGGGCCAATGGGTTAATAGGTGTCTTCACTACCACAACACCAGTTGGAAACTACCTAGGTGTCATGTCAACTCCACATCGATACCACATTGCCACTACCTCAATGCCAAATCAACACCACATGCCTGACATGTCTGTGCCACGTGGTTGACACATTATGACAATGTCATATATTTCCACATCATGCTGCTTATTAGGTTTCAACGATGTTGGGGAGATGCCAAGTTTAACAAAGTTAACTTTTCCTGACACCTAGCATGCCAATCTCCAACATCCAGATACCTGATAACCTGATAACACCTTAAGGGTTGGCTTTTGGTCATAGTACCTTTCGGCCATGACCATGGGATAAAATGAACCACTTCAACACTTCTATCTCATGAAATGAATTGTTCGCTTGGGGTAGCTCAATTGGCAATGGCCGTGGAAATGAAGTCTCATCGAACTGAAAGTCTTGGGTTCAAATCTTGTGCTATCCCCATTATTGGGGTGAGAAGTTGTACATGAAGAAGATGTAGTCCTATCAAGCTTACAAAAAAGCTCATGAAATGAATTACTTATCCTCCTAAAGACTGAGAAAGGGTATCTCCTTCTCTAATAGTTTTATGCCAAGATCTCAATGGTTAGAAATGCCAAAAATTTTGGTAGCTTTCATCCATTAATAGATTTGTTAGGATTTTCAGTATTGGGAAATTTTGAATGAGTCTTTCAGTGAAGTACTTGATCCCTGATAGTCTAACCTCCTAGTAACTGATATTTAGATATTTTAGTATCTAATACCTAAGAGCATAACTCCTTCGATGAGTCATTTTAAATCATTAATGGGATCAATCTTGAACCTCAAGAACCACCTAACCACTAATGTATCAAATTTATCGGTGTTGGGGGGTAATGGTGTTTACAGTGATTATTTTTGAGGATACCTAAAACCGAGGGCTTAATACCCTAACAAGGAATTCCAAGTCTATTTTAAAGCTATACATCCGACCCTGACATGGAAAAATATTTCCTACAAAAACTTGTAAGGTTCAAAATACTCTTCACCAACACAAAAATTCAATTAAAGCTTGTTGCTTTTTGTTAGACATCTATCAAAATAAAAATAGGGATATGGCCTATCACCCTCTTACTCAACTTTACTCAGCTAAGGGGACTTCTTCTGACTCCATTTTTGGAATGCAACTCCACACTTTAGACTTATCTCCCTCTCAAATATGAACCCGATATTCTGGATGATCTCCTAAAGGAAATAAGTTCCTTTAGACAAAGAAGGACCTTCAAGTCCTCTCAATCTCATCAGGGATATAACCACTATTGTTCCATTCGGACCAAGCATGGTTTAGGAAATACCACCAACTATAACAAATTACAAGAAGCGATTTAGACCCAAAATTAACCTTACATCACAGTTAACAATCATATTATTCATATATATTATGGATAACAACATGCCTAAAGATATTTCTCCAAACAAAGAATTTATCCTTGGGAGAGGAATTTACAACTAGAGTCCAAGCATAATACCCATTTTCTCATCTCATTATTACCTCATACTTAATAGATTAACATAGTCATATTCAAGGAACCATAAATAAAAATATTGCTACATACACAATTATTAGATGTTCACAACAAATACTAGTCCATTATTACTAGAAAGTGTAGTAACCAACTAACCAACAAAACAATACTCATAAGCCTTGAACAATGATGCCAATTCATTTATAGGAGGTAAATACACTTATCTGGTGTACTTAACTCATTGGGAACTGGAGGAGGGCGAACCACTCTCCACCCAACCTTAGGTTCAACTACACTGCAATATTTCTCATAGCTTGAGACCCCTAAGCCAAAGTTGACACCTTAGGGAAAGCTTCATTTAGTGTTACTCAAGGCTAAAATCAAGTAGTAAGTGTGAAGGCCACTTCTTTCACTTGCAGAATTTAGGAATCACACTTTAGTGGATGGGTTGGGGCATTTTAATATAACAAATATGGCCATCCAAGGCCAATACAACACATCTAGCAATCCCTTAGCACTTCCCTTCTTCAGTTCCTCACATGCCTTAGCTAAAAAAATGTTGAAAAATTCCTTCAGTTCTAGAAGTCCCTCAGCACTTCCATTCTTCAGTGACTCACATGCCTTAGTTAATTTTTTTTCAAAAATTCCTTTAGACCCCCGATCTCAAGTGAAGCATTCCCACTAATTCATTGTCCAATTTTAGTCTATAATTCACTTCCACACTAAGTGGTTGTGACTCAAAGGCTTCTAGCCACCTCCTATTCAGAGTCAAGTCTCTTGCACATGCTTGTGGATTGATTTGTTCACACAGTTGAAACTCACAATTCTCTATGGATTTCAATCTCTCTTGTGTTCTCTCCCCCATGTGTTGATTTGCTCTTCATGCTCTTTTCCTCTCTAGTTGCTTTTCCCTCATGAGCACGTTTGTCCATGTGAGAGTTTAGAGTTCTCCTTGGGTTACAAATCAACTCATGGAAGAATTTATAGTGGTAGGTAGCCCATATCTTGGGTAGTTTGGTACCCTCTTCTCCATTTCTCATAAATATTGATAGTTGACAATCCAACTACCAAATCAGGAACAAAAGGCACAAATTAAATTCAACAAGGGTAGGAAATTTCCAAATCTCCTCACAACTTTCCCTTATTGAAGCTTCATTCCTAGGCATCAAGATCCATATAAGTCATCACGTCCTTCAGTTTTAGCAATGCATATATACTTAAAGAAATATTTCAAATTCGGGGTAGATCAAAGCGGCATATTGGTTTTGTGTCATAAACATGTTAATATTTATAGTTCATCAATGTTAAAGAGTGCAACTAGGGGCTAATTACCCTTCCAAAGAATCCTTTTATGAATATATATATATATATATATATATATATATATATATATATATATATATATATATATAGTGTTGAAGAGTCATGTCTCTAAGCATGATCATTCGTTGAAAATAGCTCATACTAATGTAATTGACATATTTACCATAAGTTACCACCCACCAAATTTAAGAAAGTATTTGCATAAAATATGGGATAAGGAAAAATATGTAAATAAATATACTTACCAGGAGTTATTGCCCACCATTATTTATGGGTTCTTCAACACTCTAAAAAATATGGGTAAACATGTAAATGTGCAAACTTACTAGAATTTAATTTGCAAAGATACATGATCTAATTTACAAAGAGGCATATCTCTTGTGTATCTTGAGTATAAAATTCATTTGTAACTTTTAATTTTACACAATTCACTTATCAACTCATATATTCTAGTACTTATTGTTGATTTTCCATCTACAATTACTGCCAATGATGATCTAAGGTGAATGCTACTGAAGTTTTAATGTGATTTCTATTGGAATCCAAAGTAAAGTTGTTATTGCGATAATAAGACATTGAAGTAATTGTTACAAGCAGAAAACATACCATAAAATTTAACATGGTATCAGAGCCTAGGAGAAGAAAAGCCTAAGGAATAAGAGAAGCAATCACTCTTGAATAATTGTTGTTGTTGAACAACATTTGTTGGAACCAGTCTCCATGGCTGCTCACTCTTATTTCAAGGCAACAGGTAAGCTCAATGATAAATCGAACTATCATTCCTAGAATATTACTCTTGATTTGATCTTGGAGGAACATGAAGTGTTGGATTATGTGCAAGGGAAAGTGGCAGAGCCTCCTTCAAATGCACCTACTACTGTCAGAGTGAAGTATAGAAAAGAAAAGGTCAATGCTAAGAAAATCTTAGTTGACTCCATTCAAAAGAATTTAATCTTTTATATTTATGATCCAGGAACTTCCAAGGAAATGTATGATAAGTTGATAGGGATGTTTAAAGTCAACAATGCAAATCAAATTCTGTTTCTTAAGCACAAGTTGAAGGATATCAAGCTAAAAAAAGGGGAGTCTATACAAACATATTTCATGAGAATAACTCAAGTAAAGAATGATTTTCTATCTATTGGAGAACTTACTACTAGCAGGAAACTCACCCTTATTACACTTGGAGGTCTTACAAGGCCATGGGAAACATTTGTCACCACCATCATCAACAATCAAAGAGTACTTGGTTTTTATGATCTATTGACTAGATGCACTCAAGAGGAAATAAGGATGATGGAGAGAGAGAATTATGCTTTTGGAAGTAAACTTACTGCTTTCTCTACACATGCTAAAATGAGAAATGATGTTGGTCCATCAAAGTCAAGAAGGCAGGGTTTTGGAACTAAGAAGGGATTCAAAGGAAAAGGAAAAGGAAGATGCTTCAATTGCAACAAGTTTGTCCACTATGCTAGAGAATGTCCCAACAAGAAGAATCCTCTAAGGGCCACCAACAACAATCAAAGAAACAATATGTCTAACCGCAAAGGAAAATGGAATGCTCTTGTTGCTCAAGAAGGAAATAATCAACCTCCCAAGAGGACAAGAAATTCCAGGTATGATGAAAATAATGTTGTTGAAAAACAAGATGAGTATTATCTCATTTCTGTTTTATCTATGGCCTCTCCTTTGAACACCTTGGATCAATGGTTAATTGTTAGTGGAGCCTCAAGGAATTTCACTATATACAAGGAGGTTCTCTCAAATTTAGTTGAGAGGAATACTAATATAAATATTATTCTTGGAGATAATGCCACCTACCCCATAAAAGGAATAGGAATTGTTACTCTTCACTTGAACTATGGTTAAACCATACATCTTCAAGATGTTTTATATGTGCCTGATTTGAAGAAGAATTTGGTATCTATTTATGCAATTAAGGAAACATGCTTCAAGGTAGATTTCATTGATGGAAAGGTACGTGCATGGAATAAGAACTTTATAGATGCTTTTACTCTTGGGTTTATGGTTGATGGTATTTATCAATTTTGTGGAAGTTCACTGGGAGCTTTGGTAAATGACACCTCTATTCAATGTGATTTGTGGCACCAGAGATTTTCTCATTTACATTACAAAGCCTTACCAAGTGTAAGAAATATGGTCACAAAGATGCCCCAATTTCATATGAATCATGAAGGAGCTTGTCAAGGTTGTGCAACAAGAAAACATACAAAGGGAATATTCCCTTCTAGTGAGAGAAAGACAAATAATATTCTTAATTTGATGCATCCTGACATGGCTGGTCCTTTTCCTGTGACTTCATTGGGAGGATACTTATACTATGTGATATTTGTGGATGAATTCTCCTGCAAAACTTGGATTTATTTCTTAAAGAAGAAGGTTGACGTATTTAGATGGTTTTTCTCTTTCAAAGTGTTGGTGGAGAATCATACAGGAAAGAAGATCAAGACATTGAGAACTGGAATGGAATTGAATACGAATCTAGTGAATTCAATGACTTTTACAAATAGGCAAGTATTAAGAGGGATCTCACCATTCCATACAATCCACAACAAATTGGAGTTGTTGAGAGAAAGTATTATACAATTATGGAAGCCACCTGTGCCATGATTCACAATCAAGAACTACTGAAGTTTTTATGGGCAGAAGTTGTGAACACTGCTGTGTATGATCAAAATAGGAGTCCTCATTAAAACTTGGATTTCAAGACACATGAAGAAATCTTCAATAGTAAGAAACCTGACGTTGCACATTTTATAATATTTGGTTTCCCTATATATTTTCATGTACCTAAAGAGAAAAGGAAGAAGTTTGAATCCTTTGGGAATAAAGGTGTATTTGTTGGATATAGTGAATATTCAAAAGGCATATCGAATTTATGTACCTGGTGAGAGAAATATAGTAGTAAGTAGATATGTTACCTTTGATGAAGACTCTGCCCTGAGAAAAGCAAGGGAGCTCCCCATCACAAGGATGTATGATGATGCTACTGAAAGTCAAGAAGAACCTATGATGGATGAACCTATGCCTGATGTTGATGTCTTGATGGATCCACTTTATCCACCTCCTTGCAATCCATCTATCTCAAAGAAAAGACCACTTTGGATTCAAGATTCACTTCAAGATGCATAAAATCATGTTACTCCAAGAGTAGCTTTTCGAGAAAGTAAGAAGCCTACCAAGTATCAAGGGTACTTGGCTTCCCTGAGTGCTATCTTCCAAACCAAACCTTGCACTTTTGAAAAAGCATTAAAGCACCAGGTATGGAAAGATACTATGGATGAAGAATATGAGTCAATCATGAAGAACGACGTGTCAGAAGTGGTGCCTAGACCCAAGGACAAGTCCGTAGTCACTTCAAAATGGATGTAGAAGATTAAACATGGAGTTGATGGAAGTGTTGAGAAATACAAGGAAAGGTTAATGGCTTGTGGCTTTTGACAAAAGGAAGGAATCGACTATGATGAGATTTTTTTCTCAAGTTTCTTGATACACCAATATACGATCCATAGTTTCTCTTGTCGCAAATCAAGGATGGAGTTTGCATTAAATGGATGTCAAGACCACATTGTTACATGACTCACTTAAGGAAGAAGTCTACTTGGAACAACCCTACGGGTTTGAAGAGAAGGATAGAAAAAAATCATGTATGCAAGTTGAAGAAATCCCTCTATGGTCTAAATCAACCCCCTATGGCTTGGTATGAGAGGATTGATAGCTATCTCATGATGCTAGTATTTACAAGGAGCTATGTTGATCTGGAATTGATATAAGACAAACAATAAGGTATTACAAACTCATTTGCATGGATGTGTCTATGTTATTTTACGCAACAGATCGATAAGATTGTGAAATACACAGACATTGAAGCAGTTAAAGAAAACACAACAGGCAAAAATATAAACACAACAAGTTTAATAAGGAGTTCACCCAATACTCCTGGGATATGTCTCCCAGTCCAGCCTTCAGTGGTGGCCTCTCTATTATGTTTTCAAAGTAGAGTTTTTACAACAGTGAGCTCAATTTGAGTCTCACACAACAGATATAAATCAGTAATACCATACTTGGATTCCCCAAGTCTCTAGAGTACACATACTCTCCCTACTGAATCTTGACCTCTATTGGTCACAGTAGTATGAGCCCAATCTGAGACTCATACATGACAGGCATATACAGAGGAGTTCGCTTGAACCTCTCAAGCCTTCTCTGGAGTACATGGACTCTCTGACTCTCTTTGGCTCTGTCGTAACTCTGGCTCAATGCTGCCTTTTCTTCTGTAGGTCAGCTCGACTTCTTCTCTATACTCTCTGTTTTGCTTTCTTCTTCTAAATTATTGCTTGCTCTGCTCTCTCTGTCAATTTGTGGCTTAAAAGATAATCTGCTTCTTGACTGTTTGTTTCCGCTTCCCGAATTTCCGGTTCCCCAGCCTCTATCCGTTTGAATCCCTCTGTCCTAGTCATCAGTCACTGTATAACACCTCACAGGGAGGTGGACACCTATTTCGTAATGGATGAGTGTCAGTTCTCTTGGACATACTCAAAATGACCATTTTTACCGTTAACTCCAAGGATGCCCGCAAAACATGATCTTCTTCCAACGCATCGTCCATATTGGACTTCAAATCCTATACAACTCTGCCTGTTAATCTTGTCAAATCTGGTCGTCCATCGGAACGCATCTCTGACATTGATCTGGAGCCTCCAAATCCTATGGTCATCATCCATATCGGGCGGATAAGTAACATGACGTTTATCCGTCCGATGTGAGAGGTTTTCTCTCTTCCCGCCGGGACGCATGGCGATCACCACGTGGCATCAGACAGAACTTGGCCGAAACCACTTACCACTCGAAGCCTCTCTGATATTCTGCCATTTTTTTGGGACCCCGCTTTTGACGGAATTGGAACGATATCAGTTGCATTTTATCATTTTTCGGGTCCGGGTGCTTGCAACCTTTCCTTCTTTTAGGGGTTTGCCCTGTGATATGCGATATGTGATATGCATATCAGAAACGATCCCCATTTCTTGAAATGACCTCTGGATTTGTTAATTTGCGATAGTGCGTTACCATGGGATGACAGTCTGCGCACTTGATCGACGATCCTCGTTGCTCCGTGCTGATCACAAATTGCAACTGTTACAAGGATGCCTCCAATAAGCTTGATCTTTACAAGACTTTGAATCTTTGGCATGATTTTTAAAGAGTTCAAGAAAACTTAGAGAGTGTTCTGGGATCCAATTTGGATCACGACCTTCCCACTGAAAAATCTTTTGGACCGCTAAAAGTTGGTTTTTAAGCATCAATCAAGTGAGGGTATAGATTCCTCACTTGCCCAATTTCTATCCATTTTTCACTGCTTGGTTTTGAACCTTTGAGTCCGATCCTGAGGTACTCAACATCTCCTTTGCACGTAGTTCTCACCTTCTTGTCTAGAACTGTATCTTCCTGCAATTCATTGAGATATTCAGGCAACAGATCATTAATAGAAGGCAATTGTCTCTGCTCTTCGGGATCTTCAATCAATGAAGGTTCAAATAGTCTCAAGATTTCTGCATTAACTACTGAATAGATGTGCATGTAAGCTGGAAAATCAAGTTGAAAATCATTCTCACCAATTTTCTCAAGTATCTTGAAAGTTCCATACCTTATTGGCTTCAACTTCTTACCTTCACCTTGCATTCTTTCTTTGCTGGTATACAACCAGACTTGATCACCAACTTGGAAACTATGCTCAATCCGATGCTTATCATGCCTTGCCTTGTACTTGGCTTGGCTCTTTCTTAGCTGTTCCTATACTGTCTAGTGAATTTCTTGGATTTGTTCAATGAACTTGGTTGCTTTTTCCACATCGTTGTGTCCATCAACCGCTATGTCTTTACCAAAGACAAAATCCAAGGGAGACCTTGGTGTGAAACCAAAACAGGTCTCAAAAGGAGATCTCTGTGTAGATGAATGTTTAGCATGGTTGTGAGCATGTTGCACATAACATAAATGTTCATCCCAAAGCTTGGGATGCTTGCTGAAATAGCCTCTGAGCAACTGGATCACTGTCTTGTTGACCACTTCTGTTTGGCCATCTATTTGTGGATGAAAGGTTGTGCTCTTCTTCAATCTGGTGTCCATCAATTCCCATAGACTCGACCAAAATTTCCCAACAAATCTAACATCTCGATCAGATACAATGGAAGTGGGTAATCCAAAATGAATCCATCATGCTGAAAGAACAATTTTGTTGTTTGTTCAGTTGTAATGTTTGTTACAGGGTATTAAAATACACATTTTGTTGAACCTATCCACGATAACATATAAATAAACATGACCTTTTCTAGATTTAGGCAGTCCCCCAACAAAGTCCATGGAAACACTTTCCCAAGGATGAGAAGGAACTGGTAGTGGAGTGTACAAGCCTAGTTTTATATTGCTGGGCTTGCTTTTAGCACACATGGTACACCCTCTTACATATATAGAAACTGTTTCATTCATTTGTGGCCATTAGCAAAATCTTTGCAGCTGTGCAACTGTTTTACTTACACCAACGTGACCTGATATTAGAGAAGTGTGTGCTTCTCGAATTATCTTTACTCTTTCAGTTCGAGGAATGCATAATTTTCCAAAATGATACAGAGTTGGTCCTTAACATGATAATCCAATTCTTCTACTTGTTTTCCATGACTTAAAGTTGCATATACATCTTTAAAATCTATGTCTTGAGCATACTATTCAATGTAGCTTTCATGCAATACTAAGTTATGCTTAAGTATAGTAGATGCATTTATGATTGGTCTGGACAGCATATCTGCAACTTTATTGTGTATGCCCTTTTTATATCTGATGACAAGATGAAACTGTTGTAGAAAACCCATCCACCTATAGTGTCTTGATTGCTACAACTTAGTTTGTGAGTGTAAATATTGAAGTGGTTGATGATCAATATGTATAACTGTATCTTTGCCCATTAAATAATGTTTCCACTTTTTCACACTTTGTACTAATGCATACAATTCTTTATCATATGCGGGATAATAACTACTACAGAATTAAATGTATCAGAATCATAACATATGGGTTTACCGTGCTGCATCAACACTACTCCCATGGCATATTCACTGGCATCTGTTTCAATCTCAAAGGGTATTTGAAGATCGGGTAGTGCTAGTATTGGTGCTGTACTAATCTTTTCTTTTAAGGTGTCAAAGGCTTTCTGCTATTTTCCTCCCCACTAAAACACCTTGTTCAATCCTGTTAAATCATGTAAGGGAGATGAAATCAAGGAAAAGTTAGCAATAAACTTTCTCCAATACTGTGCAGCTCCTAGGAAGCTTCTAACTTCTGTAGCATATTTGCGTTTAGGCCAGTTTATAATGACTGCAACCTTAGAGGGATCTATCTTCAATTCACCACCCCCTATAATATGACCCAAATAATTCAAAGATTTTTTGCCAAATTCACATTTTGAGAGTTTAACATATAGATTTTCTCTTTTCAAAACATCTAGAGTCTACTTTACATGCTTCAAATGTTCTTCCCATGTTTTACTAAATATAAGAATGTCATCTAAATATACAATGACAAAATCATCAATAAAAGGCCTGAGTACATCATTCGTTACTCTCATGAAAGTAGCAGGAGCATTAGTTAAGCCAAAAAGCATAGCTAACCACTCATACAATCCCTGCTTTGTTTTGAAATCAGTCTTCCATGCATCTTGCTCTGCAACTCTGACCTAATGGTAGCCACTATGCAAGTCCAACTTGGAAAATTAAACAACTTCTTTCAACTGATCTAATAGATCATCTATGCGAGGAAGGGGATAACAATTTTTGATCGTTATCTTATTCAGTGCTCGGTAATCAATGCACATTCTCCATGAGCCATCTTTCTTTCTTACCAAGACAATTGGAGACCCACATGGTGATGTGCTAGGTCTTATGAACCCTTTCTCGAGCAGCTCTTGTACTTGCTTCTTGATTTCTGCATTCTCTAAAGTAGACAACCTGTACATTCCGATGTTAGGCAATGGAGCATCTTGCTGCAAATTAATATCATGTACTATTTCCTTTTTGGGTGGCAAGATTTTAGGTTCGTGAAATAGCATATCATATTCTGAAACAACTTTTTCTAAATCAACTTCTTTTTTAGCATCATGCCCATCCTTCTTGCAGTGAGTGGATGAAGGTTTGGTCTTTTGTACAACATTTGTCTTCCTCTCTTTCCATTTCTGCTTCCTCTTTTCCTTGTTCTTGCTTGCTGTGGGTTTCGATGATCCCCCAACTTCTGGGTTCACATTCTTGCCTCTAGCCTCTAGACGTGTAGCCTGAACAGATACCTCATCTATGCTAGTGGGATTAAACATGAGAATGGTGTCCTTTAAATAGTTGTGTAGACCACCTATATACTTCAGCATAATTTCAGGTGAGTCTAAAGAAATTCCTAGAATCAAAGCTCTTTTTCTAAATTCTTGGGTGTAGCCTTGTACACTTTGCCCTTTTAATTGGTGAAGAGTTTGCCAACTCATCATGGCTTGTTACATATAAGCTAGTGGATAGAACTGTTTTTTAATTGCAGAAACAAATTCACTCCAGACAGAAAGGATTTTACCATGCTTCTTCAGTCAACTTGTGTCCTGCCTTCCCACCATACCAAGGTAGTGCCTCCAAGGCGTAGGCTGGCCAACTGAATCTTACTTCTATCTGAATCAATGCTCTACACCCTGCAATACACATCAATATGTCTAATCCAATTATCCAGCTTCTCTGCATTCAACTCTCCATCATATGTTGGAAAATCAAATTTAACATATAATTTAATCAAAGATGTTTTCTTTTTATTTTCAGAGCTATTAGGAGGTGTGGGAAGCTTTCTTCTTTCCCTTTGCCTTTAGAATGGTCATGGATGAGAGATTATTCTACTCCTTTATCTTGTTTGGAGTTTGATGAATCTTCATCTCTACCTTTCTTAATTTCTCTATACCTTTCCTCTACCATGGCTCTCATGGTCATGAAACTTTCCATGAACTGGGAGTCTGATTCCAAGGGACTTTCTTCTGCCATTCTCCTCTTAGGATAGACTCTTCCAATTTTTGGGTTAGCTTCAACCAATTCTCCTTCTCCTAATTTGATATTTGTCCTAGTTAGCATTCAACAACAAAATCCAGCACAAGCTTGTCTAACCTTAGCAACCTAGAGCTCTGATACCACTTGATCTGGAATTGATCTAAGACAAACAATAAGGTATTACAGAATCATGTGCATGGATGTGTCTATGTTATTTTATGGAACGGATCGATAAGATTTTGAAATACACAAACACTAAAGTAGTTAAAGAAAACACAACAGGAAAACATATAAACACAACAAGTTTAATAAGGAGTTCACCCAATACTCCTGGGCTGCGTCTCCCAATCCAACCTTCAATGGTGGCCTCTTTATTATGTTTTCAAAGCAGAGTTTTTACAACAGTGAGCTCAATTTGAGTCTCACACAACATATATAAATCAATAAGATCATACTTGGATTCCCCAAGTCTCTAGAGTACACAGATTTTCCCTACTGAATCTCGACCTCTATTGGTCACAGTAGTATGAGCCAAATCTGAGACTCATACATGACATGTATATATAGAGGAGTTCGCTTGAACCTCTCAAGCCTTCTCTGGAGTACATAGGCTCTCTGACTCTCTCTGGCTCTATCTTAACTCTGGCTCGATGCTGCCTTTGCTTCTGTAGGTTAGCTCAGCTTCTTCTCTCTACTCTCTACTCTGCTTCTAACTTATTGCTTGCTCTTCTCTCTCTGTCAATTTGTGGCTTAAAAGCTAATCTGCTTCTTGAATGTTTGTTTCCACTTCTCGACTTTCTATTTCCCCTGCCTCTGTCCATTTGAATCCCTCTGTCCTGTGTCATCAGTCATTGACGTGGCCACCTATTTCATAACGGATGAGTGTCAGTTCTCTTGGACATACTCGAAACAACCATTTTTACCATTAACTCCAAGAATGCCCGCGAAACACGATCTTCTACCAACGCATCGTCCATATCAGACTTCAAATCCTATACAACTCTGCCTGTTAACCTCGTCCATATCGGGTGGATAAGTAACATGATGTTTATTCATCCGATGTGAGTGGTTTTCTCTCTCCCTGCGGGGACGCGTGGTGATCGTTGTGTGGCATCGGGTGAAACTTGGCCGAAACTGCTTATCGCTCAAAGCACCTCCGATATTATGCCAGTTTTTGTGGGACCTCGCTTCTGACGGAATTGAAATGATATCCATTGCATTTTATGATTTTTTGGGTTCGGGTGCTTGTGACCTTTCCTTCTTTGAGGGGTTTGCCCTGCAATATGCGATCAGAAATGACCCTCGTTTCTTGAAATGACCTCTGGATTTGATAATTTGCGATAGTGCGTGTTACCATGGGCTGACGATCTACGCGCTTGACCGACGTCCTCGTTGCTCCGCGCTGATCACCAATTGCAACTGTTACGACGATACCTCTGATAAGCTTGATATTTACAAGACTTTGAATCTTTGGCATGATTTTTAAAGAGTTCATGAAAACTTAGGGAGTTTTCTAGGATTCAATTTTGATCATATGTTGATCCAAACTTATACATCAATGACGAAAATGAAATTCCACTTATTTTGGTCTTATATGTGGATGATCTATTTATAACTAGTGCAAACCTTGTCATTTATCAATGAAGAGGGAGTTGAATTCTGAATTCGAGATGAAGGACTTAGGATTGATGCTTACTTCTTAGGCTTGTAGGTTTGGAAAAATTCAAGTGAGATTTTCCTTTCTTAAGGAAAATATATTTTGAATTTGTTTGAAATATGTGACATGGTGGACTACACATCTATGACTACACTGATGGAACTAAATTTCAAGAAGCTATGTGGAAGTGCCGCTGACCCAGTTTTAGAAAATCCTACCGAATATAAACAATTTGTGGGAGCATTGATGTTTTTAGTGAACATACAACCAAAAATATGGTTTTATTTTAATACATTGATTCAATTTATGGTTAAGCCTCATCATATAAATTGCGTTTCTGTAAGGAATCTTCTAAGCTATCTTCATGTTACTATCAACCTTGGACTGAGGTACACTATTGGGGATCTGAGATTACGTGGATATTAGTGTTGATTAGGTTGTCAGTGTGGTGGATAGAAAAAAAAAATTAGATGTTATTTCTCTTTGGGATCTGCTTCCATCTCATGGATGAGTCAAAAACAAAAGTCTATTGCACTAAGCACCGCTGAGGCCAATTATATTGTAGGTAATATGACTTATTGTGAACCCATTTGGTTGAGGAAGCTCTTTAGTGAGCTATTTGAGCATGTGTTGGATACCACTATCATTTAATGTGATAATCAAAGTGGGATTCAACTTTCATAGAATCTTGGGTTCCACGACCGATACAAGCATATAGATATTAGGTACCATTTTATCTGAGATATGGTACAACGAGGAGAAATAAGGCTCCAACACATCAGGACGAATGAACAAGTTCCTGACATTCTCACAAAGCCTTTGGGAAATGAAAAGTTCTTAGCTTTCAAAGAGATACTTGGATTCATGGAAAAAAACCCTCCCATGAGGGTCCTGATAGAGTTGGACATTGAACTCTGAGATCTCTTAGGGGCCTAAGGTACTTCCTAGAGCTATATGAGCACATGGTGAGTGGTTCATCTTCCCCTTTGGAGTACATAACCAAACATGTGATCATAGGGTGAGTGGTTCAACTTCCTATATGGATTACATTATATGAAAATAAGGTGAGTTGTTCACCTTCCCATATGGAAACCCCAACATACATCCTACTCTTATAGTCTAGGACTCTTAGGAAGTACGTCTCATTTGGCCAATGAGTTGGGAAAAGTGGTTAGGGTTAATTAGTACTATCAATGGACATGTTAGGTACTACTGTATTCCCTATGACTAGGATGCATGATGATGAACAACTTGATCACTAAGGATCAAGCCTGGTAGGGGTTCTATCCCTAGACATGAGGACTTTCCTCTGTCATTTTGGCAAAAGTGGTAGGGTATTATGTTCCACCCTCTTTCAATCCTTTCTTATGGGACTATGATATCAATCTTCAACAAAGACATAATAAGTTGTAACAATCATAAATAATGAATAATTAACTAATAATTAGTGTTCATGAGTCATGCCTCTAAGGAAATGACCATTTGTTGAAAATAGCTCATACTCATGTAAATAACATATTTACCATAAGTTATCACCCACCATAATTTAAGCAAATATTTGCATAAAATATGGGACAAGGAAAAATATGTAAATAAATATACTTAAGAGGAGTTATTACCCACCATTATTTATGGGTTCTTCAGCACTTTAACAAATATGGTTAAATATGTAAATGTGCAAACTTACTAGAATTTAATTTACAAATATACATGCTCTGATTTACAAAATACATGTCTCTTGAGTATCTCGAGTATAAAATTCATTTGAAACTTTTCATTTGACACAATTCACTTATCATCTCATATCTTCTTCTACTTATTGTTGATGTTCTATCGACAATCACTAATAATGATAATCTAAAGCGAATGCTACTAAAGTTTTAATGTGATTGCTATTGGAATTCAAAGTGATTTTTTTTTTTTGGGATAATAAGACATTGAAGTAATTTTTGCAAGCATAGAACATACCATAAAATTTAACAAACAACTTTGTTGCAAGAGTATCTTTGACCAAAATAAATCCACATAAATTGATTTTAGTTAGTATCTTAGAGATTGAAATAAGAAGGTCGTGACATTGTTGTTACAACATTGCCTTGTTGTTACAATGCTACAACACTATTTTTGTTACACTGTCACAATTCCATCATTATTGTGACATTGCCTCACTTTTATAATTTTGTGACATCATCACTGTTATAGTGTCTCGACTCCACCATTTTTATGACACCACCTTTCTTTAATAGTGCTACAACATCTTTTCTATTATAGTGCCATGCATTTTATTGTTGCTGCAACATTTACTTGTTGTTACAGTGTTGTGACACTATTGCGAATCCACCATTGTTGTTACACTACCCTACTCTTACAATGTTGTGACTCCAACGTTATGACAACATTGTCTTTCTATTATAGTGTTGTGATACTGTTGATGTAATATTGTTTCAACTTGACTTTAACACTGCATATCATGACTTCTAGCGATTCCATGCATCTCAAAGGACTTTGTGGCCCTTTTTTGCAAGGAAATAATGATTAGTTTGGGAACTAGATGAGGAAATAATTATTAGACGGGGAGTCAAACCAAAATGAATTTTAAATATGTGAAGGAATGATGATTGGATTGGGAAGGACTAAGGAAGTTGAATAATTATGACTATCCAATTGTTCAAACATCATTTAAGAGAAATGAGTGAATAAAGATGGGGGTAGAGGGAAAGAGGAAGAGCTCAAGAGGTTGGAAAAGAGAAGAAGAACCCATGAAGTTAGAAACGTAGTTTGAAATAGAAGAGAAGAGGAACAACCAAGTGCATATAGTGATGAAATATATGGTGCATATGCAAAAGCATAACACAGAGTAGGACTATACTCAAGTTATAAGAACAATTTGATGTTGTTGTCCATTATCTCGTCTTCTATAAAAATTCTTAAGTTCCTTTGTATATTGATTAGCCTTATAATTCTATTAAAGCTAACATGCAGTTGTGTGGTTTGCGTGAAGAGATCGGGTTCCTATTCATTGTGTACAAGATTGTATATTTTCCTACATCAAATCTAACTACATAATCCCAAATTTCGACTGAACTACCTTAACATGTTGACCTTTGTCACACATACATAGTCCAACTCCATGTAGGTTCACTAACAACATACTATCATGTGAGGAAGACTAACAAAAACAATAAATTATCTTATTCTTTTTGTGTCTATCTCCGAAATTAATGTACATCCTTATGTGTTTTAGGGAACTTGAATAGAGAGGAAACAAAGCATTTAATATTACCTTGGCTAGGTCATTATACCCTTTAATATTATAAATATATGTTGATTAATTTAATAGTTTGTAAGAGGGATATTCTTCATTGTTGTATCACATTTCATGTTGTTTCATAAGGATTGCTATACAATTTTATCTAAATAATGATTTTTGTTACCCAAATTATTATAATGCTGCATTATTAATGAATGAATTTGTTTTCATTTAATTTAGAAATTCATGTGGTAGTAATAACTCTATTATTACACTTCTCAGAATTGCAATAATATATATGGCTATCCACTATTAGCCCTTAGGGTATTTTTAACCTACAATTAGGTGGTGAAGGAGGTTTATTATTTAAGTTGGGTTCCTTACTCAAAGTGGAAGCCATGATATACAATTTTCCCTATGATTGTCTAATGGATGCTACGGAAGTTGAAATTTTTATTTATTTAGTTATTTTTTAGGAACACATTGACAATTTATTGTGGCCAATTAGGTTTCTATTATGAAGTTTAAGAATGTTAAACTAAACAAAAGGTTTCCCTTCAAAGCTACACATGCATAAATATTCCTTATTATAGAGGAAGAATTTATGTTAGCACAAATAAGCATTCAATGCTACTTGAGCCATGGCATGGAATGATTAGTTCAATAGATTTGTCTAGACAAAATCTATCCACCACATTATTATCAAAAGCAACGACAATAATGAAAATAACAATGAAAAAATCCCTTGAGACAATGGTGCATACATCCAAGATCTTTAGCCATTATACCACTCAACTTTGGTTGATGGTATTTCATTTTGTTTGAGTCCTAGGCTCTTAGGATAAAGTTTTTTATTTGACATATTATTGTTTTAGGATTTGTAGGTTGACGCCAAATTAATTAGTGATACCTCTATACTTATTATTTTTGGATAACATAGGTGTTCACTAGGGAGAGACATTGCAACTCTCCAAACCTACAATAAGGTATTAAGAGCTTCTTAATATGGCCATGTTGTCACTTTCTTGTTCCATTTGGAAATTATGTAAGAAGTAAGTGATCAAGCAGATGGTCATAATAACATCACTAAATATTTGTGAAATCTCATCCCAAAGGATGTATATTATGCAATGATATTCTCTTAATGAGTTTCCTTTTGTAATTTAAAGTTAATAGTATGATGTTGTCAACGATAACCTAGAAAATAGTAGATTGTTACTAATCTTTTTGGCTAAATCCCCCTTGATATCATGATTAAATCCTAGGCTTAGGAGGCTTGGGAACCTTATGGTTGAATTTGTACAACCTTTCAAAGCCTTACTACGTGCTTCTTTCAATTCATATCCATTGTTGTGAAGTGATTTCTTGTGTTCCTTAGGTGTGCCATAAACATTTCTTATCCTCACTTAGTGGAATGCAAAATTAATGGTTGAAGTATACCTAGTGGGGATATTGTTCCCTAGGTTCCTTTACAATACTAAGAATTTATGAAATGCATGTTTACATCAATTGGAAATTCTATCTATCATGAAACAATGTGGTTCTTTAACTCAAATCCCCCAAAAATTATTTGTCTTAAAGGTGATAGTTCTAAAGATCTTAAATAGTATGAGTATACAACCCCCTACCAACACTTTCTTTGGGTGAAAAATAATGTATCATAAAATTAAAGAGAGCCCCATTGTCGTGAAGATTAAAATATAAGAAATATAGCTAATGATCTGCAAATTAGGACCCTTGGTACCCACCCTAAGTAGATAATGAAGGATAGGTAAGGATTGTAAGGATAGGTAAATATTGTAAATATGGGAAAGGCTCCTCATGTTTAGCAACTGCATCCAACCACTCATTTTATCCTTATCTTAATTCGATAGAATACTATGATCCCGATTCTTAGTAGAGATTTTTTTCGTAGTTTCCAACCCACTACACATGGTGGGGGTGGGGGCATGCGTGTGTGGGGGGAGGGGGATTAGGCTTTATCCTGACATCTAGATTCATCTCAATTGACTGTTGATATAGAATATTTCCAATAGAAACAAAGAAACACAATTATAAATCATTTTTTCACACCTAAGATGTGGAATGTGACTTCTCCAAACCCTTTTGACTCCATTACAAGTCAAGAATATGATTGGAGATGATGAAATTCAATCTTGAAAGTCTGTAATTATAGTTTCATGAAATGAACATGGTCTAATAATTTCATTGTGGGTTACTTCATAAAAATAAATACTTCCATAAAATCAATTAGACCTTATGTAACACATCCAAAAAAAAGTGGAATTGATATTATAATTTCCACAACTCAAGATTTAGTTTCCTATGCCATATTGGTCATTTGAGTAGTTGAAGGTCATGAACCATGGAGTATTGTTTTTGAAGACACCCTTGGATGTAAACCTTGGGGAAATGCAGGCTTACTCTCTTTTGATCACTATTTCCTTGGTCACTATTATAAGAAATTGTATAGATCAAAGCATATGGGTGTGCCTAGGAATCCATTATGCACAAGTTAGTATGGAAAAAGTGTCTCTCTAAGTTTATGGACTTATTTCAATAATCATGTTATCTAGTGATCACTAATCATAGTTAAATATGACAAGCCACTTGTCGATATGGCTCAATTCTCAACCAACATATTTTTCCAAAAGGGAATGATTTAAAAGTTGAATTTATTGTTAAGTCTCCAAATAAGAGTATTATATCTATAATTCAAAACTTGATGCTATCACATGACATATAGTGCAAAACCCAAGAGCACAAGGAAAAAGAGAAGTAAGTACTAAGAAAGATCTCTTGGATAATAGAAAGTAGAGAGCTATGTTCACTTACATCTTCAAGGGGGGAACCTCTGAAAGCAATGTTACAAATACATAACAATTTATGGAAAAACATTACATAACCTTCTAGTCTTATATAACTATCCATAAAGAATCTTAACTACTATGTGCCCTATATAATGTTGGTCAACCAACTAATTTGAACCTTATTAATAAAATGAATCATTTTTACAATCAATGACAATTAATCGATTATTTAATGGGCCTTATTCAAAGAAGGTAGCCTCGTTCATTAATAATTATCTATGTAGGGGTATTAGAGTATGACCCTAACATGTTGTACCCTCCCGAAATCAACATTATCCTCAAGGTTGAGGTTGAGGAAGTTGTTGGATAATCACTATTAGTTCCCATGTGGTATATTCTAGTTACATATATTTCCACTAGATTAATACTTCCTTCATAGTGCATTGACACAACTAGCACTCTCTGGTACAAAATATTTCTTTTGGTTAGAGCCAAATGGAACCTTCTTCATCATGTTTGGTACGTTGGTATGCACTTTGCAATTTGATCCCACAACATTCTTCAAACAAATACATGAAATATTGGATGAATCTTGGAGTGGGCTAGAAGGGCAAGCTTATATGAAACCTAACCAATGCTTTGTATGATTTGATAGGGCCCATATAACTTAGGAGATATCTTATGGGGAATTTTATCTTTGATGTTAAAAAAAGCTCTATTCTATTTGACAAGAGAACATTCAAATCTATGTTAATCTTGTTGTTTCATTCAATTTTGTGCCATAACCAATTTTCTTGTGACTACTTTTCTCTTCCTACTCATCTTTCGATATTTGTTTTTGGAAAATATTATTAAATAAAAAAAAGATATCTTTCTAAACTATATATGGTTACATGTTTTCTTTTTCCAAATTTTCTTTTCTTATTTTTGTATTTTTCAAGGGCATAAAATAATTTAAATATAATTATTGATATTTACATCTTTAAAATGATATTCATTAATATTATCATTGAAAAGATTTTTTTTCTTGAAACAATAAAATAGAAATAAATTAACAAGAATAGTATTGATTAAAGTTCTTGCTAAGCCATTCCTTTATTTAGGATTATAGTTATTTTTATTTTCCTAAAAATCATTAATATATAAACTCATTGTTAACCAAATCTAAAATAAATTAATAAAATCTTAGAATCTAAAACATATTCTTATTATTTTATTTTGTGATTAGTTTTTAACTTATAAAATTATTTTAAACACTCATATAATTTACAACATTTATTTAAATGAAATTATTAATAAATCTGATCAAATAGAATATATATAAGACATCAATATGTTATAAATAAAATCACACATGATAAGTCTGTGGGTAATAGCACAATCGGAAAAAAACATGTTGGCAAGCCCTTGTATATCCAAGTGATTGGAAGTTCAATCCAATCCCCCTTAACATGTCTCATCAACCAAACTTCCAAAATAAAATAAAATTCACACAAGATAAATTTAAATAATAAAACTAGTCTATTATATTTTAACCTCGCCCTCTCTCTCCTTACAACAAAAATAAAAATAAAAATCACACAAAATAAACTTAAATAATAAAACTAAACTATTATATTTTAACCTCCCCCTCTCTTTTTCTTAATGTCATAGTTTTTTTTTAATTTTTAATTTTTAAAGAAATTCATGGCCTTTTTTAAACTATTTTTTTTGGGTTTTTTAAATATATATTTGAGAAAAATATTTTTTCCAAAATATTCATCAAGTTTTTCCAATGAGCTATTTCTTACTTTATTTGGCCTTCTATAATTCAAAATATGGCCCTTGAAAGATAACACTTAACGGTGATTGATTTTATTTGTGGGTTAATTTTGGCCATTAATATGCAAGTTTAAGTCATTATTCCACGTGTTGTGGACATGTAGACTTACACTATGAGGTGTTTATATTACTTTTGTTGTACTAAACAATTAGCCATATACATTATTGAGCATACAACCAACCTAAATCTAAATAGATCTATCAAAGAAACATGAAATCCTAAATAAATTAAAAAATAAAGTGTTGATTTAAAAAATAAAGTGTTCTGTCAACAATTGTGAATTTTGGATTTTGTTAAGAATTTTGAGTTTGGTTACCCTAAAACCTCAAATCTTGTTAAATGAAATAAATAATTTCTTATCTAGATTATCTCTCATTAATTTCAAGTTTGGTCAATATTAATTTATGTAAAATTTGTACAATTACTATTAAAAATAAGTAAATAAATGAAATAATAAAAATAAAAATAAAATAAAATAAATAAAAATTAATATGATTTACATTAGTGGCCATGTTAGTACATTTAATAATTTTTTTCTTCGATGTAGACCAAGGGGATATATTATGTACTAAACCATTAGAATTTTTTGACAATACAAAAACTTTGCATCTTGAACTTGAAATGAGAAATTATATTTATACCAATAAAAAAACACTTCATAACCTACTTATTGCATTAACATATATACACACTAATTTATGAACTATCAAATTCAACACAAAATGAAGATCAGATATCTGATCCCCAAACCAAATATAGTGAAAAGATAAATAGTAAATTCAAAAGAGTAAACCTTAAAATAAAATTTTGTAATCAACCCATTTTCTTTTACTTAGGTAAGTACAATAAAAAAAAGCGGTGGTTGAAGCCGTGAACAAATTATGGGGTTAATTTTCTTTCCTTAGCTTTCTATGCTCAAACAATTGATTTAAGGCCAACCTAACCTAGGACTTTCACTTTGAGTGAGTAAATAGTTTTCTATGTATGTTCCTAATCTATCTTTAACTTAGTATTTTTTAATAAAGATGTTAGAGTAGCATACATGCATGGCCTAGTTGCTAACTAGTATCCATAACACCAACCATTTTACTTGCATTTCCCACACTTAAACTCACAGAACCAAAATAATATTTATTTTGAAAATAAAAATATCAAATACCGCTGTAAAGACTCTTTAATACATTTATCCTAAATACAATTATAAATATAGATATTTTAATGATGAACGAACTAAAAGATATCAAACATCCTAATTCAAACATATGTGATCTATGTCATGAATAATTAAAATCTTTAAAATATCAAAATGTATTGAGCTGTTTTGAATATTACAAAAACACTTGAGGATATTTATTATTTCTCATATTAAGCTATTCTACCATATGCCTTTGCAACCTATTTTCTTCCAAAAACATTTGACCTCGAAAGATAAAATAACCTCCATCATTTAATTTCCAGATATTCTTACACCTGGACAACAGGACAATAAGAGCATACAAAAAAAAGAGAGGAATATCAAACTGAGTTTGCTTAATCAAAAGGTGCAGTGCAAAAAACTGAAGCTAGCCAGAGGTGGCCATCAGTGTTCATCACCTTTGCTAATTGAAAATTTTGATTCTAGTGAAACTCCTGTGTGTAACTCTACCAGTCCAATGTTTCTAAAAACTTGAATTCTTGGAACTAATTCTCAAAAACCTACATTGCATGGTGATAGACTCTACTCAATTCATCCGCTCCCTTACATCTTTTGCTTATGATAAATTCATATAGTGCAAAATGGTGCATATGAATCAATTCTTATTCATCGTGTTCTTCTTGGAACCTCAGGACATGCTCCCTCTTGGTGTTCTGTGCTATGGCATACCCTGCACCTGAAAGGTATTCCCTCGTAATCCAATTTCAGAGCTCGATCATATTGGTCGCCCACCTTGAGAATGATTTCAGAGATTAATCCTTCACTGAGATCAACCTCAACACAGACCCTGTTTGTCATGGACACAACATTCCCCTTCATGTAGGGTTCAGATATCTTGAGAACCTTTCCAATCACAGAGCAGATCTCAACTAGTACCTCTTCACTCCACTGTATCAGAAGAGGAAGGTGCAGAAGTCTCACCCATATTGGGGTTTTCAATGCACCAGGATTCTGTGGGTCAAAATCAGGTGCCCATCTCTTGAGGCTCAATCCTGCCACTCCCATGAACCAGGGGCCATTCTCCAGAACAAACTCACAATCATCCTCAGAAAAGAACTCAATCTTGAAAAACCCCTCACCCATTATCTTAAACATCCAGTTGCTTCTCAGCTTGAGCCTCCATTGTTTTCCAGACCATTGTGAGAGGTCTTGGAGAGTTGGGTTCATCAGAGTGAATCTACCCACCAAGGACCTGTCACTGAATATAAAGTCATCCACCAACATATATTCATTCATGGGCTCAGGACCTGAACTTGACAGATCAACACCTGTTTTCTCAATATTACAATCATTTGTTCCACTCTGGGCATCTTCATTCTGCTTGGGTGCTGTGGAATCAGCAACCTCCTTGCTCTGTAATGGAAGCTCTGCAGGCCCTTTCAAGTCTTCAAGACTTGGGTGACTCTGCGAGTGGCATATGGATGATGGGTTGTCCTCCCTTGTACCCATGAGGGGGACTTCGGGTGCTGGGCTTGAAGATATATTTATCGAGAAATGGGTACAGTTACAGAGACTGAATCCTGATTATGACGTATTTCCTGTGTATACCCACTTACAGGTTAAGCAAGCTTTTCCTCTTTCTTCAGTGGAGATTCCGCACTCAGAATAGAATGGCTGTTAAAGGAGTGGTAGCTTAGTCTGAACTACCCAATGCTGCTTTGTTACCAATTCTTAGGTTGGTTTGTCCTTACAAAGAAATCGAGCGCGAAAAGGACCAAAACCAAAATAACTTTGATTGAAGACGCTCAGCAAATTCGAGATTGGCACTTGCTCAGCTTGAGCTCAGTACAATATAAAACACTCAATCGTTTAGGTAATCCTCGCTAATAAATAACAGAACATTATGTTACGTCGATAGGTACAGGAATTTAATGAGCCAATTGCCTTTCATGGACTCCGTCAAAGACGGTTAAAAATATCAAATTGAAAATATCAAATTGCCTTTCATGGACGGTTGGAGCTAACTAGCAATATATTGGGTATTTAATGTCTTAAGAGCAGCACGCCACTTAGCCCGATAACACGGGAGCGGGTAAATATTATTTAATGCCGAATTTGCCCGCTCCCGTGTTATCGCGTTAAGTCGCGTGCTGCTCTGAGGGCATTAAATACCCAATATATGGCTGGTTAGCTCTTTCCTTTCATGGACTTCGTCAAAGACAGTTAAAAATATCTAAAATGGGTTAAATTTTTGAAAACGGTTTACTATTTCTTTGAGTTAAAATTATGAAAATAGGTAATAGAATTGTTCAAACAATGAAATTTCACCATTTTTCAAAAAATAATTATTTTTTGAGATAAAATTATGTAAATGGGTAGACACTAAAATTCTATAAATTGTTTAGTTTTGAATAAGGTTGTTAAAATTTTAAAATTCCATAAATAAATGAGAATGTTTTACTGGTTAATCACATTTTAATAATTTGATTAATTTGAAAGACATTTTTATTTACATTACAAAAGTCTATAATCTAACATTCAATAAATAGTTTGATTTTAAAAATCTATAATCTAATATTCAATAAATAGTTTGATTTTAAGTTTAGAGTATAATGAATAGGTATTATACAACCATGTTTTGTTAATTATGAAGTATTAAAGATAATTAAAAAAATTAATAATTACATTACATTTATTTTTCTAAATAGTTGAAAATGGGATATTATTCCTTCAAATTTATCTAAAATTTATGTTTCTTGTTTTTGTTTTTTTTGTTTTTAATTATTTTTATTAAAAAAAATAAATAAATCTTAATAAATAATCTAAAATGCCATCATTTTTATTTTAATGACCTTGTATTTATATCGATAGGTGTCTATTTTGAAATAGAGCTTCTAGAATTTTAATTTAATTATCAATGATTAAGAATGGACGGTACAATCTAACCTCCACAAAATATCCTAGAATATTTTTAATAACATAGATCAAAGTTTAAGATTTATTTCCAAAGTAGTTAGGTTCAATTTCATATGAACATGTGTCATATAAATATGAACATGAGATGATTTTTTTGGCATGTGGTATTAGTAAACCATGGTATTGACCCATGGTACCCTCCACAAAATATCCTAGAATACTTATTATAACATAGATCAAAGTTTAAGGTTTAATTCCAAAATAGTTAGGTTCAATCTCATGTGAACATGTGTCATATACATATGAATATGAGATGGTTTTTTTGGCATGTGGTATTAGTAAACCATGGTATTGACCCATGGTATTGTAACAAAATCTATTTATAGGTTAGGAATATTTATAGTAAAGTGAAATAAATCTCCATGGTTAATAATCTTACATTTTTTAAAATGTTTATATGTTTAATTCATACATTAATTATTTTTGTAATTAATGATAATAACAATAATTTAAAATAAAGTTATAATTTAGTTAATTTTTAACATTTTTTATTTTTATTTTTTTGGGAATATGATTTTTGTCACGAGGTAAGTGTTTTGATGCATATCAAAATGTTTCTAACCCATTTAATTTACACGTAGTCTAAGACAAAATGATTTTTTTAAGGCATTTTTCCTAGTTAATTTTTAATCAAGGTAAGTGTTTTGATGCCTATCTAAACGCTTCCATTTAATTTACACGTAGCGACATTTTTCAAGACATTTTTCCTAGTTAATTTTAACCAAATTTCGTGGAGATTATTAAATACTTGAATTTAATTTTTTTAATAGAATTCAAGTAAATCCATTTAGGCATTCAAAAATATATTTTAAATAACAAAAAATCACAATAATTGTAACCACTAATTTTGGTGAAAAACTATTTCATTTATAAATTAGACTAAGCTTTTAATTTATATATCTACACTAATACGTTAACACCACATTATTCCTATATCTTCTCCATATATGAAAACAAACATCCATATAAAATTGAGTTTTAGTTTATGAAGACATGTCTCCATATAAAATTGAATTTCAGTTTATGAAGACATACATCCATATAAAATTGAATTTTAATTTGTTTGCATTAATTTATGTTGTGAATTGTTTATTATTTTGTGCAATGAAGTGCTCTCTAGCAAAGTATGGTAGAGATGTAATGTAATGTTTAACATTTGATTAAGTCAAATTACATTAAAAAAATAATATAATGTAAATATTTTAATTTCGTACAAAAATAAAAAATTAAAACCAACTATATAAAAATAAAATAATAATAATAATAATAAATGACCTATGGTATTGGTCCATGGTATTGGAAACCCATGGTAATGACCCATGGTATTCATGTGGAATATAACCTATTTACAGGAGGAAATTAAACCAACCTATATCCATCTTAACTCTCTAGATCTACTAAGCATCTAGGGATCAAATCTCTTGAGATGCAAAACTTTTTTAGAGTGAAAAAAGATGTGATCCCTCTTAACAGTTGGTAGATCTAGATTTAGAATAAATCTACACCCATTTTATATTTTTTAATTTAATTTAATTAATATATAGATAATTTATTTTAAAGTTATATTTATAAAGTTATATATAATAAATTTTATTTGTTTTAATTTGAAAATGTTTAAATCTCTAATATCATTGTTCAAATCTTAACTTAAGAGAGGTTTGGTACATGATGATATATTATCCTTCTTATTACAATACCTTTTATTAAACAATAATAATTTTTTTGTAAGCTTGGCAAGACTACGTCTTCATTTTTTTAATTATGTTTTTATTTATTTATTTATTTATTTATTTATAATTAATTTAATTTAATTAATATATAGATTATTTATTTTAAAGTTATATATAATAAATTTTATTTGTTTTAATTTGAAAATGTTTAGATCTCTAATATTAGTGTTCAAATATTTAACTTAAGAGATGTTTGGTACATGATGATATATTATCCTATTTATTACAATAATTAATTTGAAAATGTTTAAATCTCCAATATTAGTGTTCAAATATTTAACTTAAGAGATGTTTGGTACATGATGATATATTATCCTATTTATTACAATAATTTTTATTAAACAAATCGGGGTGGGGAATTGAACCAATGACTTCATATAAAGGAGTGCCTTCACATAACACTTGATCACCATCTATCCAAGACCCTATTGACTATTAAACAATAATATTAATACACTTGAACACATGTTTTTACTATTAATTCAAAGATTCAAAAATTAAATTAAAATACCAAATTCACACAAGATTACATCTCTCAACAAGTATCTGTAAACACAATAAACTGGAAACCAAATCAAATGTATATTAATTGATCTCAAAGAATTATGTACATGATGTACATATAAATACATATAGGAAACAATTGAATTAGTTCTCAAGTCTTCTTGGACTCCAATAACTACCCAAACTAACCCAAACGTAATTAGGAGGATTAGCTATCTAACATTCCCCCTTAATCCGAAGGGATGTACCAAAGTCCAAGAAGGAGAGCTCAAAATGAAGAAATGCATCTCAGCCAAGAGTTGAATGTCTCTCAAGAAATGGTTTTTAAGGATGACCACAAACCAATATGGGAGAACTGAAGGTCTTAACCAACACCAACTCTGGAACCTTCATAACAATTCTCAGAACAACAAAAAACTATGGTTTTAAGGTGACCAAAAACTATAGAACTATCACAATAGTTCCTCAAACAATTCCAAACATGGAAGTACTTAATCAACTCAACTCTGACTGAGGCTCACTTGACATCTCGAACTCGAACCCATAGGAAAATCAAATTAGAAACCAAATAAATTGTATATTATTGATTATCTCAAACAATGATGTACAATGTGTACATTTTAATACATACAAGAAACAATTGAATTAGTTTCCGGGTGTTCTTGGACTCCAATAGCTACTCACCATAATACAAACTAACAGAATCTTTAATGTCAAGGATTAGTTGTCTAATAATATCTAATATTTGATATACCCCTCACAATTGTAGGAATTTACAGGGTAAGTTCCACAGAAAGAATACCAAAAGGACACCGCTCACAACCAAATCTCAAATCAATACACCAGTATTTTTGACGTGGTTAAAACCCTCAGAGTGCAAGGAGGGAAACAGTCCACGGCCTGTCCCAACGTGGGTACTACAGGCAATTTATTAATCAAAGAATGAAAATTTACATAAGCTTCTCTCATGCACGGATTACTCGAACAATGACCCTCCATGCGCTTTAAATAGAACTCATGGACCAATCGGGTGTCAAGCCACGGATCAAGTGTCGGTAATACCGAGGTGAGAGTGAACCATCGGATCACTACATATCGTGACCGCCGGATTGTAAGTTACAAAATGTACAACGGTAAAGAAACACACTTTACCTAACTCTAACCTAACTCTATACTAGACCAAGTTGAACTTAACTATATCCTATGTGTCGGAATATCCTAACATCCCCCCTTAAGAACAACTTGGGATAGGATTGAAGGATTTACAAATATGACACAATAGGAGAAGGAAGGAGGCACTAGAGCCTATCCCCCCTTAGTGACAACTTCCTGAACTCCAAGCATATATCGAAGTTTAGTGAACTTCGCCTCTGTGAGAGCCTTTGTGAAGATGTCTGCAACCTGATCGTCTGTTGGACAATATTGAACTTCAAGAACACGGTCATGAATGAGCTTTCTGATGAAGTGCATGTGTAGTTCAATGTGTTTGCTGCGCTGATGCTGGACTGGATCTTTGCATAGCTGAATGGCACTTTGATTATCACACCAAAGTGTGGTTGGATGCTGCTGCTCAAAGCCAAACTCTGATAGGATCTGACGAAGCCACAAGGCTTCCTTACTAGCTTCCACGGCACCACGATACTTTGCTTCTGCTGACGAAAGAGAAATGGCAGCCTGTTTCTTACAAGCCCATGTAATAGGTCCTGAACCAAGAGTGAAGACATAACCGGCAGTAGACTTCCGATCATCATGGTCACCAGCCCAATCAGAATCAGTGAAACCAACTAACAGAGGAGCTGCTTTGGCACTGTAATGAATCCCAAACTGTACTGTACCTCGAACATAACGAAGTATTCTTTTAGCTGCTTTCCAATGACTTTCACGGGGGTTTTGCATAAAGCGAGCAAGAAGGCCAACAGCAAAGGAAAGATCAGGACGAGTATGGGTTAAATACAAGAGTTTTCCGACAAGTTGACGGTATAAGGTAGCATCAACTTCAGGAGAAGTACAAGAGACTGAAAGTTTGACTCCAGACTGAAAGGGAGAAGGGGCTGGCTTACAGTCTTCCATGTGAAAATGACGAAGAATATCACAAGCATACTTGGACTGGGAAAGGAAAATACCCTCTTGGGATTGCAAGACTTGAAGACCAAGAAAATAGTGTAGGTGTCCTAAGTCTGTCATTTCAAATTTCTTTTTAAGGCTAGACTTCACATGGTTTATAAGGTTGGGATCACTACCAGTAAGAATAAGATCATCAACATAAAGAACAAGGATGATAAGAGAGTTGCCCACTTTCTTGGTGTAGACAGTATTGTCAGAATGACACCTAGAAAAGCTAGATTCTAAAAGAAAGCTATCCATTTTGGCATACCAAGCCCGAGGAGCTTGCTTGAGGCCATAAAGGGATTTCTTAAGTTGACAAACAAGGCTGGAGTCTGTTTGTATGAAGCCAATGGGTTGTTCCATATAGATTTCTTCCTGCAAGTCCCCATGCAAGAAGGCAGATTTAACATCCATCTGATGGACTTCCCATTTTAAAGAGGCAGCAAGGGAAAGAACAAGGCGGATAGAGTTCATTTTGGCAACAGGGGAGAAGGTTTCAGTGTAGTCAATGCCTTCAACCTGTGAAAAGCCCTTAGCAACGAGACGAGCTTTATGTTTATCAACTTTCCCATCTGGTCCATACTTGGTTCTGTAAACCCATTTACATCTTACAAGTTTGCGTCCCTTTGGTAGAGGAACAAGATCCCATGTATCATTTGTCATCAATGAATGATATTCTTCATTCATAGCTGCTTCCCAATGTGGATGGCCTGAAGCTTCTGCAAAAGTGTCAGGATCATGATTTACTGGAGCTTGAGCCAGTAAAGAAGAGGCTCTTTCAAACTGAGAACGTGTACGTCGCTGATCTGTAGGATCACCGGCAAGATCACCTGCTGCATCCCGAGTAGCACGGACCCATCTTGGAAGTTGAGGATCCTGAGAAGGTGGGGGAGGATTATCATCCTCGCTTTCATCATCTGAAGAAGAAATGTTTTCAAAAGTAGAAGAGATGACAAACAACAATTGATAAATAAAATATGAAAATCTCTCTTTGGATACTACCTTTGATGCATCTTTGATCAATAATGTTGCTATTTAGTTTTAAATTTTATTTATTTTTTGTTAGTACATGAGTCTTGAGGTGATTTGTACAATTAAGATCCAGGGGTATTTAAGTTTTCAAAATCAATGGAGGATTGTATTTGGTCTGTGCCACCCCAACTCTTAGCCTGATTCTTGTGACCTTTACACCACAAAGTGCTTTAACATAATACCCTATTACTGTCTACTCTACACTTTATAAGCTCCAAATTACAATGACATGTCCATTGTAATTACTATTTTATTTACTTATATATTTTTAAAGAAATTTGTTTAATTTTAAATAGTTTAAATGGGATATTGATAATTTAATACGAAGATTAAACATACAAATATTATGATAGGAATATCTAGCGAAATTTTAACATTAACAATGCAATTATTATTTTTTTCAATTTGTTTTTTATCAATACTTTGGAGCTAGAACATAAGTCTAAATGGTCACATTTAAAGATTCCCATATTGTTCAATGCAACATTTGTAGTAATCATAATAAGACAAATTGCCTATGAGTATTATTAGTCCCTGCCTTCGGCATTGTAGGGACTCTAGTGATCACTAGAGCGTTGAATGACCATTAGAATTTTCTTTGACCAAATATTTTGCTTGCTTACAATAATTTAAGCAAAGTTTTTGGTGGCAATTTGGTTGCACAAAAAATATAAACAAAGTTTTCAAATTGGCCTTTTATTGGAAACTTCATGTTTCCCGAGGCAACGTTAGATATACAAAGCATTTTTATCCAAATTTTGAAGAAAAAGTTAGATATGGAAAGCGTTTTTATCCAAAGTAGGATAGGATGATATAGAGAAAAAAACTTTAACCAAAGTTCATGTCTGGTTTATTAATTCAAATAAAAATTCATATAAACGCAAGGAAACTTTATCCAAAGTTTCATGTTAGATCGTGTTGTGTCCAGTGGGAGAGCAACTCCTCCACGTTTCACCTTTTACCATATTCATGGCTCTTTGAACTATTATCTTCCATGGACACTGAAATTTGTTGTTTTCCTTCAAACCACCTCTTCGCCTTTCCACCACTTCACCTTTTCCTCATGACCTCTTATCCAACGTAAGAGAACACATTGTTGTATTTGGCCCTAAGAACCACTAGTAAAGGAGAACCAAAAGAGGACCACCAACAAGTGAGAGGTCTCTGAGGACTCTTCATCTACATCACATGGCTTTTCATCTGCATCACTAGACCATAGGACAAAGGTCACAAGTAAATAATTATACTATTCTTATTGCTAAAATATTTTTTTCAATTATGATCTAATTGTGTTCTATGAATTAGAAATATCAGTAAACTGAATTCATGGGTATGGGTAAGGTCAAGCTTCTACCCCTATCGTTTCATATAACATCTCAGGAAGTACGAGAACTGCTTATATTGATATCAGAGAATAGAGCTAATACTCCTATTCAGCCTAGAAAGAGCTACCAATACGAGAACTCATAACAACTACTTGTTCGACTTCTAGAAGAATAACTCAAAACTCATACTAGCCACAGAACTAGTCACTCAATACTTGTAAGTTCATCAACTCAAAGGTGAGAGGCACACTGTTCTAATGGCGCCCTACCTACAACACCTCTGGCCGAGAACACCTTTCTACGCATTGATACAAAGACACATTTAACTGCTTCCAAGAACTGATCTCTTTAGGCATAAAGCATATAAACTATTTGTAGATATTATTTATTTGTCATTTTTCTCTCAAGGAGTAACATTAGGTGATAACCTTCCCCTAGATAGGAGCTTTTACCCCTTAGTTGAATTATCCCCTAGACCTATTAACGAGTAAGAACCTACCACTAGATAGCCAACTGCCATTGCTTAGAGGTTACTAATACCTTGTTCTCATTGCCCATAGCTAGGAGTCCTTTATGGGAGTAGTCCAATAGAGTGAGGAGTTGTTGGATGGGATGGATGAACAGGGGCTTCCAGAAAGCAATCATGGGCATTGAATCACACTTTATTCCAGAAAGCATTCACGGGCCTGGAATCACATTTTAAAAACACACGTGAACTAGAAGATAAGGATTCCATTTAAAAATGACCATCTATAGTTAAAACCCAAGATGTGAAATAGGGATGATATGCATATAATTTATAGAAAATAAAACGAAAGAACAGGCAAAAATAAAACAATTTTCGTCATATTTGAGGTTGTTGCTAGTTGGGAAATTTAACCCATACAATGTTGTCCTTTGATGGCGGCCAAAATATTGTCTTATTTCATTGGTATGAATCCTTGTTTAAAGGCGGGTGCTAGATTTGATTCCTGTCAACCAAGGCTTCAACAATTTCATTCTAGTGTGGTGGGCAAAAGTAAATGATGAAAGACGATAATTACGATTTATTTTTTTCAATTCAGTCTATAAAATTCGTTCAGTTGGATGCAGTGAACAACGAAGATCAATTTTTTATAAAACTAGAAATACCCAGTATTACTGAAAATCATATGCTCTATTAACCTAGGATAGTCCACTTATTATTCTATATTATGAAAAATATCATTTTTAATTCATAATCCTTTTTTTTTGTTTTTTTATCCCACATTTACTTTGTTATTCGATAGGGACTACCACTCTGTGCAGTCCTTATTTATCAAAAGTATTCATTTTTTTTAATTATAAAAAATTTAATGCAAGCTTTAAATCAATATTTATTCTTATCATAGTTATTGACTTCATTATTAGTGCATTGCTTCATCATCAAATAAAACTTGTTTCTAAACCTAGTTAGAAACAAAACATTTAATATTCCCTTAGCTATATTATGAATATGAATAGATTGGAAAAAAACATAGATGGGAAGCAAAGTATTTATTATTCCCTTAGCTAGGTTATTATACCCCATGTTATTTTAAATATAAATTAATGGCATGATATAGTTGTGACATTCTCTATTAATGTATAATGTTTGAGGTTGTTTATCAAGATTGTGGCACAATTTTATTGAAATAACAAATATTGAGATTTGCGAATGAAATTATTCCACCAATGCATTTGGAAATTAATTTCTATTTGATTTATCAATTCATTATTTACCCTATCATAAATTAATAATTATATATGATAGCTTCAACTCATCAGAATTGTGTTGGGTTGTGTTAACTCTATATTTGCACTTCTTAAATCATAATGTTATTAGAACATTAATATTCATGTAACTATTGGAATTAGTAAATAAATTAGAAGGAATCACCCTTAAACAACCAAAGAGAAATGGAGAATGTTTTGAAGAGTTGCATCAAACAACTCAAAGCATGAGTTTCTAATGTTATTCTAAAATTTAATAGACATTAATGAAGTCTACCACAATGTCACATAAACGTATCCACTATAAACTCCCTAAAAATATTTTGAATCTAGAATTGAGTGGTGAAGGAGGTTCATCATTGAAGTGAGGTTCTTGACTCAAAGTGGAAGCCAAGGTGGAAAGTTTTTCCTACAGTAGTCAAATGGATGTTATAAAAATTAATGATTTATTAATTCCAATAAGGTTTGTATTATAAAGTTCAAGAATATGCAAGTAAAGACAAACTATGCATACAAAGGGAAGCCTTATAATGGAAGAAAAATATGCAAGTAAAGACATTGTTTCCTTTCAAAACTATGAATACAAAGGGAAGCCTTATAATGGAATGAGAATTGATGTAAGCACAAACAAAGGGAAGCCTTATAATGGAAGAAGAATATGTAAGTAAAGACATTGTTTCCTTTCAAAACTATGAATACAAAGGGAAGCCTTATAATGGAAGGAGAATTGATGTAAGCACAAACCAGCACTTAGTGCCGCTCAAACTATGGCATGGGATGGCTAGTTCAACATCTTTGTCCAAGACAAAATCTATCCAACCAATCATTGGAAGGAGAAACAACAACGATGGAAATAACTATGACAAAAATCTAACTAGATAATGGTGCATGCATCCAACATCTCAACCATTATACCACTCAAATTAGAGTGATAAGTGTTGGTGCATACATCCAACGTACCAACCATTGGATTTTGGGCTCTTACGTTAGGATTACGATATTATATATTATTACGTTAGGATTTGTAGATTAATGCCAAATTAATTGACCATACATGTGCACTAACAATGTAAATTGAAAGATTTCATGGAGCCTTTACTAACGTTATCATAATAATACATGTCACTTAATATTTCATGGAGCCTGTGCACTTATTATTTTACACTTATAATATGTGTCACGTAATCATAATAGTGCCACTAAAGGCTCCAAAATGGAAATTGTGTAGCAAAAACGAAACCCTTAATCATCTCTTTTCATACTTAACTATTATAAGTCAACCTAGTGGTATTGAGGCTTTATAATCCAAAATTAGTTGCTCACATTCGATATTGTTTGGATGTATGCCTTTCTAGCAGATTCTCTTCCCTAGATTGTGGTATTTTTCATAATGGATTAGAGTAAATATTTTATATCGTCTCTAGAAAACAATAAGAAAATGTTTATTCCCTGATGAGCCTCATCATTGAGTAATTATATGGGCCTTAAGTGGCCTTAATTTACCTCCTGGCTTAGTCAAACCAACTATTCTCACAACTTACTGCATACTTTTGATTATATTTTGTTTATGAAATGAGTTAGAGTTGGATATTTGGATTTGTGGTCTAATGTGCATGTAATGTGGGAATAAAGGATAAAAGCAAGGAACTATAGCAAAGACCATGGTAAAATTAGAATGGGACAAGGGAGAGTAATTATAGGAGGTAAATGCTCCTCATTTACTACCCCTCCATTCGAATATTCCTCCACCAGCTTAGAGTGCAAACAACCATCACTTTTAAGACTAGAATACAACCGAGCAAGTGAAAAGGATAGAAACTAGTTTTTCTTGAGTTAGAGGCCAAGCCTCCTCAATGGGAAGAAATTCGTTAGAGACTTCAAATGTATAAATAGAGAGGCTTAGGACGTCAATAGGATTCAAGCTTCATTTGTAGAAACTTTGTTTTATTTATGAGCTACAAAAACTTGTGATAGTTTGCTTTGTAATCGATGGTTTTTATAATAAGAATGAGTTCTATTTAAGCCAAATTTGAGTTAACTTAGAGGGCTGAAGCTCTTGGGTTAGGGCCTGATCCAAGTAGCCAAAGCTCCTCTTTACTGTACATGTATGCTAGCATAGAGTTATGTTCTGTTTATTTGCTTAAGTAGTTTCATTGTTTTCTATTCATTTTCTTAAGTAGGCTTATCGTTTTCACTGATTATTTGCTTAAGTAGTTTCACTTTCATTACAGTAATATAGTGTAGATTATTCATAGTTTTCCTGTTCACTTGCTTCAGTCGCTACATATGCTGTAGTTTACTTCAATTTATGCCTTCTTTCAGTTCACATGTTAGTTTAGAGAAAAAAATCACTATCAGGTTGTGCACAGGTGTCTCAGCCTCATCTCCTCCCTTTGGGACCATGATTTGAGGAAGGGACCCTTCAACAACCCAAAAAAAAACAGGTTTCTGGTTCTTGCATGAGCTATGGAGTTCGCTGTTTGATGCAGTGATTTGTTCACCCGCACTAGTTTTCTTTATCATTTTCGTTTAAAACCGCCTTCAACACGTTCCTCATGCATTGCTTCCTCACCGTCCGATCACCAACAAACCTTCACAATCATCGTCTGATTCACTATTTTATCCAACTACTGCCTCGCGTGGAGTCTACCACTTACTTTATGCACTTTAAGTCCCCACCGTAGATCTGCCTTGCCTGATTCGATGGTTGTCGCGTCACCCGATCACTTTAGGCGCTTTAAACCCCAACCGTCGATCTGCCTCACCTGATCTGATGGCTATTGCTTCACCCAATTGCCAACTAGCTTGGTTGATCTCCACCATTGATCAACCCTGCCTGATCCAACGACTATCGCGCAATCTCGCACAAATTAATGCACGACCGTTATCCGCCCAAGAGCACACAAGAAAAGTGGTTTTCTCATGCTACGTGTCACATAGTTAGGCTAATCCCGTTAAATTTCTTAAGACATCTTACAACTTGAAGAGCACACGAGAAACTACTTACCTCCTTAGAAACCCGCTCCATCATTCCCACACGTTTCTTTTCCCCGCGATATGATCTCCGTTGTCCATCTCTTGACTTCACCCGCGCGATAAGATCTCAGTCGTTCATCATTGCTGTTAGCCTCATCCGTCCATCTCTCAACTTCACCCGCGATATTAGATCTCAGCCATTCATCTCCTGTTAACCTCGTTCGTCCATCCACTCACTTAATCCCTCGCGATACGATCTCTGCCATTCATCTTGTTCATTAACCCCGTTCATCCATTTATTCGCTTAAGCCTTCACGATAAGATCTCCACCGTTCATCCTGTTAGTTAACCATGTTCACCCATCTATCTATGTAACCTCCTGCCACTGTTCATTTGACTTTCACCCAACTGATCCAATGGTTCTTATGCATTGTTTCTCCCTCACGTCCTCCTTTCACCAATTTTGATCTCCGACTGCTTTTTTCCGCTTGAAAACTGATTTAGCTTAGTTTCTTTGCTTGCACCTTAGGATAGTTTGATGCTCTTTACTTCTACAACTTAGATAGCATCCTTAGTATTAGTGATTGGTTTAGAAATGCTACTTAGCATGGTTGTTTAATTGGTTAGTTAGGTTATGGTATGGTTTAGCATTTCATGTTGTTTTCTTCAATATTGCAATAGAAGTAGCTCTCCCTTAGGATAGATTTTCTCTTCTTCCATCAAAGAGTAGAGCTTCTTCTGATCCTATAGAAGTCTGGCTTGGAACCCTTGGGGTCTCTTGCCAGATGAGCAGTGACAACAGGCAGTACCTTCAATTTTACTTGTGCATATAGCACTATCACCTCCAAGTTTGTACGAACCCCAGGTTGATAAGTAAAGCTAGTAGCCCTGGGAGTTGCAACATTATTGTTGCAATACCTAGGCTCATCATTCCCTACTTCACAACATTACACAAAATTTTCCTAGCACAAGTGTTCCCTAATTTGTGACCATTAGTATCTATAGTTCTAGGCATAAACATTTATATTGGAAACAAAAGTGGCACATCTATGGAAACTAATGGATTATAAAACCAACATTCCATCTACAATGAGAAAAAACCTTCATAAGTGGAATTCACCAATGCATTCAACCTTCTAGAGTTTTTGGGGGTTGTTAACCCCATTGTAAATGGCATGTTCAGTTGTTCATGAGTGTCAAGAAAGGAAAATGAGATAGAATATAATCCATGCTTCAAAGGTTACCCAATTTAATAATCTCTTTGACCATCCCTCTGGCCATGTTTAAACCAATGTGTCTTGAAGAGCCCAATTAGGGAAATGACACATGGGAATCCCTTGTGGCCAAGGTTTTGCCCATAATAATTGGATGGAAGGTGCCTTTTGAAGACAAAATTCCCCTCATTGTGGCCAACAACTCACTTGTATACTTAGTTTTTATGTTTCTTTGTTTTCTGTGTTAACTTAATACACGACTCTTTCTTTTCTATATTGATTCTTGGAAAAGTATGATACATTTGGTATTTTTTTTATCAAGCATTATCTTTTGGCCATTATTACAACTACCCATTTTTGTATAGAACGCATGTACCTTTTTTGTATATTAATAGAAAATACAAAAATTAAAAATATAATGATGGATAATGAAGCAAATTTGATCATCAAGTTCATAGGTGCACTAATTATGCAAATTTAGAAATATTTCAGGGTGTTCAACATTTAAAATCTAGAAAATACTTATAGTAAGGCGTAATAAGAGAAAGGTAAAAATAGCCGGAGAAAGTTATATCACATTGTTAGTGTTGATTTTTAGTCACTTGGAAAGATTAATATTATAATAGATTGTGCAATAGTCCATGTCAAATGATATTGCAACCTCAATCTCCCAATCTCATAAATAGATTACATTTCCTTTGTAATATCTATCTCATCATTGCATTATTACAATGTGTTTCAATATCCATTTCAAGATTACTTGAACTACAACGTAACACATCTAGAAATAAAACAAACACAAAATACAAAACGTTAGTATAGGATTACTAGATCATACACCATAAACTTCCCCACACATAACACTTCAAAATCAATAACTTTGTTATCCTTTGCAAATATTTTAGTGGAGAGCAGAATATTTTACCCACAATTTAGTAAATGATTTTGTCAAAATAAATTTTTCTTTCATTTCCCATGGTTCCCAAGATATTGTCTAAAGGCATTTCATTGGTGAAATTGTCGAAAGTTGCATTTCCAAAAATGTTTGGAGGTCGGGGCTTGAAAAATATTCTTCTACTTAGTCAATCTTTAGTAACCAAGAGCCTTTGGAGAGTTACCCATAACTTGTCATTATGGGGGAGAGTGATGAGGTCAAATTATCTTGAAGGTCTGTCAATGGATGAATGGTATAGAGATCCCATAAAATATAAAAATGGATCTATAATTTGGAAAACTTAGGCATTAACCTTTTTATTAGTTAGGAAATAAATAATTTGGAAAGTGGTTTATGGGAGAAAGGTTAATATTGGGGAATATCTATGCTTGGGTGATTAAAACAAGTTCCATATTTTAGAAAGACTCATTTAGAATCTTTGTGTTTAGTTATTTTTTCCTTAGTTGATGCTAAAACTCAAAATCGTTAATAATGGGCAAGGATTGGTCGAAATCAAAAACAAGTTTAGGCCTAGTAGGAGATGAGGTTTGTTTTTGTTAGGCTTATTGATATATTTCATACTGGTTTCCACCTCTAGTTCCTTTATGGCAAGGTGGGGATGGTAAGGTTTTGAATGCAACTTCCTATGTAATGTGAATATTTCATGCAATATAATTTAACTTATAAAAATACAACAAATAAGATTTATGGATTTTTAAAGAAAAAGAAAGGAAACTACTCTTTTTATTGTATTTTCAGCTTATCTCCTTGTAGGTTTACTCAAATGTCAAGTGTAGACACTCGTTGAATGCAAAATTAAATTCCACATCCAATGAGCACCCACTCTACATACCCTAAAACAATGAGAATACATGAAAAAAACGTGTTTGAACACATTTTTTTCATGTATTTTTCAACTTTTATTTCAAGTATGCAGAGTGGGTACTCATTGGATATGGAATTTGATTTTGTATCCAATGAGTGTCTACACTTGAAATTTGAGTAAACCTACAAGGAGATAAACTAAAAATATGATAAAAAGGTAGTTTTCTTCTTTTCCCTCAACGTTTGGGACTCGGTGGCACGCCACTCTCCAAATCAAATAAAAACATGGAAAAATAAGAGTTTCAAGGACTGCGTGTAAGAGTGGTTATATGATGTAACAATTGAAGTTTTCAATTCATTCCCTTGTTTAATGATTTATGGTATTTGGTTGGCTCACAACTCTATTATTTTTCAGTGCTCTGATATTCCTTTTGATGTAGTGATGGGCTTGATTATAAATCTCACCAAGAAATACAAGGTGGATTGAAAAGTGAAAAATCTTGTATGTCTAATCATGTCTCATTTGAGCTAGGAAATTCCCTGGGGATTTTTTGATGATCCAAGACAAGGTGATCCTTTTATCTAATCCTTTCATATATTTATTGGCATGGTAACCCATATTTTTTACATCTCTCAAACAATAATATAGATATGTACTAAAGTATGGCTTTTATCCTTTTTTATTTTTCATTATTTCTATTTTTTTATTAACATATTTATCTTAGGGACTTTATTAGTGTATAAATTAGATTCTTTTATCATAGACTTTGTTAGAGATGCCAACCATGTCTCAAAGATAGTTATGTTTATAAAACTAGTTCATATTCCATGATTCAAAGTTCATAATCATGTAAATAACGAAAGAAAGAAATACCAAGCAAGAATGCATATTTTATTTATTTACTTGTTTGTGAATTGAAACTATATTACCTTCTAAACAAGAGATTACATGAAAGTTGATTTTGAATTATGGAAGCCACCTGTGCCATGATTCACAATCAAGAACTACTGAAGTTTTTATGGGCAGAAGTTGTGAACACTGCTGTGTATGTTCAAAATAGGAGTCCTCATTAAAGCTTGGATTTCAAGACACATGAAGAAATCTTCAATAGTAAGAAACCTGACGTTGCACATTTGAGAATATTTGGTTGCCCTATATATTTTCAAGTACCTAAAGAGAAAAGGAAGAAGTTTGAATCCTTTGGGAAGAAAGGTGTATTTGTTGGATATAGTGAATATTCAAAAGGCATATCGAATTTATGTACCTGGTGAGAGAAATATAGTAGTAAGTAGATATGTTACCTTTGATGAAGACTCTGCCCTGAGAAAAGCAAGGGAGCTCCCCATCACAAGGATGTATGATGATGCTACTGAAAGTCAAGAAGAACCTATTATGGATGAACCTATGCCTGATGTTGATGGCTTGATGGATCCACTTGATCCACCTCCTTGCAATCCATCTATCTCAAAGAAAAGACCACTTTGGATTCAAGATTCACTTCAAGATGCATAAAATCATGCTACTCCAAGAGTAGCTTTTCGAGAAAGTAAGAAGCCTACCAAGTATCAAGGGTACTTGGCTTCCATGAGTGCTATCTTCCAAACCAAACCTTGCACTTTTGAAAAAGAATTAAAGCACCAGGTATGGAAAGATACTATGGATGAAGAATATGAGTCAATCATGAAGAACGACGTGTCAGAAGTGGTGCCTAGACCCAAGGACAAGTCCGTAGTCACTTCAAAATGGATGTAGAAGATTAAACATGGAGTTGATGGAAGTGGTGAGAAATACAAGGAAAGGTTAATGGCTTGTGGCTTTTGACAAAAGGAAGGAATCGACTATGATGAGATTTTTTTCTCAAGTTTCTTGATACACCAATATACGATCCATAGTTTCTCTTGTTGCAAATCAAGGATGGAGTTTGCATTAAATGGATGTCAAGACCACATTGTTACATGACTCACTTAAGGAAGAAGTCTACTTGCAACAACCCCATGGGTTTGAAGAGAAGGATAGAAAAAAATAATGTTTGCAAGTTGAAGAAATCCCTCTATGGGCTAAATCAGCCCCCTATGGCTTGGTATGAGAGGATTGATAGCTATCTCATGATGTTAGTATTTACAAGGAGCTATGTTGATCTGGAATTGATCTAAGACAAACAATAAGGTATTACAAACTCATGTGCATGGATGTGTCTATGTTATTTTATGCAACAGATCGATAAGACACAGACATTGAAGCAGTTAAAGAAAATACAACAGGAAAACATATAAACACAACAAGTTTAATAAGGAGTTCACCCAATACTCCTGGGCTACGTCTCCCGATCCAGCCTTCAGTGATGGCCTCTTTATTATGTTTTCAAAGTAGATTTTTTACAACAGTGAGCTCAATTTGAGTCTCACACAACATATATAAATCAATAATATCGTACTTGGATTCCCCAAGTCTCTGGAGTATACAGACTGTCCCTACTGAATCTCGACCTCTATTGGTCATAGTTGTATGAGCCCAATCTGAGACTCATACATGTCATGTATAGATAGAGGAGTTCGCTTGAACCTCTCAAGCCTTCTCTGGAGTACATAGACTCTCTGACTCTCTCTGGCTCTGTCTTAACTCTGGCTCGATGCTGCCTTTGCTTTTGTAGGTTAGTTCGGCTTCTTCTCTCTACTCTCTGCTCTACTTTCTGCTTCTAACTTATTGCTTGATCTGCTCTCTCTGTCAATTTGTGGCTTAAAAGATAATCTGCTTCTTGACTATTTGTTTCCGCTTATCGACTTTCTGGTTCCCCAGCCTCTCTCCATTTGAATCCCTTTGTCCTACATCATCAGTCACTCTATAACACCTCACAGGGAGGTGGCCACCTATTTCGTAATGAATGAGTGCCAGTTCTCTTGGACATACTCGAAATGGCCGTTTTTACCGTTAACTCCAAGGATGCCCGCAAAACACGATCTTCTTCCAACGCATCGTCCATATTGGACTTCAAATCCTATACAACTCTGCCTGTTAATCTTGTCAAATCTGGTCGTCCATCGGAACGCATCTCCGCCATTGATCTAGAGCCTCCAAATCCTATGGTCATCGTCCATATCGGGCGGATAAGTAACATGATGTTTATCCGTCCGATGTGAGCGGTTTTCTCTCTTCCCGCCAGGACGCGTGGCGATCGCTACGTGGCATCAGGCAGAACTTGGCCGAAACCACTTACCACTCGAAGCCCCTCTGGTATTCTGCCAATTTTTTTGGGACCCCGCTTTTGACGGAATTGGAACGATATCCGTTGCATTTTATCATTTTTCAGGTCCGAGTGCTTGCGACCTTTCCTTTTTTGAGGGGTTTGCCCTGTGATATGCGATATGTGATATGCATATCAGAAACGATCCCCATTTCTTGAAATGACCTCTGGATTTGCCAATTTGCGATAGTGCGTTACCATGGGCTGACAATCTGCGCACTTGATTGACGATCCTCATTGCTCCACGCTGATCACCAATCACAACTGTTACGAGGATGTCTCCAATAAGCTTGATCTTTACAAGAATTTGAATCTTTGGCATGATTTTTAAATAGTTCAAGAAAACTTAGAGAGTGTTCTGGGATCCAATTTGGATCACGACCTTCCCACTGAAAAATCTTTTGGACCACTAAAAGTTGGTTTTTAAGCATCAATCAAGTGAGGGTATAGATTCCTCACTTGCCCAATTTCTATCCATTTTGCACTGCTTGGTTTTGAACCTTTGAGTCCGATCCTGAGGTAATCAACATCTCCTCTGCGTGTAGTTATCACCTTCTTGTCCAGAATTGTATCTTCCTGCAATTCATTGAGATATTCAGGCAATAGATCATTAATAGAAGGCAATTGTCTCTGCTCTTCGAGATCTTCAATCAATGAAGGTTCAAATAGTCTCAAGATTTCTGCATTAACTACTGAATAGATGTGCATGTAAGCTGGAAAATCAAGGTGAAAATCATTCTCACCAATTTTCTCAAGTATCTTGAAAGGTCCATACCTTATTGGCTTCAGCTTCTTACCTTCACCTTGCATTCTTTCTTTGCTGGTATACGATCAGACTTGATCACCAACTTAGAAACTATGCTCAATCCGATGCTTATCATGCCTTGCCTTGTATTTGGCTTGGCTCTTTATTAGCTGTTCCTGTACTGTCTGGTGAATTTCTTGGATTTGTTCAATGAACTTGGTTGCTTTTTCCACATCGTTGTGTCCATCAACCGCTATGTATTTACCAAAGACAAAATCCAAGGGAGACCTTGGTGTGAAACCAAAACAGGTCTCAAAATGACATCTCTGTGTAGATGAATGTTTAGCATGGTTGTGAGCATGTTGCACATAACATAAATGTTCATCCCAAAGCTTGCGATGCTTGCTGAAATAGCCTCTGAGCAACTGGATCACTGTCCTGTTGACCACTTCTATTTGGCCATTTGTTTGTGGATGAAAGGTTGTGCTCTTCTTCAATCTGATGACCATCAATTCCGACAGACTCGACCAAAATTTCCCATCAAATCTAGAATCTCGATCAGATACAATGGAAGTGTGTAATCCAAAATGAACCCATCATGCTGAAAGAACAATTTTTCTGTTTGTTCAGTTGTAATGTTTTTTACAGGGTATTAAAATACACATTTTGCTGAACCTATCCACAATAACATATAAATAAACATGACCTTTTCTAGATTTAGGCAGTCCCCCAACAAAGTCCATGGAAAAACCTTCCCAAGGATGAGAAGGAACTGGTAGTGGAGTGTACAAGCCTAGTTTTATATTGCTGGGCTTACTTTTAGCACACATGGTACACCCTCTTACTTATATAGAAATTGTTTCATTCATTTGTGGCCATTAACAAAATCTTTGCAGTTGTGCAATTGTTTTACTTACACCAAAGTGACCTGATATTAGAGAAGTGTGTGCTTCTCGAATTATCTTTACTCTTTCAGTTTGAGGAATGCATAATTTTCCAAAATGATATAGAGTTGGTCCTTAACATGATAATCCAATTCTTCTACTTGTTTTCCATGACTTAAAGTTGCATATACATCTTTAAAATCTATATCTTGAGCATACTGTTCAATGTAACTTTCATGCAATACTGAGTTATGCTTAAGTATAGTAGATGCATTTATGATTGGTCTGGACAACATATCTGCAACTTTATTGTGTATGCCCTTTTTATATCTAATGACAAGATGAAATTGTTGTAGAAAACCCATCCACCTATAGTGTCTTGATTGCTACAACTTAGTTTGTGAGTGTAAATATTGAAGTGGTTGATGATCAATATGTATAACTGTTTCTTTGCCCATTAAATAATGTTTCCACTTTTTCACACTCTGTACTAATGCATACAATTCTTTATCATATGCGGGATAATTAACTACTATAGAATTAAATGTCTCAGAATTATAACATATGGGTTTACCGTGCTGCATCAACACTGCTCCCATGGCATATTCACTGGCATCTGTTTCAATCTCAAAGGGTCTTTGAAGATCAGGTAGTGCTAGTACTGGTGCTGTACTAATCTTTTCTTTTAAGGTGTCAAAGGCTTTCTGCTATTTTCCTCCCCACTAAAACACCTTGTTCAATCCTGTTAAAGCATGTAAGGGAGTTGCAATCAAGGAAAAGTTAGCAATAAACTTTCTCCAATACTGTGCAGCTCCTATGAAGCTTCTAATTTCTATAGCAGATTTGTGCTTAGGCCAGTTTACAATGACTGCAACCTTAGAGGGATCTATCTTCAATTCACCACCCCCTATAATATGACCCAAATAATTCAAAGATGTTTTTCCAAATTCACATTTTGAGAGTTTAACATATAGATTTTCTCTTTTCAAAACATCTAGAGTCTACTTTACATGCTTCAAATGTTCTTCCCATGTTTTACTAAATATAAGAATGTCATCTAAATATACAATGACAAAATCATCAATAAAAGGCCTGAGTACATCATTCATTACTCTCATGAAAGTAGCAGGAGCATTAGTTAAGCCAAAAGGCATAACTAACCACTCATACAATCCCTGCTTTGTTTTGAAATCCGCCTTCCATGCATCTTGTTCTGCAACTCTGACCTGATGGTAGCCACTATGCAAGTCCAACTTGGAAAATTAAACAAATTCTTTCAACTGATCTAATAGATCATCTATGCGAGGAAGGGGATAACGATTTTTGATCGTTATCTTATTCAGTGCTCGGTAATCAATGCACATTCTCCATGAGCCATCTTTCTTTCTCACCAAGACAATTGGAGACCCACATGGTGATGTGCTAGGTCTTATGAACCCTTTCTCGAGCAGCTCCTGTACTTGCTTCTTGATTTCTGCATTCTCTAAAGCAGACAACCTGTACATTCCGATGTTAGGCAATGGAGCATCTTGCTGCAAATTAATATCATGTACTATTTCATTTTTGGGTGGCAGGCTTTTAGGTTCGTGAAATAACATATCATATTCTGAAACAACTTTTTCTAAATCAGCTTGCTGTTTAGCATCATGCCCATCCTTCTTGCAGTGAGTGGATGAAGGTTTGGTCTTTTGTACAACATTTGTCTTCCTCTCTTTCCATTTCCGCTTTCTCTTTTCCTTGTTCTTGTTTGCAGTGGGTTTCGATGATCCCCCAACTTCTGGGTTCACATTCTTGCCTCTAGCCTCTAGATGTGTAGCCTGAACAGATACCTCATCTATGCTAGTGGGATTAAACATGAGAATGGTGTCCTTTAAATAGTTGTGTAGACCACCTATATACTTCAGTAGAATTTCAGGTGAGTCTAAAGAAATTCCTAGAATCAAAGCTCTTTTTCTAAATTCTTGGGTGTAGCCTTGTACACTTTGCCCTTTTAATTGGTGAAGAGTTTTCCAACTCATCATGGCTTGTTGCATATAAGCTAGTGGATAGAACTGTTTTTTAATTGCAGAAACAAATTCACTCCAGACAGAAAGGATTTTACCATGCTTCTTCAGTTAGCTTGTGTCCTGCCTTCCCACCATACCAAGGTAGTGCCTCCAAGGTGTAGGCTGGCCAACTGAATCTTACTTCTGTCTGAATCAATGCTCTACACCCTGCAATACACATCAATCTGTCTAATCCAATTATCCAGCTTCTCTGCATTGAACTCTCCATCATATATTGACAAATCAAATTTAACATCTAATTTAATCAAAGATGTTTTCTTTTTATTTTCAGAGCTATTAGGAGGTGTGGGAAGCTTTCTTCTTTCCCTTTGCCTTTAGAATGGTCATGGATGAGAGATTATTCTGCTCCTTTATCTTGTTTGGAGTTTGATGAATCTTCATCTCTACCTTTCTTAAATTCTCTATACCTTTCCTCTACCACGGCTCTCATGGTCATGAAACTGTCCATGGACTAGGAGTCTGATTCTAAGGGACTTTCTTCTGCCATTTTCCTCTTAGGATAGACTCTTCCAATTTTTGGGTTAGCTTCAGCCAATTCTCCTTCTCCTAATTTGATATTTGTCCTACTTAGCATTCAACAACAAAATCCAGCACAAGCTTGTCTAACCTTAGGAACCTAGAGCTCTGATACCACTTGATCTAGAATTGATCTAAGACAAACAATAAGGTATTACAGAATCATGTGCATGGATGTGTCTATGTTATTTTGTGCAACAGATCGATAAGATTGCGAAATACACAGACACTGACGCAGTTAAAGAAAACACAACAGGAAAACATATAAACACAACAAGTTTAATATGGAGTTCACCCAATACTCCTGGGCTACGTCTCCCGATCCAGCCTTCAGTGGTGGCCTATTTATTATGTTTTCAAAGTAGAGTTTTTACAACAGTGAGCTCAATTTGAGTCTCACACAACATATATAAATCAATAATATCGTACTTGGATTCCCCAAGTCTCTGGAGTATACAGACTGTCCCTACTAAATCTCGACCTCTATTGGTCACAGTTGTATGAGCCCAATCCGAGACTCATACATGTCATGTATATATAGAGGAGTTCGCTTTAACCTCTCAAGCCTTCTCTGGAGTACATAGACTCTCTGACTCTCTCTGGCTCTGTCTTAACTCTGGCTCGATGTTGCCTTTGCTTCTGTAGGTTAGTTCGGCTTCTTCTCTCTACTCTCTGCTCTGCTTTCTGCTTCTAACTTATTGCTTGCTCTGCTCTCTCTGTCAATTTGTGGCTTAAAAGCCAATCTGCTTCTCGACTGTTTGTTTCCGCTTCCCGACTTTCTATTTCCCCTGCCTCTGTCCATTTGAATCCCTCTGTCCTATGTCATCAGTCATTGTATAACACCTCATAGGGACGTGGCCACCTATTTCATAACGGATGAGTGTCAGTTCTCTTGGACATACTCGAAACGACCGTTTTTACCATTAACTCAAATAATGCCCGCGAAATACAATCTTCTAACAACGCATCGTCCATATCGGACTTCAAATCCTATACAACTCTGCCTGTTAACCTTGTCCATATCGGGCGGATAAGTAACATGATGTTTATTCATCCGATGTGAGTGGTTTTCTCTCTCCCCGCGGGGATGCGTGGTGATCGTTGCATGGCATCGGGGGAACTCGGCCGAAACCGCTTATCACTCGAAGCACCTCCAATATTTTGCCAGATTTTGTGGGACCTCGCTTCTGACGGAATCGAAATGATATGCATTGCATTTTATGATTTTTCGGGTCTAGGTGCTTGCGACCTTTCCTTCTTTGAGGGGTTTTCCCTGCGATATGCGATCAGAAATGACCATCGTTTCCTGAAATGACCTCTGGATTTACTAATTTGCGATAGTGCGTGTTACCATGGGCCGATAGTCTACGCGCTTGACCGACATCCTCGTTGCTCCGCGCTGATCACCAATTGCAACTGTTACGACGATACCTCTGATAAGCTTGATATTTACAAGACTTTGAATCTTTGGCATGATTTTTAAAGAGTTCATGAAAACTTAGAGAGTTTTCTAGGATTCAATTTGGATCATATGTTGATCCAAACTTATACATCAATGTTGAAAAGGAAATTCCACTTATTTTGGTCTTATATGTGGATGATCTATTTATAACTAGTGCAAACCTTGTCATTTATCAATGTAAGAGGGAGTTGAATTCTAAATTCGAGATGAAGGACCTAGGATTGATGCATTACTTCTTAGGCTTGGAGGTCTGGAAAAATTCAAGTGAGATTTTCCTTTCTTAAGGAAAATATATTTTGAAGTTGTTTGAAATATGTGACATGGTGGACTACACGTCTATGACTACACTGATGGAACTAAATTTCAAGAAGCTATGTGGAAGTGCCGCTGACCCAGTTTTGGAAAATCCTACAGAATATAAACAATTTGTGGGAGCATTGACCTTTTTAGTGAACATACGACCAAAAATATGGTTTTATTTTAATACATTGATTCAATTTATGGTTAAGCCTCATCATATAAATTGCGTTTCTGTAAGGAATCTTCTAAGCTATCTTCATGTTACTATCAACCTTGGACTGAGGTACACTACTGGGGATCTGAGATTACGTGGATACTAGTGCTGATTAGGCTGTCAGTGTGGTGGATAGAAAAAAAAAAATTAGATGTTATTTCTCTTTGGGATCTGCTTCCATCTCATGGATGAGTCAAAAACAAAACTCTATTGCACTAAGCACCGCTGAGGCTAAATATATTGTAGTTAATATGACTTATTGTGAACCCATTTGGTTGAGGAAGCTCTTTAGTGAGCTATTTGAGCATGTGTTCGATACCACTATCATTTAATGTGGTAATCAAAGTGGGATTCAACTTTCATAGAATCTTGGGTTCCACGACCGATCCAAGCATATAGATATTAGGTACCATTTTATCTGAGATATGGTACAACGGGGAGAAATAAGGCTCCAACACATCAGGACAAATGAACAAGTTCCTGACATTCTCACAAAGCCTTTGGGAAATGACAAGTTCTTAACTTTCAAAGAGATACTTGGATTCATGGAAAAAAACCCTCCCATGAGGGTCCTGATAGAGTTGGACATTGAACTCTGAGATCTCTTAGGGGCCTAAGGTACTTCCTAGAGCTATATGAGCACATGGTGAGTGGTTCATCTTCCCCTTTGGAGTACATAACCAAACATGTGATCATAGGGTGAGTGGTTCACCTTCCTATATGGATTACATTATATGAAAATAAGGTGAGTTGTTCACCTTCCCATATGGAAACCCCAACATACATCCTACCCTTATAGTCTGGGACTCTTAGGAAGTACGTCTCATTTGGCCAATGAGTTGGGAAAAGTGGTTAGGGTTAATTAGTACTATCGATGGACATGTTAGGTACTACTGTATTCCCTATGACTAGGATGCATGATGATGAACAACTTGATCACTAAGGATCAAGCCTGGTAGGGGTTCTATCCCTAGACATGATGACTTTCCTCTCTCATTTTGGCAAGAGTGGTAGGGTATTATGATCCACCGTTTTTCAATCCTTTCTTATTGGACTATGATATCGATCTTCAACAAAGACATAATAAGTTGTAACAATCATAAATAATGAATAATTAACTAATAATTAGTGTTCATGAGTCATGCCTCTAAGGAAATGACCGTTCGTTGAAAATAGCTCATACTCATGTAAAAACATATTTACCATAAGTTATCACCCACCATAATTTAAGCAAATATTTGCATAAAATATGGGACAAGGAAAAATATGTAAATAAATATACATAAGAGGAGTTACTACCCACCATTATTTATGGGTTCTTCATCACTTTAACAAATATGGGTAAATATGTAAATGTGCAAACTTACTAGAATTTAATTTACAAATATATGTGCTCTCATTTACAAAATACATGTCTCTTGAGTATCTCGAGTATAAAATTCATTTGAAACTTTTCATTTTACACAATTCACTTATCATCTCAAATCTTCTTCTACTTATTGTTGATGTTCTATCGACAATCACTAATAATGATGATCTAAAGCGAATGCTACTAAAGTTTTAATGTGATTGCTATTGGAATTCAAAGTATTTTTTTTTTTTGGGATAATAAGACATTGAAGTAATTTTTGCAAGCATAGAACATACCATAAAATTTAACAAACAACTTTGTTGCAAGAGTATCTTTGACCAAAATAAATCCACATAAATTGATTTTAGTTAGTATCTTAGAGATTGAAATGAGAAGGTTGTGACATTGTTGTTACAACACTGCCTTGTTGTTACAATGCTACAACACTATTTTTGTTACACTGTCACAATTCCATCATTATTGTGACATTGCCTCGCTTTTATAATGTTGTGACATCATCACTGTTATAGTGTCTCGACTCCACCATTGTTATGACACCACCTTTCTTTAATAGTGCTACAACATCTTTTCTATTATAGTGCCATGCATTTTATTGTTTCTGCAACATTTACTTGTTGTTACAGTGTTGTGACACTATTGCGAATCCACCATTGTTGTGACACTACCCTACTCTTACAATGTTGTGACTCCAACGTTATGACAACATTGTCTTGCTATTATAGTGTTGTGATACTGTTGATGTAATATTGTTTAAACTTGACTTTAACACTGCATATCATGACTTATAGCGATTCCATGCATCTCAAAGGACTTTGTGGCCCATTTTTGCGAGGAAATAATGATTAGTTTGGGAACTAGATGAGGAAATAATTATTAGATAGGGAGTCAAACCAAAATGCATTTTAAATATGTGAAGGAATGATGATTAGATTGGGAAGGACTAAGGAAGTTGAATAATTATGACTATCCAATTGTTCAAACATAATTTAAGAGAAATGAGTGAATAAAGATGGGGGTAGAGGGAAAGAGGAAGAGCTCAAGAGGTTGGAAAAGAGAAGAAGAACCCATGAAGTTAGAAACGAAGTTTGAAATAGAAGAGAAGAGGAACAACCAAGTGCATATAGTGATGAAATATATGGTGCATATGCAAAAGCATAACACAGAGTAGGACTATACTCAAGCTATAAGAACAATTTGATGTGTATGTGAATAAGAATGAAAATTTGTTGTTGTCCATTATCTTGTCTCCTATAAAAATTCTTAAGTTCCTTTGTATATTGATTAGCCTTATAATACTATTAAAGCTAACATGTAGTTGTGTGGTTTGCGTGAAGAGATTGGGTCCCTATTTATTGTGTACAAGATTGTATATTTTCCTACATCAAATCTAACTACATAATCCCAAATTTCGACTGAACTACCTTAACATGTTGACCTTTGTCACACATACATAGTCCAACTCCATGTAGGTTCACTAACAACATACTATCATGTGAGGAAGACTAACAAAAACAATAAATCGTCTTATTCTTTTTGTGTCTATCTCCAAAATTAATGTACATCCTTATGTGTTTTAGGGAACTTGAATAGAGAGGAAACAAAGCATTTAATATTACCTTGGCTAGGTCATTATACCTTTAATATTATAAATATATGTTGATTAATTTAATAGTTTGTAAGAGGGATATTCTTCATTGTTGTATCACATTTCATGTTGTTTCATAAGGATTGCTATACAATTTTATCTAAATAATGATTTTTGTTACCCAAATTATTATAATGCTGCATGTTTAATGAATGAATTCGTTTTCATTTAATTTAGAAATTCATGTGGTAGTAATAAGTCTATTATTACACTTCTCAGAATTGCAATAATATATATGGCTATCCACTATTAGCACTTAGGGTATTTTTAACCTACAATTAGGTGGTGAAGGAGGTTTATTATTTAAGTTGGGTTCCTTACTCAAAGTGGAAGCCACGATATAAAATTTTCCCTATGATAGTCTAATGGATGCTACGCAAGTTGACATTTTTATTTATTTAGTTATTTTTTAGGAACACATTGACAATTTATTGTGGCCAATTAGGTTTCTATTATGAAGTTTAAGAATGTTAAATTAAACAAAAGGTTTCCTTTCAAAGCTACACATGCATAAATATTCCTTATTATAGAGGAAGAATTTATGTTAGCACAAATAAGCATTCAATGCTACTTGAGCCATGGAATGGGATGATTAGTTCAGTAGATTTTTCTAGACAAAATCTATCCACCACATTATTATAAAAAGCAACAACAGTAATGACAATAACAATGAAAAAATCCCTTGAGACAATGGTGCATACATCCAAGATCTTTAGCCATTATACCACTCAACTTTGGTTGATGGTATTTCATTTTGTTTGAGTCATAGGCTCTTAGGATAAAGTTTTTTATTTGACATATTATTATTTTAGGATTTGTAGGTTGACGCCAAATTAATTAGTGATACCTCTATACTTATTATTTTTGGATAACATAGGTGTTCACTAGGGAGAGACATTGCAACTCTCCAAACCTACAATAAGGTATTAAGAGCTTCTTAATATGGCCATGTTGTCACTTTCTTATTCCATTTGGAAATTATGTATGAAGTAAGTGATCAAGTAGATGGTCATAATAACATCACTAAATATTTGCGAAAGCTCATCCGAAAGGATGTATATTATGCAATGATATTCTCTTAATGAGTTTCCTTTTGTAATTTAAAGTTAATAATGTGATGTTGTCAACGATAACCTAGAAAATAGTAGATTGTTACTAATTTTTTTGGCTACATCCCCCTTGATATCATGATTAAATCCTAGGCTTAGGAGGCTTGGGAGCCTTATGGTTGGATTTGTACAACCTTTCAAAGCCTTACTACGTGCTTCTTTCAATTCATATCCATTGTTGTGAAGTGATTTCTTGTGTTCCTTAGGTGTGCCATAAACATTTCTTATCCTCACTTAGTGGAATGCAAAATTAATGGTTGAAGTATACCTAGTGGGGATATTGTTCCCTAGGTTCCTTTACAATACTAAGAATTTATGGAATGCATGTTTACATCAATTGGAAATTCCATCTATCATGAAAAAATGTGGTTCTTTAACTCAAATCCCCCAAAAATGATTTGTCTTAAAAATGATAGTTCTAAAGATCTTAAATAATATGAGTATACAACCCCCTGCCAACACTTTCTTTGGGTGAAAAATAATGTATCATAAAATTAAAGAGAGCCCCATTGTCGTGAAGATTAAAATATAAGAAATATAGCTAATGATCTGCAAATTAGGACCCTTGGTATCCACCCTGAGTAGATAATGAAGGATAGGTAAGGATTGTAAGGATAGGTAAAGATTGTAAATATGGGAAAGGCTCCTCATGTTTAGCAACTGCATCCAACCCCTCATTTTGTCCTTATCTTAATTCGATAGAATACTGTGATCCCCATTCTTAGTAGAGATTTTTTTCGTAGTTTCCAACCCACTACACATGGTGGGGGTGGGGGCATGTGTGTGTGGGGGGAGGGGGATTAGGCTTTATCCTGACATCTAGATTCATCTCAATTGACTGTTGATATAGAATATTTCCAATAGAAACAAAGAAACACTATTATAAATCATTTTTTCACACCTAAGATGTGGAATGTGACTTCTCCAAACCCTTTTGACTCCATTACAAGTCAAGAAGATGATTGGAGATGATGAAATTCAATCTCGAAAGTTTGTAATTATAGTTTCATGAAATGAACATGGTCTAATAATTTCATTGTGGGTTACTTCATAAAAACAAATACTTCCACTAAAATCAATTAGACCTTATGTAACACTCCCAAAAAAAAAAGTGGAATTGATATTATAATTTCCACAACTCAAGATTTAGTTTCCTATGCCATATTGGTCATTTGAGTAGTTGAAGGTCATGAACCATGGAGTATTGTTTTTGAAGACACCCTTGGATGTAAACCTTGGGGAAATGTAGGCTTACTCTCTTTTGATCACTATTTCCTTGGTCACTATTATAAGAAATTTTATAGATCAAAGCATATGGGTGTGCCTAGGAATCCATTATGCACAAGTTAGTATGGAAACAATGTCTCTCTAAGTTTATGGACTTATTTCAATAATCATGTTATCTAGTGATCACTAATCATAGTTAAATATGACAAGCCACTTGTCGATATGGCTCAATTCTCAACCAACATATTTTTCCAAAAGGGAATGATTTAAAAGTTGAATTTATTGTTAAGTCTCCAAATAAGAGTATTATATCTATAATTCAAAACTTGATGCTAGAGTGTAGCATAATTCACATGACATATAGTGAAAAACCCAAGAGCACAAGGAGAAAGAGAAGTAAGTACTAAGAAAGATCTCTTGGATAATAGAAAGTAGAGAGCTATGTTCACTTACATCTTCAAGGGGGAAACCTCTGAGAGCAATGTTACAAATACATAACAATTTATGGAAAAACATTACATAACCTTCTAGTCTTATATAACTATCCATAAAGAATCTTAACTACTATGTGCCCTATATAATGTTGGTCAACCAACTAATTTGAACCTTATTAATAAAATGAATCATTTTTACAATCAATGACAATTAATCGATTATTTAATGGGTCTTATTCAAAGAAGGTAGCCTCGTTCATTAATAATTATCTATGTAGGGGTATTAGAGTATGACCCTAACATGTTGTCCCCTTTCGAAATCAACATTATCCTCAAGGTTGAAGTTGAGGAAGTTGTTGGATAATCACTATTAGTTCCCATGTGGTATATTCTAGTTACATATATTTCCACTAGATTAATACTTCCTTCATAGTGCATTGACACAACTAGCACTCTCTGGTACAAAATATTTCTTTTGGTTAGAGCCAAATGGAACCTTCTTCATCATGTTTGGTACGTTGGTATGCACTTTGCAATTTGATCCCACAACATTCTTCAAACAAAATACATGAAATATTGGATGAATCTTGGAGTGGGCTAGAAGGGCAAGCTTATATGAAACCTAACCAATGCTTTGTATGATTTGATAGGGCCCATATAACTTAGGAGATATCTTATGGGGAATTTTATCTTTGATGTTAAAAAACGCTCTATTCTATTTGACAAGAGAACATTCAAATCTATGTTAATCTTGTTGTTTCATTCAATTTTGTGCCATAACCAATTTTCTTGTGACTACTTTTCTCTTCCTACTCATCTTTCAATATTTGTTTTTGAAAAATATTGTTAAATAAAAAAAGATATCTTTCTAAACTATGTATTGTTACATGTTTTCTTTTTCCAAATTTTCTTTTCTTATTTTTGTATTTGTCAAGGGCATAAAATAATTTAAATATAATTATTGATATTTACATCTTTAAAATGATATTCATTAATATTATCATTGAAAAGATTTTTTTTTTCTTGAAACAATAAAATAGAAATAAATTAACAAGAATAATATTAATTAAAGTTCTTGCTAAGCCATTCCTTTATTTAGGATTATAGTTATTTTTATTTTCCTAAAAATCATTAATATATAAACTCATTGTTAACCAAATCTAAAATAAATTAATAAAATCTTAGAATCTAAAACATATTCTTATTATTTTATTTTGTCATTAGTTTTTAACTTATAAAATTATTTTAAACACTCATATAATTTACAACATTTATTTAAATGAAATTATTAATAAATCTGGTCAAATAGAATATATATAAGACATCAATATGTTATAAATAAAATCACACATGATAAGTCTGTGGGTAATAGCACAATCGGAAAAAAACATGTTGGCAAGCCCTCGTATATCGATTGGAAGTTCAATCCAATCCGCCTTGACATGTCTCATCAACCAAACTTTCAAAATAAAATAAAATTCACACAAGATAAATTTAAATAATAAAACTAGACTATTATATTTTAACCTCGCCCTCTCTCTCCTTACAACAAAAATAAAAATAAAAATCACACAAAATAAATTTAAATAATAAAACTAAACTATTATATTTTAACCTTCCCCTCTTTTTTTTTAATATCATAGTTTTTTTTAATTTTTAATTTTTAATTTTTAAAGAAATTCATGGCCTTTTTTAAACTAGTTTTTTTGGGTTTTTTTTTAATATATATTTGAGAAAAATATTTTTTCCAAAATACTCATCAAGTTTTTCCAATGAGCTATTTCTTACTTTATTTGGCCTTATATAATTCAAGATATAGCCCTTGAAATATAGCCCTTGAAAGATAACACTTAACGGTGATTGATTTTATTTGTGGGTTAATTTTGGCCATTAATATGCAAGTTTAAGTCATTATTCAACCTAAATCTAAATAGGTCTATCAAAGAAACATGAAATCTTAAATAAATTAAAAAATAAAGTGTTCTGTGAACAATTGTGAATTTTGGATTTTGTTAATAATTTTGAGTTTGGTTACCCTGAAACCTCAAATCTTGTTAAATGAAATAAATAATTTCTTATCTAGATTATCTCTCTCATGAATTTCAAGTTTGGTCAATATTAATTTATGTAAAATTTGTACAATTATTATTAAAAATAAGTAAATAAATGAAATAATAAAATTAAAAATAAAATAAAATAAATAAAAATTAATATGATTTACATTAGTGGTCATGTTAGTACATTAATAATTTTTTTCTTCGATGTGGACCAAGGGGATATATTATGTACTAAATCATTAGAATTTCTTGATAATACAAAAACTTTGCGTCTTGAACTTGAAATGAGAAATTATATTTATACCAATAAAAAAACACTTCATAACCTACTTATTGCATTAACATATATACACACTAATTTATGAGCTATCAACTTAAACACAAAATGAAGATCAAATATCTGATCCCCAAACCAAATATAGTGAAAAGAGTAAACCTTAAAATAAAATTTTGTAATCAACCCATTTTCTTTTACTTAGGTAAGTACAATAAAAAAAGGTGGTCGTTGAAGCCGTCAACAAATTATGGGGTTAATTTTCTTTCCTTAGCTTTCTATGCTCAAACAATTGATTTAAGGCCAACCTAACCTAGGACTTTCACTTTGAGTGAGTAAATAATTTTCTATGTATGTTCCTAATCTATCTTTAGCTTAGTATTTTTTAATAAAGATGTTAGAGTAGCATACATGCATGGCCTAGTTGCTAACTAGTATCCACAACACCAACAATTTTACTTGCATTTCCCACACTTTTCACAATACTTTTAGCTTCCATTTTAGAATGTCTTTCAACACAAATATTTATTTTAAACAACCAAAATAATATTTATTTTGAAAATAAAAATAAAAATACCATTTATCCTAATTACAATTATAAATATAAATATTTTAATGATGAACGAACTAAAAGATATCAAACATCCTAATTCAAACATCTGTGATCTATATCATGGATAATTAAAATCTTTAAAATATCAAAATGTATTGAGCTCTTTTGAATATTACAAAAACACGCGAGGATATTTATTATTTCTCATATTAAGCTATTCTACCATATGCCTTTGCAATATATTTTCTTCATATTATATATAATATTTTTGCGAAAACATTTCACCTCGAAAGATAAAATAACCTCCATCATTTAATTTCCAGATATTCTTACACCTGGACAACAGGACAATAAGAGCATACAAAAGAAAGAGATGAATATCAAACTGAGTTTGCTTAATCAAAAGGTGCAGTACAAAAAACTGAAGCTAGCCAGAGGTGGCCATAAGTGTTCATCACCTTTGCTAATTGAAAATTTTGATTCTAGTGAAACTCCTGTGTGTAACTCTACCAGTCCAATGTTCCTAAAAACTTGAATTCTTGGAACTAATTCTCAAAAACCTACATTGCATGGTGATAGACTGTACTCAATTCATATGCTCCCTTACATCTTTTGCTTATGATAAATTCATATAGTGCAAAATGGTGCATATGAATCAATTCTTATTCATCGTGTTCTTCTTGGAACCTCAGGACATGCTCCCTCTTGGTGTTCTGTGCTATGGCATACCCTGCACCTGAAAGGTATTCCCTCGTAATCCAATTTCAGAGCTCGATCATATTGGTCGCCCACCTTGAGAATGATTTCAGAGATTAATCCTTCACTGAGATCAACCTCAACACAGACCCTGTTTGTCATGGACACAACATTCCCCTTCATGTAGGGTTCAGATATCTTGAGAACCTTTCCAATCACAGAGCAGATATCAACTAGTACCTCTTCACTCCACTGTATCAGAAGAGGAAGGTGCAGAAGTCTCACCCATATTGGGGTTTTCAATGCACCAGGATTCTGGGGGTCAAAATCAGGTGCCCATCTCTTGAGGCTCAATCCTGCCACTCCCATGAACCAGGGGCCATTCTCCAGAACAAACTCACAATCATCCTCAGAAAAGAACTCAATCTTGAAAAACCCCTCACCCATTATCTTAAACATCCAGTTGCTTCTCAGCTTGGGCCTCCATTGTTTTCCAGACCATTGTGAGAGGTCTTGGAGAGTTGGGTTCATCAGAGTGAATCTACCCACCAAGGACCTGTCACTGAATATAAAGTCATCCACCAACATATATTCATTCATGGGCTCAGGACCTGAACTTGACAGATCAACACCTGTTTTCTCAATATTACAATCATTTGTTCCACTCTGGGCATCTTCATTCTGCTTGGGTGCTGTGGAATCAGCAACCTCCTTGCTCTGTAATGGAAGCTCTGCAGGCCCTTTCAAGTCTTCAAGACTTGGGTGACTCTGCGAGTGGCATATGGATGATGGGTTGTCCTCCCTTGTACCCATGAGGGGGACTTCGGGTGCTGGGCTTGAAGATATATTTATCGAGAAATGGGTACAGTTACAGAGACTGAATCCTGATTATGACGTATTTCCTGTGTATACCCACTTACAGGTTAAGCAAGCTTTTCCTCTTTCTTCAGTGGAGATTCCGCACTCAGAATAGAATGGCCGTTGAAGGAGTGGTAGCTTAGTCTGAACTACCCAATGCTGCTTTGTTACCAATTCTTAGGTTGGTTTGTCCTTACAAAGAAATCGAGCGCGAAAAGGACCAAAACCAAAATAACTTTGATTGAAGACGCTCAGCAAATTCGAGATTGGCACTTGCTCAGCTTGAGCTCAGTACAATATAAAACACTCAATCGTTTACATAATTTTGGCTGGCTGGAGCTAACCAGCCATATATTGGGTATTTAATGTCCTCAGAGTAGCACGCCACTTAGCCCGATAACACAGGAGCGGGCAAATATTATTTAAGGCTGAATTTGCCCGCTCCCGTGTTATCGCGTTAAGTCGCGTGCTGCTCTAAGGGCATTAAATACCCAATATATGGTTGGTTAGCTAGGCTGAAGCTCACCAACCATATATTGGGTATTTAATGCCCTCAGAGCAGCACACCACTTAACCCGATAACACGGGAGCGGGCAAATATTGTCTGATTAACTCTTTCCATCCTAACTAATAAATAACAGAACATTATGTTACATCGATAGGTACAAGAATTTAATGAGCAAATTGCCTTTCATGGATTCCGTCAAAGACTGTTAAAAATATCAAATTGCCTTTCATGGACTCCGTCAAAGACGGTTAAAAATATCTAAAATCGGTTAAATTTTTGAAAACGGGTTACTATTTCTTTGAGTTAAAATTATGAAAATAGGTAATGGAATTGTTCAAACAATGAAATTCCACCATCTTTCAAAAAATAATTATATTTTGAGGTAAAATTATGAAAATGGGTAAATAATAAAATTCTATAAATTGTTTAGTTCTGAATAAGGTTGTTAAAATTTTAAAATTCGATAAATAAATTATTCGAATGTTTTACTGATTAATCACATTTTAATGATTTGATCAATGTGAAAGACATTTTTATTTACATCACAAAAGTCTGTAATCTAACCTTCGATAAATAGTTTGATTTTAAAATTCTATAATCTAACATTCAATAAATAGTTTGATTCTAAACTAAATAGGTATTATATAACCATGTTTTGTCAATTATGAAATATTAAAGATAATTTAAAAAATTAATAGTTACAATTACATTTATTTTTCTAAGTAGTTGAACATGGGATATTATTCCTTCAAATTTATCTAATTTTATTTATTTATTTTTTTTTAATTTTTTTTTAAATAAATAAATATTAATGAATAATCTAAAATGCCATCATTTTTATCTTAATGACCTTGTATTTATATCGATAGGTGTCTATTTTGAGATAGAGCTTCTAGAATTTTAATTTAATTATCAATGATTAAAAAGTGGACGGTACAATTTAACCTCCACAAAATATCCTAGAATACTTTTAATAACACAGATCAAAGTTTAGGATTTATTTCAAAAGTAGTTAGGTTCAATTTCATATGAACATGTGTCATATAAATATGAATATGAGATGATTTTTTTGGCATGTGGTATTAGTAAACCATGGTATTGACCCATGGTACCCTCCACAAAATATCATAGAATACTTTTAATAACATAGATCAAAGTTTAAGATTTAATTCCAAAATAGTTAGGTTCAATCTCATATGAACATGTGTCATATACATATGTATATGAGATGGTTTTTTTGGCATGTGGTATTAGTAAACCATGGTATTGACCCATGGTATTGTAAACAAATCTATTTATAGGTTAGGAATATTTATAGTAAAGTGAAATAAATCTCCATGGTTAATAATCTTACATTTTTTTAAATGTTTATATGTTTAATTCATACATTAATTATTTTTGTAATTAATGATAATAACAATAACTTAAAATAAAGTTATAATTTAGTTAATTTTTAACATTTTTTATTTTTATTTTTTTGGGAATATGAGTTTTTTCACGATGTAAGTGTTTTGATGCATATCAAAATGTTTCTAAGTCATTTAATTTAAACGTAGTCTAAGACAAAATGATTTTTTTAAGGCATTTTTCCTGGTTAATTTTTAATCAAGGTAAGTGTTTTGATGCCTATCTAAACGCTTCTAAGTCATTTAATTTACACATTTTTCCTGGTTAATTTTTAATCAAGGTAAGTGTTTTGATGCCTATCTAAACGCTTCTAAGTCATTTAATTTACACGTAGCGACATTTTCAAGACATTTTTTCTAGTTAATTTTAACCAAAATTTCGTGGAGATTTTAAAAAACTTGAATTTAAAATTTTTAATAGAATTCAAGTGAATCCATTTATGCACTCAAAAATATATTTTAAATACCAAAATATCACAATAATTGTAACCACTAATTTTAGTGAAAAACTATTTCATTTATAAATTAGTCTGAGCTTTTAATTTATATATCTACACTAATACATTAACACAACAATTCAATCTTATTTAAAAATATGTTAAACTTACATTTCACAAAATCTAATAGAGCAAGACACCACATTATTCCTATATCTTCTCCATATATGAAAACAAACATCCATATAAAATTGAGTTTTAGTTTATGAAGACATACCTCCATATAAAATCGAATATCAGTTTATGAAGACATACATCCATATAAAATTGAATTTTAATTTGTTTGCTTTAATTTATGGTGTGAATTGTTTATTATTTTGTGTGGTGAAGTGCTCTCTAGTAAAGTATGGTAGAGATGTAATGTAATGTTTAACATTTGATTAAGTCAAATTACATAGTATGGTAGAGATGTTGTAATATAATGTTTAACATTTGATTAAGTCAAATTACATTAAAAAAAATAATATAATGTAAATATTTTAATTTCATAAAAAAAATAAAAAAATAAAAACAACCATATAAAAATAAAATAATAATAATAATAATAATAAATGACCTATGGTATTGGTCCATGGTATTGAGAACCCATGGTATTCATGTAGAATATAACTTATTTAAAGGAGGAAATTAAACCAACTTATATCCATCTTAACTCTAGATCTACTAAGCATCTAGGGATCAAATCTCTTGAGATGCAAAACTTTTTTAGAGTGAAAAAAGCTTTGATCCCTCTTAACACTTGGTAAATCTAGATTTGAAATAAATCTACACTCATTATATATATATATATATATATATATATTTTCCATTAATATATAGGTTATTTATTTTAAGTTATATTTATAAAGTTATATATAATAAATTTTATTTGTTTTAATTTGAAAATGTTTAAATCTCTAATATCATTGTCGAAATCTTAACATAAGAGAGGTTTTTTTGTAAGGACTACATCTTCATCCTATCTAATATATCACTTGAATCAGGACAGGGAATTGAACTAATGACTTCATATAAAGGAGTGCCTTAACATAACACCCAATCACCATCTATCCAAGACCCTATTGACTATTAAACAATAATATTAATGCACTTGAAAACATGTTTTTACTAGTAATTCAAAGATTCAAAAATTAAATTAAAATACCAGATTACATCTCTCAACAAGTATCTGTAAACACAATAAACTAGAAACCAAATCAAATGTATATTAATTAATCTCAAAGAGTTATGTACATGATGTACATATAAATAAATATAGGAAACAATTGAATTTGTTCTCGAGTCTTCTTGGACTTTAGTAACTACCCAAACTAACCCAAACATAATTAGGAGGATTAGCTATCTAACATTCCCCCTTAATATGAAGGGATGTACCAAAGTCCAAGAAGGAGAGCTCAAAATGCTATCGATGGACATGTTAGGTACTACTGTATTCCCTATGACTAGGATGCATGATGATGAACAACTTGATCACTAAGGATCAAGCCTGGTAGGGGTTCTATCCCTAGACATGAGGACTTTCCTCTGTCATTTTGGCAAGAGTGGTAGGGTACTATGATCCACCCTCCTTCAATCCTTTCTTATTGGACTATGATATCAATCTTCAACAAAGACATAATAAGTTGTAACAATCATAAATAATGAATAATTAACTAATAATTAGTGTTCATGAGTCATACCTCTAAGGAAATGACCATTCGTTGAAAATAGCTCATACTCATGTAAATAACATATTTACCATAAGTTATCACCCACCATAATTTAAGAAAATATTTGCATAAAAGATGGGACAAGGAAAAGTATGTAAATAAATATACTTAAGAGGAGTTACTACCCACCATTATTTATGGGTTCTTCAGCACTTTAACAAATATGGGTAAATATGTAAATGTGCAAACTTACTAGAATTTAATTTACAAATATACGTGCTCTGATTTACAAAATACATGTCTCTTGAGTATCTCGAGTATAAAATTCATTTGAAACTTTTCATTTTACACAATTCACTTATCATCTCATATCTTCTTCTACTTATTGTTGATGTTCTATCGACAATCACTAATAATGATGATCTAAAGCGAATGCTTCTAAAGTTTTAATGTGATTGCTATTGGAATTCAAAGTATTTTTTTATTTTTTTTGGGATAATAAGACATTGAAGTAATTTTTGCAAGCATAGAACATACCATAAAATTTAACAAACAACTTTGTTGCAAGAGTATCTTTGACCAAAATAAATCCACATAAATTGATTTTAGTTAGTATCTTAGATATTGAAATAAGAAGGTTGTGACACTGTTGTTACAACACTGCCTTGTTGTTACATTGCTACAACACTATTTTTGTTACACTGTCACAATTCCATCATTATTGTGACATTGCCTCGCTTTTATAATGTTGTGACATCATCACTGTTATAGTGTCTCGACTCCACCATTGTTATGACACCACCTTTCTTTAATAGTGCTACAACATCTTTTCTATTATAATGCCATGCATTTTATTGTTGCTGCAACATTTACTTGTTGTTACAGTGTTGTGACACTATTGCGAATCCACCATTGTTGTGACACTACCCTACCCTTACAATGTTGTGACTCCAACGTTATGACAACATTGTCTTGCTATTATAGTGTTGTGATACTATTGATGTAATATTGTTTCAACTTGACTTTAACACTGCATATCATGACTTATAGCGATTCCATGCATCTCAAAGGACTTTGTGGCCCATTTTTGCAAGGAAATAATGATTAGTTTGGGAACTAGATGAGGAAATAATTATTAGACGGGGAGTCAAACCAAAATGAATTTTAAATATGTGAAGGAATGATAATTGGATTGGGAAGGACTAAGGAAGTTGAATAATTATGACTATCCAATTGTTCAAACATCATTTAAGAGAAATGAGTGAATAAAGATGGGGGTATAGGGAAAGAGGAAGAGCTCAAGAGGTTGTAAAAGAGAAGAAGAACCCATGAAGTTAGAAACGAAGTTTGAAATAGAAGAGAAGAGGAACAACCAAGTGCATATAGTGATGAAATATATGGTGCATATGCAAAAGCATAACACAGAGTAGGACTATACTCAAGTTATAAGAACAATTTGATGTGTATGTGAATAAGAATGAAAATTTGTTGTTGTCCATTATCTTGTCTCCTATAAAAATTCTTAAGTTCCTTTGTATATTGATTAGCCTTATAATTCTATTAAAGCTAACATGCAGTTGTGTGGTTTGCGTGAAGAGATCGGGTTCCTATTCATTGTGTACAAGATTGTATATTTTCCTACATCAAATCTAACTACATAATCCCAAATTTCGACTGAACTACCTTAACATGTTGACCTTTGTCACACATACATAGTCCAACTCCATGTAGGTTCACTAACAACATACTATCATGTGAGGAAGACTAACAAAAACAATAAATCATCTTATTCTTTGTGTGTCTATCTCCAAAATTAATGTACATCCTTATGTGTTTTAGGGAACTTGAATAGAGAGGAAACAAAGCATTTAATATTACCTTGGCTAGGTCATTGTACCATTTAATATTATCAATATATGTTGATTAATTTAATAGTTTGTAAGAGGGATATTCTTCATTGTTGTATCACATTTCATGTTGTTTCATAAGGATTGCTATACAATTTTATCTAAATAATGATTTTTGTTACCCAAATTATTATAATGCTACATGTTTAATGAATGAATTCGTTTTCATTTAATTTAGAAATTCATGTGGTAGTAATAACTCCATTATTACACTTCTCAGAATTGCAATAATATATATGGCTATCCACTATTAGCCCTTAGGGTATTTTTAACCTACAATTAGGTGGTGAAGGAGGTTTATTATTTAAGTCGGGTTCCTTACTCAAAGTGGAAGCCACGATATAAAATTTTCCCTATGATAGTCTAATGGATGCTACGCAAGTTGAAATTTTTATTTATTTAGTTATTTTTTAGGAACACATTGACAATTTATTGTGGCCAATTAGGTTTCTATTATGAAGTTTAAGAATGTTAAATTAAACAAAAGGTTTCCTTTCAAAGCTACACATGCATAAATATTCCTTATTATAGAGGAAGAATTTATGTTAGCACAAATAAGCATTCAATGCTACTTGAGCCATGGCATGGGATGATTAGTTCAATAGATTTGTCTAGACAAAATCTATCCACCACATTATTATAAAAAGAAACAACAATAATGAAAATAACAATGAAAAAATCCCTTGAGACAATGGTGCATACATCCAAGATCTTTAGCCATTATACCACTCAACTTTGGTTGATGGTATTTCATTTTGTTTGAGTCCTAGGCTCTTAGGATAAAGTTTTTTATTTGACATATTATTGTTTTAGGATTTGTAGGTTGATGCCAAATTAATTAGTGATACCTCTATACTTATTATTTTTGGATAACATAGGTGTTCACTAGGGAGAGACATTGCAACTCTCCAAACCTACAATAAGGTATTAAGAGCTTCTTAATATGGCCATGTTGTCACTTTCTTATTCCATTTGGAAATTATGTAAGAAGTAAGTGATCAAGTAGATGGTCATAATAACATCACTAAATATTTGCGAAAGCTCATCCCAAAGGATGTATATTATGCAATGATATTCTCTTAATGAGTTTCCTTTTGTAATTTAAAGTTAAGAATATGATGTTGTCAACGATAACCTAGAAAATAGTAGATTGTTACTAATTTTTTTGGCTACATCCCCCTTGATATCATGATTAAATCCTAGGCTTAGGAGGCTTGGGAGCCTTAGGGTTGGATTTGTACAACCTTTCAAAGCCTTACTACGTGCTTCTTTCAATTCATATCCATTGTTGTGAAGTGATTGCTTGTGTTCCTTAGGTGTGCCATAAACATTTCTTATCCTCACTTAGTGGAATGAAAAATTAATGGTTGAAGTATACCTAGTGGGGATATTGTTCCCTAGGTTCCTTTACAATACTAAGAATTTATGGAATGCATGTTTACATCAATTGGAAATTCCATCTATCATGAAACAATCTGGTTCTTTAACTCAAATCCCCCAAAAATGATTTGTCTTAAAGATGATAGTTCTAAAGATCTTAAATAGTATGAGTATACAACCCCCTGCCAACACTTTCTTTGGGTGAAAAATAATGTATCATAAAATTAAAGAGAGCCCCATTGTCGTGAAGATTAAAATATAAGAAATATGGCTAATGATATGCAAATTAGGACCCTTGGTACCCACCCTAAGTAGATAATGAAGGATAGGTAAGGATTGTAAGGATAGATAAAGATTGTAAATATGGGAAAGGCTCCTCATGTTTAGCAACTGCATCCAACCCCTCATTTTATCCTTATCTTAATTCGATAGAATACTATGATCCCCATTCTTAGTAGAGATTTTTTTCGTAGTTTCCAACCCACTACACATGGTGGGGGTGGGGGCATGTGTGTGTGTGGGGAGGGGGATTAGGCTTTATCCTGACATGTAGATTCATCTCAATTGACTGTTGATATAGAATATTTCCAATAGAAACAAAGAAGCACAATTATAAATCATTTTTTCACACCTAAGATGTGGAATGTGACTTCTCCAAACCCTTTTGACTCCATTACAAGTCAAGAAGATGATTGGAGATGATGAAATTCAATCTTGAAAGTTTGTAATTATAATTTCATGAAATGAACATGGTCTAATAATAATAATTTCATTGTGGGTTACTTCATAAAAATAAATACTTCCACAAAATCAATTAGACCTTATGTAACACACCCAAAAACAAAAGTGGAATTGATATTATAATTTCTACAACTCAAGATTTAGTTTCCTATGCCATATTGGTCATTTGAGTAGTTGAAGGTCATGAACCATGGAGTATTGTTTTTGAAGACACCCTTGGATGTAAACCTTGGGGAAATGCAGGCTTACTCTCTTTCGATCACTATTTCCTTGGTCACTATTATAAGAAATTTTATAGATCAAAGCATATGGGTGTGCCTAGGAATCCATTATGCACAAGTTAGTATGGAAAAAGTGTCTCTCTAAGTTTATGGACTTATTTAAATAATCATGTTATCTAGTGATCACTAATCATAGTTAAATATGACAAGCCACTTGTCGATATGGCTCAATTCTCAACCAACATATTTTTCCAAAAGGGAATGATTTAAAAGTTGAATTTATTGTTAAGTCTCCAAATAAGAGTATTATATCTATAATTCAAAACTTGATGCTAGAGTGTAGCATAATTCACATGACATATAGTGCAAAACCCAAGAGCACAAGGAAAAAGAGAAGTAAGTACTAAGAAAGATCTCTTGGATAATAGAAAGTAGAGAGCTATGTTCACTTACATCTTCAAGGGGGAAACCTCTGAGAGCAATGTTCCAAATACATAACAATTTATGGAAAAACATTACATAACCTTCTAGTCTTATATAGCTATCCATAAAGAATCTTAACTACTATGTGCCCTATATAATGTTGGTCAACCAACTAATTTGAACCTTATTAATAAAATGAATCAATTTTACAATCAATGACAATTAATCGATTATTTAATGGGCCTTATTCAAAGAAGGTAGCCTCGTTCATTAATAATTATCTATGTAGGGGTATTAGAGTATGACCCTAACATGTTGTCCACTTTCGAAATCAAAATTATCCTCAAGGTTGAAGTTGAGGAAGTTGTTGGATAATCACTATTAGTTCCCATGTGGTATATTCTAGTTACATATATTTCCACTAGATTAATACTTCCTTCATAGTGCATTGACACAACTAGCACTCTCTGGTACAAAATATTTCTTTTGGTTAGAGCCAAATGGAACCTTCTTCATCATGTTTGGTATGTTGGTATGCACTTTGCAATTTGATCCCACAACATTCTTCAAACAAAATACATGAAATATTGGATGAATCTTGGAGTGGGCTAGAAGGGCAAGCTTATATGAAACCTAACCAATGCTTTGTATGATTTGATAGGGCCCATATAACTTAGGAGATATCTTATGGGGAATTTTATCTTTGATGTTAAAAAATGCTCTATTCTATTTTACAAGAGAACATTCAAATCTATGTTAATATTGTTGTTTCATTCAATTTTGTGCCATAACCAATTTTCTTCTGACTACTTTTCTCTTCCTACTCATCTTTCGATATTTGTTTTTGAAAAATATTATTAAATAAAAAAAGATATCTTTCTAAACTATGTATGGTTACATGTTTTCTTTTTCTAAATTTTCTTTTCTTATTTTTGTATTTGTCAAGGGCATAAAATAATTTAAATATAATTATTGATATTTACATCTTTAAAATGATATTCATTAATATTATCATTGAAAAGATTTTTTTTCTTGAAACAATAAAATAGAAATAAATTAACAAGAATAATATTGATTAAATTTCTTGCTAAGCCATTCTTTTATTTAGGATTATAGTTATTTTTATTTTCCTAAAAATCATTAATATATAAACTCATGGTTAACCAAATCTAAAATAAATTAATAAAATCTTAGAATCTAAAACATATTCTTATTATTTTATTTTGTCATTAGTTTTTAACTTATAAAATTATTTTAAACACTCATATAATTTACAACATTTATTTAAATGAAATTATTAATAAATCTGATCAAACAGAATATATATAAGACATCAATATGTTATAAATAAAATCACACATGATAAGTCTGTGGGTAATAGCACAATCAGAAAAAAACATGTTGGCAAGCTCTTGTATATCCAAGTGATTGGAAGTTCAATCCAATCCCCCTTGACATGTTTCATCAACCAAACTTCCAAAATAAAATAAAATTCACACAAGATAAATTTAAATAATAAAACTAGACTATTATATTTTAACCTTGCCCTCTCTCTCCTTACAACAAAAATAAAAATAAAATTCACACAAAATAAATTTAAATAATAAAACTAAACTATTATATTTTAACCTCCCCCTCTTTTTTTTAATGTCATAGTTTTTTTTTAATTTTTAATTTTTAATTTTTAAAGAAATTCATGACCTTTTTTAAACTAGTTTTTTTTTGGGTTTTTTAATATATATTTGAGAAAAATATTTTTTCCAAAATATTCATCAAGTTTTTCCAATGAGCTATTTCTTACTTTATTTGGCCTTGTATAATTCAAGATATGGCCCTTGAAAGATAAGACTTAATGGTGATTGATTTTATTTGTGGGTTAATTTTGGCCATTAATATGCAAGTTTAAGTCATTATTCCACGTGTTGTGGACATGTGGACTTACACTATGAGGTGTTTATATTACTTTTGTTGTACTAAACTATTAGCAATATACATTATTGAGCATACAACCAACTTAAATCTAAATAGATCTATCAAAGAAACATGAAATCCTAAATAAATTAAAAAATAAAGTGCCCTGTCAACAATTGTGAATTTTGGATTTTGTTAATAATTTTGAGTTTGGTTACCCTGAAACCTCAAATCTTGTTAAATGAAATAAATAATTTCTTATCTAGATTATCTCTCTCATGAATTTCAAGTTTGATCCATATTAATTTATGTAAAATTTGTACAGTTACTATTAAAAATAAGTAAATAAATGAAATAATAAAAATAAAAATAAAATAAAATAAATAAAAATTAATATGATTTACATTAGTGGCCATGTTAATACATTTAATAATTTTTTTTTCCGATATGGACCAAGGGGATATATTCTGTACTAAATCATTAGAATTTCTTGATAATACAAAAACTTTGCGTCTTGAACTTGAAATGAGAAATTATATTTATACCAATAAAAAAGCATAACCTACTTATTGCATTAACATATATACACACTAATTTATGAGTTATCAACTTCAACACAAAATGAAGATCAAATATCTGATCCCCAAACCAAATATAGTGAAAAGATAAATAGTAAATTCAAAAGAGTAAACCTTAAAATAAAATTTTGTAATCAACCCATTTTCTTTTACTTAGGTAAGTATAATAAAAAAAAAAGTGATCGTTGAAGCCGTCAACAAATTATGGGGTTAATTTTCTTTCCTTAGCTTTCTATGTTCAAACAATTGATTTAAGGCCAACCTAACCTAGGACTTTCACTTTGAGTGAGTAAATAGTTTTCTATGTATGTTCCTAATCTATCTTTAGCTTAGTATTTTTTAATAAAGATGTTAGAGTAGCATACATGCATGGCCTAGTTTCTAACTAGTATCCACAACACCAACAATTTTATTTGCATTTCCCACACTTTTCACAATACTTTAGCTTCCATTTTAGAGTGCCTTTACTTAAAATAAATACACAGACAAATACATGGACAGAAAACCAGCAAAAGTGAGACAAGGCTCACACACAACTTCATTAAATTATTTGCTCAGTTACATCATACTTATATAGGAAATATCTAAAACCAATTCCTAACCACACAAACTAATTCTGATCAACTGCTCATAACTAATTTTGTTCAACTGCTTCATAACTAAATTCTATTTCTACATTATTCTCACATCCTCCCTTAATGGAGAAATGGATTCTCTACAATACCTAACTGACTTCTAAAAACTTCAAATTTGATTTTACCAAGGGGCTTAGTAAATATATCAGCCACATTATCCTTGGTGTTACAAAATATCAACCCAATTTCTTTGGACTCAATTTTCTCACGTACAAAGTGGTACTGTAACTCAACGTGTTTTGTTCTAGCATGGTAAACTGGATTATGTGCTAATTTGATAGCACTCTGATTATCACAATTGATACATGTTGCACCACTTTGCGCTTCTTCAAGATCAGCAAGAACTCTCCGCAACCAAATAGCTTCACAGGTGGCATTGGTTAAAGCTTTGTACTCTGATTCTGTTGATGATAAAGAAACAGTTGGCTGTTTCTTACTGCTCCAAGATACGACCCCTGATCCAATATGGAATGCATAGCCAGAGGTAGATCGTCTGTCATCTGGATTTCCTGCCCAATCTGAATCAGAAAAACCTGTCAGTACAACATCAGTATACATAATACCAAGATTCACTGTTCCCTTTAAGTATCGGAGAACTTTCTTTGCAGCAATCCAGTGATTTCCTGAAGGCTTAGCCATGAATTGACTAAGGATACTGACTGAGTATGCAATGTCTGGCCTGGTAGTGGTGAGATAGTTCAAACTTCCCACTAACTGACGATATAATGTTCCATCTGCCTCTTTCGAACCATCTTCTTTGTACAACTTTGCATTCTGTTCTAAGGGAGTTGACATAGCTTTACAATCTATCATATTGAACTTTTTAAGAATCTCCTTTGTATATTTGCTTTGAGTGATCAATGTTTTACCAGTTTCTCTCCATACCTCAATGCCTAAACAGTAATGCATTTCACCCAAATCTTTCATTTCAAAAAACTGTGACAACTGAACTTTAATTTCTTCAATTAACCTGTGAGCACTGCCTGTTATAATGAGATCATCCACATATAAAGATATTAAAGCAACATGTCCTTTTTCATCTTTCTTTACATACAAGTTAGGATCATTTTTGCTTTTCACAAACCCATTCTGAAGAAAGAAAGTATCAATCTTTACATACCATGATCTTGGTGCCTGTTTCAAACCATACAATGCCTTTCTTAACCTGCAAACCAGATGCTCCTGTCCCTGTTTGACAAACCCTTCAGGTTGAACCAAATAAACTTCTTCCTGTAAATCACCATTTAGAAAAGCAGATTTGACATCCATTTGATGTATATTCCAATTATGTTTTGTGGCTAAGGCAATCAGTAATCTAATTGTATTCAACTTAGCTACTGGTGCAAAAGTGTCTTCATAATCAATGCCCTCCTGTTGAGCATATCCTTTTGCTACTAATCTTGCCTTAAATTTATCAATTGTACCATCTGCTTTAAATTTTGTTTTATACAACCATTTGCTTCCAATTGGAACTTTATTTTCAGGAAGTTCCACTAATTCCCATGTTTGATTTTTCATAATAGAAGCATACTCATCATTCATAGCATTAATCCATGGTTCATGTTGTTTAGCCTGCTCATAATCAATTGGTTCTTCAACATTCATTATATTAGACATTAAGGCATAGTCTTTATACCTTTCAGGAAGCCGAGTCTGTCGGGATGACCTTCTTGGTGTGGGTGTTCCATCCATGATTCGTTGGCTTTGAGGTGTATCACCCCCTTGTGATGACTCACTGCTGCTAGATGTGCTCGTACTGCTGCTATCATCCTGATCCTGTACCTGTACCTGGACCTGTTCCTGTTCCTGTTTAATCATAGTTGTTATAGACATTTTTGTGCCTCGCAGCATGGAGCATGAAATGTCAATAATTACAGGGATCCTCAGTCCCTAAACATGTTGTTCTTACCCCTAGAAGAACAAGGTCAGCAAACCCCAGCACTTCCCATCAGTTCTCCACCTGAAAACACTCAAAAACAGGCTATTTTTGGATCATGTCAGCTGCTCCACTGAGCATCTGCGCTGGAATGCAACTGCTCCTCCTTGTACCTGCGCTGAAAGTCAAATCTAATGAAGGCTACCTGCGCTGGGCGAGATTGGCCAAGTGGCACAGTCATTCTGCAAGGTGTCAATTGCCCAGGAAGCTTCCAAACTGACACTTGGTTCAAGGGATTCGCCCTGTGATGAGTAAGAGGTACTTGATCTCCATGTGTAAGCAAGGATCTCCAAGTGGACTCAAGAACTGAAGTTTAACTAAAGTGGGAGAGGACACTAGTCAGCTTTATGCCAGCCTCAAGCTGACTCATCCTTTCTCCAAATCTCCTATATATAGAGCTCTTCTATGAGGTCTAAGGAGGCTGGAATTTTGTGCAAAGCAAGGAAGTGCTGTTGGTTTACAGTTAGAGCTATTGGGTGATTGCTTTTATAGAGGTGAAGAGGAGATTTCTTGCTGCTGGGGAGGTGCTGCTGGATTGGAGCCATTGATGGTTGTAACCTTCTCAGAACCCTTTTACTTCTATCAATAAAGCTTTGAATGTTCTCCTATATACTTGTATTGCATTGATGTATTGTATTTACTTGTATATCTGATTCACTCTAATCCATGCATCAGTTATGAGTACATGTTTCTTGTAGTTTCTCTCTCTTGTTTGTGCAGGATCTGTGTGTAGCTGGGCCAGCAAAGAGAACAAAGAGCTGGGAACAAGAGACAAAGAGAGAGGACAGGATCGACAAAAGCGAAAGACACCGGTTGGTCAATCTTTTCTTCCTTCTCTGTACTTTCATAAAGGAAAATATCAAAGCTTTACTTTCAGTTGTTGCTAAGGACTGTCACCCTTAGAGTAGGGATAGGGTCATCCGAGTCGGATACTTTTCCCCACAACAAACTGGCGACTCCACTGGGGACCTAGTATCTTGTTGGTTTATTGTGTTTCTTGCTATTCATCTCATAAACAAGGAGAGCACCAAATCGAACTGCAATTGAGTCCTTCAATTGCAAAGTAGAGGGCAGCTGCTCTGGCTCAGTTTCTGAGCAAGTTTATGATTTGAAGAGATGATCCACAAGGACTCTTGTGCTCTTTGTGATAGCTTTTCATCCTCTTGATCATCCCTTAGCTTGTACTTGACCTATAGCTTTTTATTTCAGCAAAAACAATGAATTTTTGAGCTTTTTATGACCCGGAAACCCTTGTAAACGCAACTCTCGTGTCTCAGTGCAGGCTGTCCAAAGGCAGTCTGCATTTCAGCGCAGGTACTCCCTTCGGGAACTGCGCTGAGAGTCAGTTTTACAGACCAGAGCCTGCGCTGGACCAGTTAGCCAGTGTCTTACTGAGGTTTCCTACTGAGTCTTGGCCCTGTTTTCACTGTTGTTTTGCTGCTGATTGCTTGTCATTTGTACTTGCTGTAAACCAACTTTCCTTGACATTATTCCGCCTCAGTTGTGTGATGAAACTGTGATTGTTCTTTCAGTATTTCTTGTTTCAGTTACAATTTCCCATTGTGAAAAGCAAACCAGTATAGCTGTGGCCTCTTAGATCTTGAACTGTAAAAGTGTCGTCGTGATCTTAAGAGCTAGTTTTATTACTGTTCATGGCTGTTTGAGTTTGTTTGTTTTTCATTTTATGGTTTGAATTCATACATTTTTAGTGTCGAAACAAGTACCTGTAAGGCGTCTTTTGATTTTAGACAAAACTTGTTTGTTTACGCTTCAAATTGAATTCGAAAATTATACGACAGTTTCCTTTTGTCTACATCAACATTAAGGGAAAAGAAAAGAAATACATGCATCTTGCATTTGCATTTTTTGATAAGTTTGCGTGATTGATCTAGGGGAAAGTGCATTAGTTTGTGCTTTGTGCTCTGTGTGGAAAGATAATGTTTTTCTCTCCCCTCAGTAGTTAGGATTTTCAAAGCTAAAAAGATTGTAAAGCTTGCTTATCATTTTAGCTGCATTTAGGAATTTGTACCAATACATCTCGTGGTGATCCTGAAAGACAAACTGCTAAACAAGATCAACTTAAAATATATTGAATGAATCTAAAAACGCTTTGTAACATAACGCTCACAATAGAGGTCTAGGTAGAGACGTGTTCCGGCGTCGTTAAACGTAGTGACTGTCGATCTCTACGAAGGTGGGTGATTCCTCCTGAGGGACGATAACACTAATACGGACTTGTGCTCCCGCGTACCGTCGCGTATATTGGGAGACCCCTATAGGCATTTATCCTTTATCCTTAGGAAGCCCTGTCGGCCGCCCTACTGATCGCGATGCAGTGAACACAGCATTCACGAAGATCGACCACCCGTACCGTAAAACGTATTCTGTGGTTTCGCGAAAGGTTTGGCACACCTTCTGCCTAGATCTCCAGAGCAGTTTCTTTTGGCCTTTTTCAAACTCTATAACTGAAAAAGTCCAACCGAGCATTTGTCACTTCGGGCTCGTTAATACATCGAAGGCGACTAGAGTCATCTTTAGCTTTTTCTCGACTCTTAAAACATGAAAAAGAAAGTTGTGTCTAAAAGCGTCTAATAAAATTCATTCAATACGGAAACCTAATTCCCCTTTTTGTATTTTAGTTGATCGAGTAATTCGCAACCGTGGAGGAAAGTCAATTAGAACTCCGTCGTTCGAGGAAACTCGCGAGTCAACTGTCTTTGTCTCTGGAATCGAGAGTAGTACGGACGAAGCAAACTCGCTTGACCGGGTCAAAATCTCCCATTAAAGTTAGAACAACAGTTCCAACTACATCTGAGATTCTGGTCACTCCTAATATTTCTGGAATCCCTGCCTCTATTGAAGAAGTTCAACAGCGACAGAGGGACAGTTGTACTGATCCTAGTCTGAGAACAAGTACTTGCATAACTGAACCAGTTCCATCTGAAACCGGTCCACAGAGTCTTGTTGCTCAAACAACTGTCGCTGTCGAAGCAACCCCTTCTTCGACACCAGAAATCTTTTACGGACCTGACGGTCTTCCTCTTCCTCCTGGTCTGATTGCAATAGAGGAAATCGTAGAGGACCAGCAAGCAAATACTCCAACTCATTTTGGAGTAGGCATCACTCTTTTTCCTTCTGCATCAGAAGTTTGTCCATCGCCAGTGGAAGTTCCTGTAGAATCGTTAGGCAGTTTATTGGATAGACATAAAATGTCTGAGCAACCGTCGACATCTAGGACTGTGCCAAATGACACAGCGACAGCAGAAGCTCCTGCTGTCACTCCGACGATGTTTGCCGGCATACCAGCTGTCCCGACTAGCTCTCAACAGCTAGAAGGAGTCCACCCAGGGACTATTATGACAACTTGGTCTGTTCCAGTTTGTTCTTCCGGTATAATACCCGGTAATTCTTATGTTGAAACTAGACAAATTGATCCCTTTGGAAATCAGTTTGGACCATCCAGTCCTCAAAGGCAATCTATACCCTTGAGCTCCGGATTGTTACCGTATGGGGGGCAATATGCCCTTTCACTTCCCCCTCCGGGAGGATACCCATACGGCAGTTTTCAACCGCATTCAGGTTTGACTGAAGTTACGACGAGTGGTTGGGTGCCTATGTTGCCCCAACAACCGAGAGTTGTATATTCCATGCAACAATGTGTACCTATGTCTAGCATCCCGACGACGCCAGCAATTGTAACCGTGTCGCAAGTTCAATCGATGCCTGTTGTATGTCAACCCCAAGTTGTAATGCAACAGCCCCTTGACCCTGCAACACAACCACAATCGCCAACTGCCGGGACGACACAGATACAAACGGGAACCATAACCCCGCATCTTGGTTCGTCGGTTAGTATCGCACAGCAAAACATGGCTTCGCAGCGATGGATGGTGCAATACCAACAACCTCAGTTTCAACAGGTGTACCAGGGATCTGAGCAACAGATCTTTGCAAATAGTGGGCAACCCTATATTCAGAGCGGGTTAAATCAACCACTTTACAGTGGCCAAGCCCACCAGCCATATCAGTCCTATCAACATCACTTGCATTATGCTGGTATGCAAAGGCCTACTGCTCAGGCGATTCCATCGTATCCTGGGTACGCCTCGCCAAACCTGAATCAGCAGTTGCCATTCGTGGCGACTCTAGAATTACCAGATTTACATCGATTGACGAATGATCCAATCGCCTATGCCCATTGGTGGCCAGCGATTCCTCACAAACTTCCTTCGGACATTCCTAAATTCAATGGAAATCCTGGCGAAGACCCGTCGAATCATGTGATGACTTTCCATCTGTGGTGTTCGTCGAATACCTTGAATGATGATTCGATAAGGCTTCGCCTTTTCCAGAGGACATTGACTGGTCCGGCGGCTAAATGGTATATTGAATTACCTAGAGCCTCTTTCGACAATTTTAGTTCCCTAGCCACAACTTTCTTAACACACTTTCAGTTACCTATAAGGTACGAAACTGGAACCGAGATCTTAACCAATTTCAAGCAGACAACGGCCACACATATATCAGATCATATACATGAGTGGCGTCGTCGTCGCAGAATGGTAAAGACTTATGTTCCAGATCAGCTTTTAGCTGAGTGGTTTATAAAGTCGCTTCTTCCTGCTATAACAGAAGATGTGGCCAAGGGAGGCGTCGTAACAGAGGAGCAAGTTATTGCTCGTGCCCAGTATTTAGACTTAGTATATACTCAGTCTGGCACGCTCTATGACAAGATACCTGACGCCCCTAGACCGGAATTTTCAATTCCTCCCCCTCCTGGATCAAATAGTGACTCTCATGCCGGCGATGGTGTGATTGGCACTGCAAACGCAAAGTCAACACAGGATTCGTCTAAGAAAACCCGTAAGACTTCGAATCAAAATGCAAATGAAGAACTTCTTGCCTCGGAAGTAAGTGCCGTGTCGGACGACAAGGGCAAACAACTGAAGCAACCAGGAGACAAGAAGAAAAAGAAAGGGAGAAAAGGGAAACCCCCTTCGGGGTGTCATATATGCGATGAGGATCATTGGACAGCAGATTGTCCATGCAAAGCTGAGCTTAAAAGATTCTTTAAGAGTCCGAAAACCTCAGCGGTGTTGACTGATCCGTTTCCTAATCCTGGTCAAAATCTGGTTGCTAATCAAAATGCTTCCCGATCCCAAGTGCTTATGTTGTCTACCTCAAAGCAGCAGAATAATGCTTTGACAAGGAATAAAGATTACGGGAATCCATGGCTGTCAAATAACAAGGCTAATGAACAACCTAGTAGTTCGACGACAGCTTTGACCAAAGTTGTGCCACCCATCATTCCTGAACCAATGGTAAAGTTGCCAAAGGGAGTAGTACACAAATCGACATTTAATCCTCGTGCCAAAATAGCACAGAATTATAATATAATAGAGGACCTGGCCCAATCGCCGTCCGCTATGTCGACACTTGAGGTACCGCAAAATTGCCCCTCCCAAGAGCAAACTTTATTATCAGCAATAGGTGGGATTGGCCCAATGGATTCCAATCTTGTGGCCTTTGATCATAAAGGATATGACCCTAAATTACCAGCTCAACTAGCTTTCCTTATTCAAGTGAAAGCCCTCAACAAAACTGTTCATCGAACAATTATTGATGAGGGGGCATCTACATGTCTTATGTCGATGAGTTGCTGGAAAAATTTAGGCTCACCACCCTTGTCGAAATCGTCAACGACCTTAAAAGCATTTGATGGACGATCATACACTCCCTACGGGATTTTAGGTAACTTGCAAGTTGAACTGGGGGGCAAAACAGTAGAAGTCGATGTTGAAGTAATTGATGGAAACCTCGATTACAACATCCTACTAGGAAGGCCCTGGATATATGCCATGGCCGCAGTCGTGTCGACCTACTTCAGGAAGATTGCATTTCCCTTTCAATGAGGGATTACAGTCGTCGACCAACAAACTTTCCTCCCCGACAGTTCACAAGTTACGGGAAACATTCCAATGATCCATGGAAGCGATCATTCGCTTCAAAATATTGGAGTAGGTCTCCTAAAAGACCCTGCCTTAATGGGTACTTTTGCCCTACCGCCTGCAAGAAATCTGGCGGAAGTGGCCACAGTGGAAACCTACAATATGAAATCTTCTATATCTAAGGGATTCGAAAGATTCCTGAACATTTTGTCAGCATGGATCATCGCCCTAATGGAAATACTGTAAATACAGTGAGCTCCGAGGACAGTTCTTATCTCGTGTCAACCTCGTTAAAAAATGAAACAAGGAGTCATGAGGATAGTTCTTTTACTGTGTCAACCTCATTAAAAAATGAAACAAATCCCCTGTCCAAATCTCAAAGGTAAACCTTCATTCCAACCACCGAGTTGAATGCAATGAAGCTTGGGGGGCATGCACCTCGATTTGCATTGTTATGCTGGGGGCATGCAAAGATTCGAGCAGTTTTAGCACATAGTTCATGCTCGTTAAAAAATAAACGCAAGATCCGAGCAGTTTTAGCGCATAGTTCATGCTCGTTAAAAAATAAACATAAGTTTATGAGCAGGCTTTCCTTTAGAGTTCAAGCTCATTCAGAAAAAATGAACCGGTAAATAACCTTTTGAGATCGTAAATTCATCAGCCATAAAAGCCTTGGTCGTGTTTGTGCACCGTCACCTCCACTTTTCATTTGGCCGATCATTCACCTCCATTTGTGTGTTTACCTCTTTTGAGAAACAGCTGCGAAGAGTGATTTCACCTAGCCATCCTTGTGACACTGCCGTGATTGGAAAATTCCAACCTGTACCTGGAATCTGCTGCTATCCCTGTTTATCACTCGTTCCTCAAAAGACGAGTCTTCTTTGAGCTCTTTTCACTGACTCGTAAAATATGAAAAGTTTGTCGAGTTTTGGCCTTCCAGCTCGTTAAACGACCGGAACGCTATCCCTCCTCTAGATTTTAATCTTTTTGGACCTGAGGGATTATTGCACAAAAAGATCGAGCGCTTGTTTTGTTCGGCTCGCTAAAGCAATCGAAAATTCATCCCTTCTGTATTGTTTTATACTTTTTCGGACTTAAGGGATTAGATGACGAAAAAGGAATTATGGAGTTGACTTTATGTACCTTTTCAGACTCTCTAAAAATGAAAAGGACCGAGTTATCCTTGTCGTTAGACTCGTTAAATTCATTAAATAGCGACAAACTTGTCTTTAGACGAGAACGAGTTTCCCTATCGCTAAGCTCGTTAAATCATAGCGATGGGCTTGCCCGAAGGGCAGGTTATAGAACAAGCATATGTTATCCTCCTCAAGCTTGACAAAAATAAAGAGGTACTGGTCAGAAATGACAGGGGAAAAATTGGGAGAACATCAAAGTTTAATGGTAGCAAGTCGCTCTTGAACATGACACTTTTCCTCCGTACCACATCGGGTTGGGTTGTTTCATTCACCGGTCTCATCACCATGGTCTTCGCCAAACCGTCCACATTTGGGGTAATGCTACCGATCCATCGCATCAGTGTCGTTATATGTTCAAGAGAGGTCATTTTGAAAGTGTCAACCGTGTCCCATCCACTGCCATCCATTATCCTTCATCCATTCATGATCGCCACCCTGAAACATATGTCACAGTTTGTTTTCGCCTCCACTAAAATCATTAGCTCCGTTCCGTGTCATTGATGTGGGATTCATTAAGGCCCTCCTTTGACGGATCGCTTCTTGTCGACTTCAGCTCATTATCCAAGAAGTTGATCTAGGAACAACCCCATCAGTACTTTGAAGCTTGCATGCCTCAATGGCAAGTTTCTCACTTCCGGCGACAGGTATACATCAATGACCTTCGACCAGAAGATTTTGCGTGGCGTTCGACGCCAAGTCCTTTATTCACGCCACGTGAATTGTACTGCAGTACCTTGAGGGTCATTATCATTATCGGTGATTCCTCTCGCGCTTGTTAACGGTTTTCATCATTGACCGGTAATCAAGTGATGTCTTTCCATGTTCGACTTCAGCGCAATTCTCACATGGATCGACTTGTACTTAGAGTGAAGATCGAACGAGTTTGAAGACCCCGGATCTAGTTTCATCCATCCGGGCTGCGATATATATTCAGGAAATATAAAAGCATTTGTCATGTACATCATTGCAGCAGATGATCATCCTATTCAAAGGATGATAATTTCAGCAGAGAATTATCAGTCTACTATCAGACGATCGTCTGTTCTATGTACCAAAATGTATTTATAAAGCTGAGCATGGGAATGCCCGCCTCAGCTAGATCATGAAAACAGAATGAAAAATAATGTATTGTATTGTATTGTATTACAGGGCGTCTCCTCAGCACTGGAATGAACTTCGGACCCTCTAGATAAAGCATTTCACCCGATAAACGGCCTCATACTTTAGGGGGCAACTGTTATAGACATTTTTGTGCCTCGCAGCATGGAGCATGAAATGTCAATAATTACAGGGATCCTCAGTCCCTAAACATGTTGTTCTTACCCCTAGAAGAACAAGGTCAGCAAACCCCAGCTCTTCCCATCAGTTCTCCACCTGAAAACACTCAAAAACAGGCTATTTTTGGATCATGTCAGCTGCTCCACTGAGCATCTGCGCTGGAATGCAACTGCTCCTCCTTGTACCTGCGCTGAAAGTCAAATCTAATGAAGGCTACCTGCGCTGGGCGAGATTGGCCAAGTGGCACAGTCATTCTGCAAGGTGTCAATTGCCCAGGAAGCTTCCAAACTGACACTTGGTTCAAGGGATTCGCCCTGTGATGAGTAAGAGGTACTTGATCTCCATGTGTAAGCAAGGATCTCCAAGTGGACTCAAGAACTGAAGTTTAACTAAAGTGGGAGAGGACACTAGTCAGCTTTATGCCAGCCTCAAGCTGACTCATCCTTTCTCCAAATCTCCTATATATAGAGCTCTTCTATGAGGTCTAAGGAGGCTGGAATTTTGTGCAAAGCAAGGAAGTGCTGTTGGTTTACAGTTAGAGCTATTGGGTGATTGCTTTTATAGAGGTGAAGAGGAGATTTCTTGCTGCTGGGGAGGTGTTGCTGGATTGGAGCCATTGATGGTTGTAACCTTCTCAGAACCCTTTTACTTCTATCAATAAAGCTTTGAATGTTCTCCTATATACTTGTATTGCATTGATGTATTGTATTTACTTGTATATCTGATTCACTCTAATCCATGCATCAGTTATGAGTACATGTTTCTTGTAGTTTCTCTCTCTTGTTTGTGCAGGATCTGTGTGTAGCTGGGCCAGCAAAGAGAACAAAGAGCTGGGAACAAGAGACAAAGAGAGAGGACAGGATCGACAAAAGCGAAAGACACCGGTTGGTCAATCTTTTCTTCCTTCTCTGTACTTTCATAAAGGAAAATATCAAAGCTTTACTTTCAGTTGTTGCTAAGGACTGTCACCCTTAGAGTAGGGATAGGGTCATCCGAGTCGGATACTTTTCCCCACAACAATAGTATCAAGCTTGATATGTGCATCATCATTAGAAATATGCCATGTATCATTCTTTGTATTACTTTTATCAGTCTGCTCATGAAACAATACATCATGACTTGCAAATAGTTTATGGGAACTTGGATCAAACAATTTATAGGCTTTCTGATCCGTACAATATCCAATGAAAATACACTTGATGGACTTGGCATCAAGTTTTCTTCTGTTAGCTTCAGGAATATGAGCAAAAGCAGTACATCCAAAGACTTTGAAATGACTCACATCAGGTTTATAACCATAAAGAACCTCAAAAGGAGTTTGAAAAACTAATTGCTTAGTGGGACATCGATTCTTTAGATAAACAACAGTGTTAATGGCTTCTGCCCAGAAACCATTAGAGATGTTCTTACCTTGCAGCATACTACGAGCAGATTCCACCAAGGTTCTATTCCATCGCTCAGCAACACCATTTTGCTGAGGGGTATGTGGCACTGTGAACTGTTGTTGAATTCCATTAGATTTACAATAAGTGTTAAATGCTTTGGATTTATATTCACCCCCTTGATCAGATCTGAGTATTTTGATGCACTTTCCTGTTTGTTTTTCAACCATATTTCGAAACTCTTTAAAATACTCAAATATGTCACTTTTCCTTCTAACAAAATAGACCCAGGTATATCTAGATCTATCATCAATAAAAATAACAAAATATGAAGCACCACTAAGAGACCTAGTTTGCATAGGTCCGCATACATCAGTGTGAATTAATTCAAGAATATCATACTTTCGTTTCTCAGTATGAACAGGAAACTCTTCTCTATGCTGCTTACCAAGTGCACAAGCTTCACATGGTAAATGTTCACACTTCATAACAGGGAGACCTTCAACCATTGATTTCCTTTGCAACAACGATAAATCATTGTAATTTAGGTGCCCATACCTGTGATGCCATAATTCTGCTGTCGATGTCTCTTGAGATGTCAATGCAACATGGCGCTTGACTGTCACATCCAATCTGTACAATCCTCCAACCCTGGTACCTGTAGAAACAACCTTGTAGTGGTCCTGAACATCTTTCACTATACACCCCAGTTTACCAAATTCTACTTTTAAATGATTATCAGTGATAGCGGAAACAGATAGCAAATTCTTTTTAAGAGCAGGTACATACATCACATTATGGATCTGTCTCATTTGTCCATTAGGTAAGTACACATTTACTATGCCATAGCCTTGAACTTTAAGTGACCTATCATCTCCTAAGTAAATGTGTGTACCATCAGATTTCTCAAAATATTTATCAAACCATTCTTTATTACAAGTCATGTGTGCCGATGCACCAGAATCTATAAACCAAGTATTCTCATCATCAGTTTCAGCAGACAATGCAGCATCAGAAAGAAATAACTTAAGATTTTTAAATCCATCATTCACTGAGGTGTCTCTGTTTATGTAGTTTCCATTATGCCTGTTATGTCTTTGATTTGATTCATTATTCTTTCTCCTATAGCAATCTTTTGCCAGATGTCCAGGTTTTCCACAATAATGACATACAATGTTCCTTTTAACATAAGAATCAGGAGGTGCCTTACCTTTCTGCTTTGCTTGAAAATGGCCTCTGTTTCTGTCCCATGATCTCCCTCGGAATGGTTTTTGGCCTCTGGCAGTCAAAGCCAAATCAGAACCATTTGACTCCAGTTCAAATGTTTTCATGCGCTCTTCTTCTTGAAGAAGAATTCCAGCCAATTCTTCAAATGTAGGAGGTGTCGGTCTAGCTGAGAGAGCTGAAATAAAGACTTTATAGTCGGGGACTAACCCCTTTAAAGTAACAGTTACCAAGTCTGTACTAGAAACCTTTTCACCAATATCACCAAGCTTATCACTAAAGTCTTTAATTCGGGAAACAAAGTTACTAATGCTTTCATTGGCATCCATTTTGATAGATAGCAGCTTTGTTTTTAAAAATAAAATACGATTTGCATTAGAAGTCTCATACAAACTTTTAAGAGTGTCCCATGTCGCCTTCGAAGTTTCACAGTCCCGAATGTGAGGAATAATATTGTCCTTCACTGACATACGGAGCAGCACCCTTGCTCTTACTTCACGCTTCTCCCAATCTTGAGTGTTAGTAGGAGGTTGAGGCTTGGTCTCGTCACCTTTTACAATCGACCAGAGATTGTATGCCTCCAGTACTGTGATGATCTTAAATTTCCAATTTACATAGTTTTCTCCATCAAGTTTTGAAGACTCATTTAAATAGGAATCTGCAAGGGGATTAGCCATTTCTCCACCAATGACCAAATTCAAACAAAAAACCCGCAAGCTTCTTAAAGTTGAAAACTGGTTAGAAAAAAAAAACTCTGCAAATTATGAGAATATCGCAGGCCTCACTGCCTGAGAAATGCTACTGCAGGCCTCACTCTGCAAATTATGAGAACAAAGGTATACAAATAAAACCGGGCAAATTATGAGAATATCGCAGTCCTTGCCTAAGAAATTCTGCTGCAGGCCTCACTGACGTCAAAGGTATACAAATGATAACAAACCAACGAAGACCGGGCCGACTGAAAAAAAAAAAATGTGACCACGGCACAAATCACAGATGGTATGAAACCACGGCACAACAGTTCAGTTTCTGAGATTACGTTCAGCTTCTGAGATTACCTCCAGACCTCCACGCACAACGACAACGAATTCTGCACGCTCAACGGTTTCTGCAAGTTCTGGTATCGGCTACAAAACTTGCACACGACGGTTTTGGCACCAGCAGCTTCACGGTTTTGGCACCAGCAAAGTTCTGGTATCTTCTCACGGCTACAAAACTTGCACACGACGGTTTTGGCACCAGAATCTACACACGAACAAGCTTCACGGCTCTGCAATGGCACCAGAATCTACACACGAACAGGCTTCACGGCTCTGCAATGGCACCAGAATCTACACACAAACAGGCTTCACGGCTCTGCAAACAGTTTTGGACAAGGTCTCCTTCGCTTCTCACCGCACCAGCAAAGTTCTGGTCAACGATTCACGCAGAGAGCAAAGTGGGTTCACAGCACACCAGTCTACGCAAAGAGGCAGCGTCTCTCTCCTCCTCAACTCAACAGGCCATCAGGCTCTGATACCAACTTAAAATAAATACACAGACAAATACATGGACAGAAAACCAGCAAAAGTGAGACAAGGCTCACACACAACTTCATTAAATTATTTGCTCAGTTACATCATACTTATATAGGAAATATCTAAAACCAATTCCTAACCACACAAACTAATTCTGATCAACTGCTCATAACTAATTTTGTTCAACTGCTTCATAACTAAATTCTATTTCTACATTATTCTCACACCTTTCAACACAAATATTTATTTTAAACTCATAGAACCAAAATGATATTTATTTTGAAAATAAAAATAAAAATAAAAATATCAAATACTGCTGTAAAGACTCTTTAATACATTTATCCTAAATACAATTATAAATATAGATATTTTAATGATGAACGAACTAAATGATATATCAAACATCCTGATTCAAACATCTGTGATCTATATCATGAATAATTAAAATCTTTAAAATATCAAAATGTATTGAGCTCTTTTGAATATTACAAAAACACTTGAGGATATTTATTATTTCTCATATTAAGCTATTCTACCATATGCCTTTGCAATATATTTTCTTCATATTATATATAATTTTTCCGAAAACATTTCACCTCGAAAGATAAAATAACCTCCATCATTTAATTTCCAGATATTCTTACACCTGGACAACAGGACAATAAGAGCATAGAAAAAAAAGAGATGAATATCAAACTGAGTTTGCTTAATCAAAAGGTGCAGTACAAAAAACTGAAGCTAGCCAGAGGTGGCCATCAGTGTTCATCACCTTTGCTAATTGAAAATTTTGTTTCCAGTGAAACTCCTGTGTGTAACTCTACCAGTCCAATGTTCCTAAAAACTTGAATTCTTGGAACTAATTCTCAAAAAACCTACATTGCAGGGTGATAGACTGTACTCAATTCATCTGCTCCCTTACATCTTTTGCTTATGATAAATTCATATAGTGCAAAATGGTGCACATGAATCAATTCTTATTCATCGTGTTCTTCTTGGAACCTCAGGACATGCTCCCTCTTGGTGTTCTGTGCTATGGCATACCCTGCACCTGAAAGGTATTCCCTCGTAATCCAATTTCAGAGCTCGATCATATTGGTCACCCACCTTGAGAATGATTTTAGAGATTAATCCTTTACTGAGATCAACCTCAACACAGACCCTGTTTGTCATGGACACAACATTCCCCTTCATGTAGGGTTCAGATATCTTGAGAACCTTTCCAATCACAGAGCAGATCTCAACTAGTACCTCTTCACTCCACTGTATCAGAAGAGGAAGGTGCAGAAGTCTCACCCATATTGGGGTTTTCAATGCACCAGGATTCTGTGGGTCAAAATCAGGTGCCCATCTCTTGAGGCTCAATCCTGCCACTCCCATGAACCAGGGGCCATTCTCCAGAACAAACTCACAATCATCCTCAGAAAAGAACTCAATCTTGAAAAACCCCTCACCCATTATCTTAAACATCCAGTTGCTTCTCAACTTGGGCCTCCATTGTTTTCCAGACCATTGTGAGAGGTCTTGGAGAGTTGGGTTCATCAGAGTGAATCTACCCACCAAGGACCTGTCACTGAATATAAAGTCATCCACCAACATATATTCATTCATGGGCTCAGGACCTGAACTTGACAGATCAACACCTGTTTTCTCAATATTACAATCATTTGTTCCACTCTGGGCATCTTCATTCTGCTTGGGTGCTGTGGAATCAGCAACCTCCTTGCTCTGTAATGGAAGCTCTGCAGGCCCTTTCAAGTCTTCAAGACTTGGGTGACTCTGCGAGTGGCATATGGATGATGGGTTGTCCTCCCTTGTACCCATGAGGGGGACTTCGGGTGCTGGGCTTGAAGATATATTTATCGACAAATGGGTACAGTTACAGAGACTGAATCCTGATTATGACGTATTTCCTGTGTATACCCACTTACAGCTTAAGCAAGCTTTTCCTCTTTCTTCAGTGGAGATTCCGCACTCAGAATAGAATCGCTGTTGAAGGAGTGGTAGCTTAGTCTGAACTACCCAATGCTGCTTTGTTACCAATTCTTAGGTTGGTTTTTCCTTACAGAGAAATCGAGCGCGAAAAGGACCAAAACCAAAATAACTTTGATTGAAGACGCTCAGCAAATTCGAGATTGGCACTTGGTCAGCTTGAGCTCAGTACAATATAAAACACTCAATATAAAACACTCAATCGTTTAGATAATCTTGGCTGGCTGGAGCTAACTAGTCATATATTGGGTATTTAATGTCCTCAGAGTAGCACACCACTTAGTCCGATAACACAGGAGCGGGCAAATATTTTTTAATGCTGAATTTGCCCGCTCCGGTGTTATCGCGTTAAGTCTCATGCTGCTCTAAGGGCATTAAATACCCAATATATGGTTGGTTAGCCAGGCTGGAGCTAACCAGCCATATATTGGGTATTTAATGCCCTCAGAGCAGCACACCACTTAGTTTAATGCCGAATTTGCCACTCCCGTGTTATCGCGTTAAGTCGTGTGCTGCTAAAAAGACATTAAATACCAAATATATGTCTGGTTAACTCTTTCCATCCTGACTAATAAATAACAGAACATTATATTACGTCGATAGATACAGGAATTTAATGAGCAAATTGCCTCTTTCCATCCTGACTAATAAATAACAGAACATTATATTACGTCGATAGATACAGGAATTTAATGAGCAAATTGCCTTTCATGGATTCCGTCAAAAACTGTTAAAAATATCAAATTGCCTTTCATGGACTCCGTCAAAGACGGTTAAAAATATCTAAAATCGGTTAAATTTTTGAAAACGGGTTACTATTTCTTTGAGTTAAAATTATGAAAATAGGTAATGGAATTGTTCAAACAATGAAATTCCACCATCTTTCAAAAAATAATTATATTTTGAGATAAAATTATGAAAATGGGTAAATAATAAAATTCCATAAATTGTTTAGTTCTGAATAAGGTTGTTAAAATTTTAAAATTCGATAAATAAATTATGCGAATGTTTTACTGATTAATCACATTTTAATGATTTGATTAATGTGAAAGACATTTTTATTTACATCACAAAATTCTGTAATCTAACATTCAATAAATAGTTTGATTTTAAAATTCTATAATCTAACACTCAATAAATAGTTTGATTCTAAACTAAATAGGTATTATATAACCATGTTTTGTCAATTATGAAATATTAAAGATAATTTTAAAAATTAATAGTTACAATTACATTTATTTTTCTAAGTAGTTGAACATGGGATATTATTCCTTCAAATTTATCTATTTTTTTTTTTTAATTTTTTTTTTAAATAAATAAATATTAATGAATAATCTAAAATGCCATCATTTTTATCTTAATGACCTTGTATTTATATCGATAGGTGTCTATTTTGAGATAGAGCTTCTAGAATTTTAATTTAATTATCAATGATTAAAAAGTGGACGGTACAATTTAACCTCCACAGAATATCCTAGAATACTTTTAATAACACAGATCAAAGTTTAAGATTTATTTCAAAAGTAGTAAGGTTCAATTTCATATGAACATGTGTCATATAAATATGAACATGAGATGATCTTTTTGGCATGTGGTATTAGTAAACCATGGTATTGACCCATGGTACCCTCCACAAAATATCCTAGAATACTTTTAATAACATAGATCAAAGTTTAAGATTTAATTCCAAAATAGTTAGGTTCAATCTCATGTGAACATGTGTCATATACATATGAATATGAGATGGTTTTTTTGGCATGTGGTATTAGTAAACCACGGTATTGACCCATGGTATTGTAATAAAATCTATTTATAGGTTAGGAATATTTATAGTAAAATGAAATAAATCTCCATGGTTAATAATCTTACATTTTTTTAAATGTTTATATGTTTAATTCATACATTAATTATTTTTGTAATTAATGATAATAACAATAATTTAAAATAAAGTTATAATTTAGTTAATTTTTAACATTTTTTATTTTTATTTTTTTGGGAATATGAGTTTTGTCACGAGGTAAGTGTTTTGATGCAAATCAAAATGTTTCTAAGCCATTGAATTTACACGTAGTCTAAGACAAAATGATTTTTTTAAGCCATTTTTCTTGGTTAATTGTTAATCAAGGTAAGTGTTTTGATGCCTATCTAAACGCTTCTAAGTCATTTAATTTACAGGTAGTGACATTTTCAAGACATTTTTTCTAGTTAATTTTAACCAAAATTTCGTGGAGATTTTTAAAACTTGAATTTAAATTTTTTAATAAAAGTCAAGTGAATCCATTTATGCATTCAAAAATATATTTTAAATACCAAAATATCACAATAATTGTAACCACTAATTTTGGTAAAAAACTATTTCATTTATAAATTTGTCTGAGCTTTTAATTTACATATCTACAATAATATATTAACACAACAATTCAATCTTGTTTAAAAATATGTTAAACTTACATTTCACAAAATCTAATAGAGCAGGACACCACATTATTCCTATATCTTCTCCATATATGAAAACAAACATCCATATAAAATTGAGTTTTAGTTTATGAAGACATACCTCCATATAAAATTGAATATCCGTTTGTGAAGACATACTTCCATATAAAATTGAATTTTAATTTGTTTGCTTTAATTTATGGTGTGAATTGTTTATTATTTTGTGCGGTGAAGTGCTCTCTAGCAAAGTATGGTAGAGATGTAATGTAATGTTTAACATTTGATTAAGTCAAATTACATAATATAGTAGAGATGTTGTAATGTAGTGTTTAACATTTGATTAAGTCAAATTATATTAAAAAAATAATATAATGTAAATATTTTAATTTCGTAAAAAAAATAAAAACAACCATATAAAAATAAAATAATAATAATAAATGACCTATGGTATTGGTCCATGGTATTGAGAACCCATGGTAATGACCCATGGTATTCATGTGGAATATAACCTATTTAAAGGAGGAAATTAAACCAACCTATATCCATCTTAACTCTAGATCTACTAAGCATCTAGGGATCAAATCTCTTGAGATGCAAAACTTTTTTAGAGTGAAAAAAGATTTGATCCCTCTTAACGCTTGGTAGATCTAGATTTAAAATAAATCTACACCCATTTTAATTTTTTTAATTTTTTTTTTTTAATTTATAATTTAATTAATTAATATATAGGTTATTTATTTTAAAGCTATATTTATAAAGTTATATATAAACCAATCTGTATCCATCTTAACTCTAGCTCTACTAAGCATCTAGGGATCAAATCTCTTGAGATGCAAGACTTTTTTAGAGTGAAAAAAAGATTTGATCCCTCTTAACACTTGTTAGATCATTTTATATTTTTTAATTATGTTTTTTTTAATTAATATACAGGTTATTTATTTTAAAGTTATATATAATAAATTTTATTTGTTTTAATTTGAAAATGTTTAAATCTCTAATATCATTGTCCAAATCTTAACTTAAGAGAGGTTTGGTACATGATGATATATTATCTTTTTTATTACAATACCATTTATTAAACAATAATAATTTTTTTGTAAGCTTGGCAAGACTACATCTTCATTTTTTAATTATGTTTTTTTAATTTAATTTAATTAATATTTATTTTAAAGTTATATTTATAAAGTTATATATAATAAATTTTATTTGTTTTAATTTGAAAATGTTTAAATCTCTAATATTAGTGTTCAAATCTTAACTTAAGATATGTTTGGTACATGATGATATATTATCCTTCTTATTACAATAGCTTTTATTAAACAATAATAATTTTTTTGTAAGGACTACATCTTCATGGGGAATTGAACTAATGACTTCATATAAAGGAGTGCCTTAACATAACACACAATCACCATCTATCCAAGACCCTATTGACTATTAAACAATAATATTAATGCACTTGAAAACATGTTTTTACTAGTAATTCAAAGATTCAAAAATTAAATTAAAATACCAAATTCACACCAGATTACATCTCTCAACAAGTATCTATAAACACAATAAACTGGAAACCAAATCAAATGTATACTAATTGATCTCAAAGAATTATGTACATGATGTACATATAAATACATATAGGAAACAATTGAATTAGTTCTCGAGTCTTCTTGGACTCTAGTAACTACCCAAACTAACCCAAACATAATCAGGAGGATTAGCTATCTAACATTCCCCCTTAATTCGAAGGGATGTACCAAAGTCCAAGAAGGAGAGCTCAAAATGCAGAAATGCATCTCAGCCAAGAGCTGAATGTCTCTCAAGAAATGGTTTTTAAGGATGACCACAAGCCAATATGGGAGAACTAAAGGTCTTAACCAACACCAACTTTGGAACCTTCATAATAGTTCTCAGAACGACAAAAAATTGTGGTTTTAAGGTGACCAAAAACTATAGAACTATCACAATAGTTCCTCAAACAATTCCAAACATGGAAGTACTTAATCAACTCAACTCTGACTGAGGCTCACTTGACATCTCGAACTCAAACCCGTAGGACAATCAAATCAGAAACCAAATAAATTGTATATTAATGATTATCTCAAACAATGATGTACAATGTGTACATATTAAACATACAAGAAACAATTGAATTATTTTTCGGGTGTTCTTGGACTCCAATAACTACTCACCATAATACAAACTAACATAATCTTTAATGTCAAGGATTAGTTGTCTAACAATATTGAATATTTGATATACCCCTCACAATTGTTAGTGACAAACAACAATTAATAAATAAAAGATGAAAATCTCTCTTTGGACCCTTTGATGCATCTTTGATCAATAACGTTGCTATTTAGTTTTTTAAATTATTATTATTTTTTTGTTAGTACGTGAGTCTTGAGGTGATTTGTACAATTAAGATCTAGGGGTATTTAAGTTTTCAAAATCAGTGGAGGATCTATTTGGTCTATGCCACCCCAACTCTTAGCATGATTCCTATTACCTTTACACCACAAAGTGCTTTAACATAATACCCTATCACTGTCTACTCTACACTTTATAAGCTCCAAATTATAATTACATGTCCATTGTAATTACTATTTTGTTTATTTATATATTTTTAAAGAAATTTGTTTAATTTTAAATAGCTTAAATGGAATATTGATAATTTAATATGAAGATTAAACATATAAATACTATGATAGGACTATCAATCGAAATTTTAACATTAACAATGCAATTATTGTTTTTTTTCAATTTGTTTTTTATTAATACTTTGGAGCTAGAACATAAGTCTAAATGGTCACATTTAAAGATTCCCATATTGTTCAATGCAACATTTGTAGTAATCATAATAAGACAAATTGTTTATGAGTATCAACATTGTAGGGACTCTAGTGATCACTAGAGCATTGAATGACCATTAGAATTTTCTTTGACCACATATTTCGCTTGCTTACAAATATTTAAGAAAAGTTTTTGGTGGCAATTTGGTTGCAGAAAAAATTTAAGCAAAGTTTTCAAATTGACCTTTTATTGGAAACTTCATGTTTCCCAAGGCAATGTTAGATATACAAAGCGTTTTTATTAAGTTTGAAGAAAAAGTTAGATATGGAAAGCGTTTTTATCCAAAGTAGGATAGGATGATATAGAGAAAAAAACTTTAACCAAAGTTCATGTCCAGTCTATTAATTCAAATAAAAATTTATATAAACTCCAGGAAACTTTAACCAAAGTTTCATGTTAGATCGTGTTGTGTCCAGTGGGGAGAGCAACTCCATGTTTTGCCTTTTTCCATATTCATGGCTCTTTGAACTATTATCTTCCATGGACACTGACATTTGTCGTTCGCCTTCAAACTGCCTCTCCACTTTTCCACTGCTTCACCCTTTCCTCATGACGCCTTATCCAACATAAGAGAACACATTGTTGTATTTGGCTCTGAGAACCACCAACAAAGGAGAACCAAAAGAGAACCACCAACAAGTGAGAGGTCTCTAAGGACTCTTCATCTACATCACATGGCTTTTCATCTGCATCACTAGACCATAGGACGAAGGTCACATGTAAATGATTATACTATTCTTATTTCTAAAATATTTTTTTCAATTATAATTTAATTGTGTTCTATGAATTAAAAATATCAGTAAACTAAATTCATGGGTATGGGTAAGGTCAAAATTCTACCCCTATCATGTCATTTTACATCTCAGGAAGTACGAGAATTTCTTATACTCATATATGAGAATAGAGCTAATGCTCCTATTCAGCATAGAAAGAGATACCAATATGAGAACTCGTAACAACTACTTGGTCCACTTCTAGAAGAATAACCTAGAACTCATAATAGCCACAAAATTAGTCACTCAATACTTGTAGGCTCATCTACTCAAAGATGAGAGGCAAACTGTTCTAAAGGCGCCCTACCTACAACACCTCTGGTCGAGAGCACCTTTCTATGAATTGATACAAAGACACATTTAACTTCTTCCAAGAACTGATCTCTTTAGGCATAAAGCATATAAACTATTTGCAGATATTATTTATTTGTCGTTTTTCTCTCAAGGAGTAACATTAGGTGATAACCTTCCCCTAGATAGGAGTTTTTACCCCTTAGTTGAATAATCCACTAAACCTATTAACAAGTAAGAACCTACCACTAGATAGCCAATTGCCATTGCTTAAAGGTTACTAATACCTTGTTCTCATTGCCCATAGCTAGGAGTCCTTTATGGGAGTAGTCCAATGGAGCAAGGAGCTATTGGATGGGATGGATGAACAGGGGGCTTCCAGAAAGTAGTCATGGGAATTGAATCACACTTTATTCTAGAAAGCATTCACGGGTCTGGAATCACATTTTAAAACCACACTAGAACACAAGGATTCCAATTAAAAATGACCATCTATAGTTAAAACCCAAGATGTGAAATAGGGATGATATGCATATAATTTATAGAAAAAATGAAAGAACAAGAAAAAATAAAACAATTTTAATCATATTTGAGGTTGTTGCTAGTTGGGAAATTTAACCCATACAATGTTGTCCTCTCATGGTGGCCAAACGATTGTTGGGAAATTTGATTGGTACGAATCCTTGTTTAAAGGCGGGTGCTAGATTTGATTCTTGTCAACCAAGGCTTCAACAATTTTATGCTAGTGTGGTGGGCAAAAGTAAATGATGAAACAAGATAATTACGATTGATTTTTTTTTCATTTTAGTCTATAACATTCATTCAGTTGGATGTAGTGAACACTGAAGATCAATTTTTTTATAAAACTAGAAATACCCAATATTACTGAAAATCATATGCTCTATTAGCCTAGGGTAGTCCACTTACTATTCTATATTATGAAAAATATCATTTTTAATTCATAATTTTGTTTGTTTGTTTGTTTTGTTATCCCACATTCACTTTGCTATCCAACAAGGACTACCACTCCATGCATCCCTTATTTATCATAACTATTCATTTTTCTTTTTAATTATAAAAATTTAATGCAAGCTTTAAATCAATATTTATTCTTATCATATTTATTGACTTCATTATTAGTGCATTTCTTCATCATCAGATAAAACTTGTTTTTAAACCTAGTTAGAAACAAAACATTTAATATTCCCTTAGCTATATTATGAATATGAATAGATTGGTAAAAAATATAGATAGAAAGCAAAGTATTTATTATTCCCTTAGCTAGGTTATTATACCCCATGTTATTTTAAATATAAGTTAATGGCCTGATATATTTTTTATTTATAGTTGTGACATTCTCTATTAATTTATAATGTTTGAGGTTGTTTATCAAGCTTATGGCACAATTTTATTGAAATAACAAATATTGAGATTTGTGAATGAAATTATTCCACCAATGCATTTGGGAATTAATTTCTATTTGATTTAGCAATTCATTATTTACCCTGTCATAAATTAATAATTATATATGATAGCTTCAACTCATCACAACACGGAATTAATTTCTATTTGATTTAGCAATTCATTATTTACCCTGTCATAAATTAATAATTATATATGATAGCTTCAACTCATCACAATTGTGTTGGGTTGTGTTAACTCTATATTTGCACTTCTTAAATCATAATGTTATTAGAACATTAATATTCATGTAACTATTGGAGTTAGTACTTAATTTATGAGAAAGAATCACTCTTAAACAAACAAAGAGAAATGGAGAATGTTTTGAAGAGTTGCATCAAACAACTCAAAGCATGAGTTTCTAATGTTATTGTAAAATTTAATAGACATTAATGAAGTCTAACACAATGTCACATAAATGTATCCACTATAAACTCCCTCAAAATATTTTGAATCTAGAATTGAGTGTTGAAGGAGGTTCATCATTGAAGTGAGGTTCTTGTCTCAAAGTGGAAGCCAAGGTGGAAAGTTTTTCATACAATAGTCAAATGGATGTTATAAAAATTAATGATTTATTAATTCCAATAAGGTTTGTATTATAAAGTTCAAGAATATGCAAGTAAATACATTGTTTCCTTTCAAAACTATGCATACAAAGGGAAGCCTTATAATGGAAGAAGAATATGCAAGTAAAGACATTGTTTCCTTTCAAAACTATGAATACAAAGGGAAGCCTTATAATGGAAGGAGAATTGATGTAAGCACAAACAAGCACTTAGTGCCGCTCAAACTATGGCATGGGATGGCTAGTTCAACATCTTTGTCCAAGACAAAATCTATCCAACCAATCATTGGAAGGAGAAACAACAACGATGGAAATAACTATGACAAAAATCTAACTAGATAATGGTGCATGCATCCAACATCTCAACCATTGTACCACTCAAATTAGAGTGATAAGTGTTGGTGCATACATCCAACATACCAACCATTGGATTTTGGGCTCTTACGTTAGGATTACAATATTATATATTATTACGTTAGGATTTGTAGATTAATGCCAAATTAATTGACCATACATGTGCACTAACAATGTAAATTGAAAGATTTCATGGAGCCTTTACTAATGTTATCATAATAATACATGTCACTTAATATTTTATGGAGCCTGTGCACTTATTATTTTTACACTTATAATATGTGTCACGTAATCATAATAGTGGCAGTAAAAGGCTCCAAAATGGAAATTGTGTAGCAAAAATGAAACCCTTAAGCATCTCTTTTCATACGTAACTATTAAAAGTCAACAATAAGAAAATGTTTATTCCCTGATGAGCCTCATCATTGAGTAATTATATGGGCCTTAAGTGGCCTTAATTTACCTCCTGGTTTAGTCAAACCAACTATTCTCACAACTTATTGCATACTTTTGATTATATTTTGTTTATGAAATGAGTTAGAGTTGGATATTTGGATTTGTGGTCTAATGTGCATGTAATGTGGGAATAAAGGATAAAAGCAAGGAAAAATGCAGGTATAAAGGATAAAAGCAAGGAACTATAGCAAAGACCTTGGTAAAATTAGAATGGGACAAGGGAGAGTAATTATAGGAGGTAAATCCTCTTCATTTACTACCCCTCCATTCGAATATTCCTCCACCAACTTGGAGTGCAAACAACCATCACTTTGAAGACTAGAAGACAACCGAGCAAGTGAAAAGGATAGAAACCGGTTTTTCTTGAGTTAGAGGCCAAGCCTCCTTAATGGGAAGAAAGTCGTTAGAGACTTCAAATGTATAAATAGAGAGGCTTAGGACGTCAATAGGATTCAAACTTCATTTATAGAAACTTTGTTTTATTTATGAGCTACAAAAACTTGTGACAATTTGCTTTGTAATCCATGGTTTTTATGATAAGAATTAGTTCTGTTTAAGCCAAATCCGAGTTAACTCCGAGGGCTGAAGCTCTTGGATTAGGGCCTAACCCAAGCAGCCAAAGCTCCTTTTTACTGTACATTTATGCTAGCATAGAGTTATGTTTTGTTTATTTGCTTAAGTAGTTTCATTGTTTTCTATTCATTTTCTTAAGTAGGCTTATCGTTTTCACTGATTATTTGCTTAAGTAGTTTCACTTTCATTACATTAATATAGTGTATATTATTCATGGTTTTCTTGTTCACTTGCCTCAGTCGCTGCATTTGATGTAGTTTACTTCAATTTATGCCTTCTCTCAGTTCACATGTTAGTTTGGAGAAAAAGATCACTATCAGGTTGTGCACAGGTGTCTCAGCCTCATCTCCTCCCTTTGGGACCATGATTTGAGGAAGGGACCCTTCAACAACCCAAAAAAAACAGGTTTCTGGTTCTTGCATGAGCTATGGAGTTCGCTGTTTGATGCAGTGATTTGTTTACCCGCACTGGTTTTCTCTATCATTTTCGTTTAAAACTGCCTTCAGCACATTCCTCTTGCATCGCTTCCTCACCATCCGATCACCAACAAAACCTTCACAATCATCGTCTGATTCACTATTTTATCCAACTGCTGCCTCATGTGGAGTCTACCACTTACTTTATGCACTTTAAGTCCCCATCGTAGATCTGCCTCGCCTGATTCGATGGTTGTCGCGTCACCCGATCACTTTAGGCGCTTTAAACCCCCACCGTCGATCTGCCTCACCTGATCCGATGGCTATCGCTTCACCCAATTGCCAACTAGCTTGGTCGATCTCCACCGTTGATCAACCCTGCCTCATCCAACGACTATTGCACAATCTCGCACAAATTAATGCACGACCATTATCCGCCCAAAAGCACACGAGAAAAGTGGTTTTCTCGTGCTACGTGTCACATAGTTAGGCTAATCGTGTTAAATTTCAAAATACATCTTACAACTTGAAGAGCACACGAGAAACTTCTTACCTCCTTAGAAACCCGCTCCATCATTTCCACACGTTTCTTTTCCCCGCGATACGATCTGCGTTGTCCATCTCTTGACTTCACCCGCACGATAATATCTCAGTCGTTTATCGTTGTTGTTAGCCTCATCCGTCCATCTCTCAACTTCACCCGCGAGATTAGATCTCGGCCATTCATCTCTTGTTAACCTCGTTCGTCCATCCACTCATTTAATCCCTCGCGATACGATCTCTGCCATTCTTCTTGTTCATTAACCCCATTCATCCATTTATTTTCTTAAGCCTTCACGATAAGATCTCCACCGTTCATCCCGTTAGTTAACCATGTTCACCCATCTATCTATGTAACCTCCTGCCACCGTTCATTTGACTTTCACCCAACTGATCCAACGGTTCTTATGCACTGTTTCTCCCTCACATCCTCCTTTCACCAATTTCGATCTCCGACTGCTTTTTTCCGCTTGAAAACTGATTTAGCTTAGTTTCTTTTCTTGCACCTTAGGATAGTTTGATGCTCTTTACTTCTACAACTTAGATAGCATCCTTAGTATTAGTGATTGGTTTAGCAATGCTGCTTAGCATGGTTGTTTAATTGGTTAGTTAGGTTATGGTATGGTTTAGCATTTCATGCTATTTTCTTCAATACCGCAGTAGAAGTAGCTCTCCCTTAGGATAGATTTTCTCTTCTTCCATCAAAGAGTAAAGCTTCTTCTGATCCTATAGAAATTTGGCTTGGAACCCCTGGGGTTTCTTGCCAGATGAGCAGTGACAACAGGCAGTACCTTCCCTTTTACTTGTGCATATAGCACTATCACCTCCAAGTTTGTACGAACCCTGGGTTGATAAGTAAAGCTAGTAGCCCTGGGAGTTGCAACATTATTGTTGCAATAGCTAGTCTCATCATTCCCTACTTCACAACATTACACAAAATTTTCCTAGCACAAGGGTTCCCTAATTTGTGACTATTAGTATCTATAGTTCTAGGCATAAACATTTATGTTGGAAACAAAAGTGGCACATCTATGCAAACTAATGGATTATGAAACCAACATTCCATCTACAATGAGAAAAAACCTTCATAAGGGGAATTCACCAATGCATTCAACCTTTTAGTTGTTAACCCCATTGTAAAAAGCATGTTCAGTTGTTCATGAGTGTCAAGAAAGGAAAATGAGATAGAATATAATCCATGCCTCAAAGGTTACCCAATTTAATAATCTCTTTGACCATCCCTCTGGCCATGTTTAAACCAATGTGTCTTGAAGAGCCCAATTAGGGAAATGACACATGGGAATCCCTTGTGGCCAAGATTTTGCCCATAATAATTGGATGGAAGGTGCCTTTTGAAGACAAAATTCCCCTCATTGTGGCCAACAACTCACTTGTATACTTAGTTATTATGTTTCTTTGTTTTCTGTGTTAACTCAATAAACGACTCTTTCTTTTCTATGGTGATTCTTGGAAAATTATGATACATTTGGTATTTTTTTTATCAAGCATTATCTTTTGGCCATTATTACAACTACCCCTTTTTGTATAAAATGCATGTACCTTTTTGTATATTTATAGAAAACACAAAAATTAAAAACATAATGATGGATAATGAAGCAAATTTGATCATCAAGTTCATAGGTGCACTAATTATGCAAATTTAGAAATATTTCAGGGTGTTCAACATTTAAAATCTAGAAAATACTTATAGTAAGGCGTAATAAGCGAAAGGTGAAAATAGCTGGAGAAAGTTATATCACATTGTTAGTGTTGATTTTTAGTCACTTGGAAAGATTAATATTATAATAGATTGTGCAATAGTCCATGTCAATTGATATTGCAACCTCAATCTCCCAATCTCATAAATAGATTACATTTCCTTTGTAATATCTATCTCATCATTGCATGATTACAATGTGTTTCAATATCCATTTCAAGATTACTTGAACTACAACCTAACACATCTAGAAATAAAACACACACAAAATACAAAACGTTAGTATAGGATTACTAGATCATACACCATAAACTTCCCGACACATAACACTTCAAAATCATTAACTTTGTTATCCCTTGCAAATATTTTAGCGGAGAGCAGAATATTTTACCCACAATTTAGTAAATGATTTTTGTCAAAATAATTTTTTCTTTCATTTCCCATGGTTCCCAAGATATTGTCTAAAGGCATTTCATTGGTGAAATGGTCGAAAGTTGCATTTCCAAAAATGTTTGGAGGTCGGGGCTTGAAAAATATTCTTCTACTTAGTCAATATTTAGTAACCAGGAGCCTTTCGAGAGTTACCCATAGCTTGTCATTATGGGGGAGAGTGATGATGTCAAATTATCTTGAAGGTCTGCCAATGGATGAATGGTATAGAGATCCCATAAAATATAAAAATGGATCTATCATTTGGAAAACTTAGGCATTAACCCTTTTATTAGTTAGGAACTAAATAATTTGGAAAGTGGTTTATGGGAGAAAGGTTAATATTGGGGAATATCTATGCTTGGGTGATTAAAACAAGTTCCATATTTTAGAAAGACTCATTTAGAATCTTCATGTTTAGTTATTTTTTCCTTAGCTAATGCTAATACTCAAAATCATTAATAATGGGGAAGGATTGGTTGAAATAAAAAACAAGTTTAGGCCTAGTAGGAGATAAGTTTTGTTTTTGTTAGGCTTATGGATATATTTCATACTGGTTTCCACCTCTAGTTCCTTGCAAGGTGGGGATGGTAAGGTTTTGAATGCAATTTTCTATGTAATGTGAATATTTCATGCAATATAATTTAACTTATAAAAATATAACAAATAAGATTTATGGATTTTTAAAGAAAAATAAAGGAAACTACTATTTTTATTGTATTTTCAGCTTATCTCCTTGTAGGTTTACTCAAATGTCAAGTGTAGACACTCATTGAATGCAAAATTAAATTTCACATCCATTGAGCACCCACTCTACATACTTGAAAAAAATGAGAATACATGAAAAAAGCGTGTTTGAACACATTTTTTTCATGTATTTTTCAACTTTTATTTCAAGTATGTAGAGTGGGTACTCATTGGATATGTAATTTTATTTTGTATCCAATGAGTGTCTACACTTGAAATTTGAGTAAACCTACAAGGAGATAAACTAAAAATATGATAAAAAGGTAGTTTTCTTCTTTTCCTCAACGTTTGGGACTCGGTGGCACGTCACTCTCCAAATCAAATAAAAACATGGAAAAATAAGAGTTTCAAGAATTGCGTGTAAGAGTGGTTATATGATGTAACAATTGAAGTTTTCAATTCATTCCCTTGTTTAATGATTTATGATATTTGGTTGGCTCACAACTCTATTATTTTTTAGTGCTCTGATATTCCTTTTGATGTAGTGATGGGCTTGATTATAAATCTCACCAAGAAATACAAGGTGGATTGAAAAGTGAAAAATCTTGTATGTCTAATCATGCCTCATTTGAGATAGGAAATTCCTTAGGGATTTTTTGATGATCCAAGTCAAGGTGATCCTTTTATCTAATCCTTTCATATATTTATTGGCATGGTAACCCATATTTTTTTACATCTCTCAAAAAATAATATAAATATGTATTAAAGTATGGCTTTTATCCTTTTTTATTTTTCATTATTTCTATTTTTTTATTAACATATTTATATTAGGGGCTTTATCAATGTATAATTTAGATTTTTTATCATAGAATTTGTTAGAGATGCCAACCGTGTCTAAAAATAGTTATGTTTATAAAATTAGTTCATATTCCATGATTTAAAGTTCATATTCACGTAAATAAGGAAAGAAAGAAAGACCAAAAGGATGCATATTTTATTTATTTATTTATTTGTGAATTGAAACTATATTACCTTCTAAACAAGAGAATACATGAAAGTTGAGAAATTTCGATTGGTCAGTCACTTGGAAATCCAACCAAATCCAAAAGCAAAAGGTAAGTTAACTTAAGATTGACAAGCTAATACATGTACTATGCTCTTGGTCTTTAAGGCCAATAATGATCATGGGGTTTTCAAAGGTCCTTTCTTCCTTTTTCTTACAAACATCAATCCATTCTGAGGAGTTTTTAAGAACATATGGCATGGAGAATAGATGCATTTCCTTGAGGAAATTCCATTTTGGGAGGGTATGCAATATTGGTTGCTTCCTTATCACTATCGAAGTGATCTGATTCATGAAAATGTTTGTATCCACTCGTTGATGAAGCTAAAATCATGGATGTCTTTTTTTTTAACCCATTCTTAAAGCACAAATGTCGATTGCCATAACCCATTAAAAGGACAAGTAATGAAATTATGTTTATATGATATGAAAGAAAATTTGGATTGGGGATTATCCACCTCAAGAGTTGGAATATCTTATGCCTATTCCACAACAAAGGTTGGTCCTGAGAGATATTTGGGAGTTGGTTGTAAGAGCCCTAGCTATAGAGAATCCTTAAAGGATCCTCACTGAGAGGAAGAGGGTGCACCCTAGCCTTTGGCTCCACTATTTAATATTGAAACTATGAATATTAAAGCATCATTTTCTATGTTGTAATCTCTAAGCGAGTTCCCTTCCTTAAGCTTCCTACTTCCATGTAGTAGTTACACAAATACAGAGAGGAATCTTGTTCGATCTTGAATTTTGGATGCCAGTGTACAGACAAAGTCGGTATCTTTCACCTACATACAAAAGGTACCTCCTAAGATTGGCCTCAAGAAGACCGATATCTAGAGAAATGGCCTTAGCTTGGATTTGGGAAGAACCCTATTGAAAAAGAAGTTCCCCCTTATTAGGTCATAACTACCTTATTTAGGATAAGGTTGTTTTGCCAAAAAGCACTTAGTAAAACATGTATTAGAGGAAATTTTAGCCGAAAAGTGGCCTCCTATGGAAAAATAATAAAATAATAGTTAAAATAATAAAATAAGTGTTATGAATTTTTGAGGGAAAAGAAGAAAACTATTTTTTTTAAATTGCATTTTTGTCTTATCTCCTTATAGGTTTACTCAAATTTCAATTGTAGACACTAGTTAGATGCAAAATTAAATTCTACATTCAACGAGTACCCATTATGCATACTTTTGAGAAGACCCACATTGATAAAAAACAAAGATACATTAAGCCAAAAGTATAATTAAAAAAAGTAGTTTTTCTTCTTTTCCATCCAAAATGTTTACATGTACCTCTTTTTATATTTAAAGGATTTTAATTGGTTTACATAGTATGACATGGAAATTACATGAAAATTTCATGAGCACTTTTAGGCTAACTTTTCGCTAATGTCATTTTTTCTTTCTATAAAAGAATGCATCTTTAGTGGTTATGCCTTCGATCCATGTTCGTACTAGGTTATATATGATATGATTCTTTTACAATCTTTGAGGATTTCCTATAGGGGGAATTCATCGCCCAAACCAATGAAATATCATGACTATAAAAGTGGTGTGTGGGTGCACCATATATAGAGCAATGACTCCAAAATGAGGGGGGTTTAGACAAAATGAAGGGTCATAAAGCTGAAAATATCCTAGAAATAAGGTGGTGGTTGAAGGCGTCGTGGTTTCCATAAGATCTCTCGATTGATATCAAGAAAACATGCCTATTCATCCCATAACCAATTAACTAGTGTATTACACATACACTAGTGTAAACTTAACATATTAGAATTATATGTCATTGGGACCAAAGTTAACAATCAATGTGAAATAATGTGAATTCTAATACTTAATTCTATGGATGATGTTACTTCCAAAGAACATTGGAATATAATAAGAATACCAAAATATATGCAATGTGATCAAAACAAGAATAAAGAAAGGAAGGGATGTATTTCTATCAAAAATATTGATAATATAAAAAAAAAATATCGAAAAGAAGTTTCGGTACAATGAAATTCTACATGTCTATTTGTTCACATAAAAGAGCACACGTTAAAATGGTTAAGGGTAGTGAAATGGTTTGTTCACTTTCCTTTAATTAATTATTCAATATCTTCACTATGTGTTAGGATTTAAATGTAAAAATATAATTGAAGTTTTATTAGTTTTTCCAAGTAATATAATTATAATTTTCTTTCAATATAATAATATAATGATATACTCATTCAATGTTGGTGTATCCTAATTTAAAAATGTAAAAGAGACCAAAATTGTCCCCAACATCTATTTAAATAACAAAAATAAAAGTGAAATTACAATTCAACCAAAACCCATGAAAAATGTAACATACAAGTACATATCTCACAAAATTTTACACCATTTTGAGATAAGAATAAAACATAATTTTGTGTTTCAAAGATTTAAATACCAAAATTTAAGATAAGAATATAAATAATATAATATAATTACCTGAATGCCAAGTGGCATATTAAATTTCTCAAAACTAGAACTAGCATTTGCACCAAATGTTGCAAAGGAAACGTCGTAAGGCATAAATTCTAGAAGAATCGTGACATATAAAAAATCATTGAATATAAAAATTAGTAAACAAAATTCCATTCAAAGAAATATTTACACAATTTGGCCATCAATATCAACCTCTGATAGATTTCATGGGCGATGTGCATGGATCTACCTCCTATTCTTATACTCATACATCCTCGTAAATAAATGACCAACTTATCAACCTCTATAGATTTCATGGCCACTGTGCATGGATCTACCTCCTATTCTTATACTCATACATCCTCATAAATAAATGACCACCTTATGGATCTACCTCCTATTCTTATACTCATACATCCTCGTAAATAAATGACCAACTTATGAAACTGACCAGAAACCAGAGTTGTTGTGGATGGATTCTAAAAAAAACAATCTCATACCCATCTCCATATGAACTCATTCCTTTAGCGATCAGCTACCAAAACATGGCCCCTCTACCTGCTCCTCCCCATTTAGGAGATGCATATACATGTTTATAAACCACATCAAGTAAATTGTCTCTCTCACTCGTGTGGAATCATGGGTCTTTGTAAGATTTCCAAAACTCTACAAATAGAACTGGTTTTTTCAATATCCTACTTCCATCTTCAAGGTGGCTCTTTATCCAACTCTGCAAAAATGAAAGATGGGTCTCCTCATCTACCCCTACAAGCCTTTAAAAGTTCAAATCACAATTCAATTTATTAGTGTAAACTCAAACATTATGACCAAGAAATGAACACTTGTTACTATAATAATGAACTACATGCCTATAAGATTACATGAAATGAATGTAGCAAGTTGTGACTCAATCAATTTCTGTAAAAACCCAACATCTTGAATATAGATAGAAGTACGAGAATAGTTCTAACTTTGTAAGAACCTATCAATCTCA